>CM028378.1:13107696-13262431 GCA_013146195.2 Codonopsis lanceolata | reverse complement strand
CCCTAAAAAGATAAATGAGTTTTTCGATAAACTTTAATAGACATGTATGGGTTGTAGGATTTTTCAAGATGAACGAAGACGTATGAGAATGAGGAAAGGAAGGCTTATGGACGAGGAGAAAGAAAAAGAAGGTGGAGGACATGGGTCTAGTTCATTATGATTTCGCAGATGATGCAAAATTGAATTAGGTTATTAAAATTAATGCATCGCGATGCAAAACTTGATGTAGCGCGATGCAAAATTGGATTAGGTCATTAAAATTGATGCATTGTGGTGCAATAATTGATGCAACACAATGTAAAATTGTGTTAGGTAATTAAATTGATGCATCACGATGCAAAATTAATGCAACGCGATGCATTTGAGTGAGTGGTATGTAGACGTCTCGGGCTCATTAAGGATATCATAGTAATTTATCCCCATAAATTGACTTTTTGTCTAGAAAAAAAAAAGTATATGACTATAGCGATTGAAAACTTATCAAAGTGGACCGACTGAATTTACCCCCAAAACCCCAACTCATAATGCTCAATCACTTATTTAGCCATTCACCCAACTCCTAAGCAAATCCCAATCAAATTTCTTTTCATATTTTATCAAATTGCTTTCAATTTTTTCAAGGAATTCATGTAATCTTGTTGTTTTATGTTTGTAAAATGTGTATTCATTTATGTATTTTTTCGATTTGCTAATTTCGATTCGGACCTTCACCTATTAATTTGAATTCTTGTTGTTAATTTGTTAATGTTGGTTTATGTGTTTTAAGCAAATAAAAGGCACCGTCCGACACAATCGACCTTCGGCCCTAAATTTTACAAGTCCGGCCCTGCCACCACAACTCACATTTCTATTTAAGATATTATTTGTATAAATTTGAGTTTTATTTTGCATGCCTATAATTGAATATTCATATTTGGAATAACTATAATTACATTGCATTGGAGTTCATGTAACCTTACGACAATAGATGTTTAGTACTCCCAACTAGTGAGACTCATGTGTGATGTATAAATTATTAGTTATTATACAATGAGTATAAAATGGAATAATTGAAGTTAGCCAGGGTACCTCTATTTAATAAAAAAATAATGGTAACTGAAAAATGTACATTATAATTTGTTGTAAAAATAATAAATTTAAAAGATGTGTATTGAAAATGGTACTTTTAAGGCTACTAGGCGGGAAAAAATTAGCATGAAGGTGCCACTTATAAAGTGTGAGAAAAAATGTATTTTGTTTTAGTAATGACTTAGTTTTTAACCCGCTATGGCACGCACGTCAATTAAATCGCATATAAACAAAATAAGGAGGATCGGTTTATTAACAATTACACATAAGTATATCACTAATTATTATAGATTCTAAAAATTTTCCTTATAGACAACATTTGTTGTCTTATTAGTTGGTTTTTCATCTTCTGCGCATATCATTATCTTCAAACCAAAATAATGTAAATTGTCTTCTTTGAAATTTGAAAGACAATCTTACATCGGATAGAGTTAATGACAATCCTGAGATAAAAACATTTTTTCCAACATTGCTTCCTTTCAAAAAAATTGTTTCAACAATGTGATCTCCAAGATTTATGATGATTGGTCTTGTTCCATTGCACAACCCTGCAACATGGTCAATGTTTCTCAATAGCATTACTATAACACTAATTTTAAGTGTCACCATTTTTTACACCCATTTTTATAATTTTAAATATGTCGTTGTTGAAGGTTATGTTTGCATGTAATTTTTTTTACAGTAAATTATATCTAATAGTTACGAAATAACGAATCCTTAGTACTGATGGAATATGACTATTTTGCTATAATTTAAATGACGCTGGATACGGTAATGGCGTAAGAGGCGGTAGGTGACGGCACATCCCTTCAATGCCTACTACGTCCCCAGGCTGGCATCCATTATCATAGCACTTGACTACGGGGCAACCACTTGCAAATGTTCAAAATGGACCAAGTCTTGCAACGACCAAATTTCCAGAGAATGTCAAACTAGTGTGTTCCTCGCTCCAAGCACGTATGCTCGCCAGACAAGAAGCAGGGGGCCACTGAGCTTCCTGGCCCAAGCACCGGTCACGTGCTTAGCACGCCTTCCTCACAGTCACGAGTGAAACACGTGCAATCCTGATGATCCAAGCCCAAGTCATAAACGAGCAGAGACCAATCTCTGGCCGCCTTTGCGTAGCAGGCAAACACCCATCTACATGTAGCCTGAGGGCCAAGAATGCATCGAGCATGCAGAGAGGTCAAGGTGAGCATGTTCACTGTTCCCGGTAATACAGTAACGATCGTCTTGGATGTGTGCAGCTATTCCCAGGAAACCCGCCCCCACGTTCAAGACGTGACCATTAATGTGCCCGCCCTTCATGCCCTGGCATTCAATGGACAGTTTTCCAGTTCTCCAAGTTGGCTACAAAAACCCCTCTAAATGAAGAAGGGAAGTACGTTATCATATACACAGGCTAAACTCTGTCAAATTGCTTACTTAGTTGAGTGTTTACTGATTCACACGTTGGAGCGCATTTATAGGGTAAGCCCCCGGCTTCGCTCGTGTTTGCTTTGTTGACAGGTTTTGGGCCTTGAAGTTGTGGATAGAATTGAAAGCCAAATATACATATTGCAAGCCCAGTGTATCCGACTATTTTGGATACACCATAACTATTATTTTTGTTCCATCAAATATTTTTATTTTACTAACGTATTTTTGTTTTACATATATATTTTTAATAATTTGTTTTAAACTTTTGTTCCATAAATTATTGTATTTTATTAATCTTTGCATTAAATTATTTTTGTTTTGCTGATTCCGTAACTTTTATTTTTATATTGGCATGTTCCATAAATTATTTTCATTTTACTAACTTCTTATATTTTTGTTTTATTGACTCCGAAACTATTAGTTTTGTTTAAGTTACTATTTTTTATGTTTAAAGAGAGAAAAATGTTTAAACATAATTACAAGAGAGGAGATGTTGGTGATGAGAGAGAAAATAGGAAGGAGACGAGAGAGAGAAAGAGAAATACAACCAGACAATATAGGGGAGAGAAAGAGTGAAATGGTAACTCAAAAATCAATAATTCAAACGTGAGATTTTGAAGGGAGAAATCTACCGTTAAATAATTCATTTATTCGTTGCATTCTTGGTCCTCAGGCTACATGCAGATGGGTGCTTGCCTGCTACGTAAAGGCGGTCAGATATTGGTCTCTGCTCACTTATGACTTGGGCTTGGATCATGAGGATTGCACGTGTATCACTCGTGACTGTGAGGAAGGCGTGCTGAGCACGTGATCGGTGCTTGGGCTGCTGTTAGCCTTAGTGCCCTCTGCTTCTTGTCTGATGAGCATACGTGCTCGAAGCGAGGAACACAATAGCTTGGCACTCTCTGGAAATTTGGTCATTGCAAGACTTGGTTCATTTCGAACATTTGCAAGTGGTTGCCCTGAAGTCAGGTGCTATGATAGTGGATGCCAGCTTGGGGATGTAGTAGGCATTGAAGAGACGTGCTGTCACCTACCGCCTCTTACCCTCACGCGTACCCGCATCCCGAGGTGTCATTGAAGGTTATATTTGCGTTTACTAACCTCCGCATTAAATTATTTTATTTTGAGGTTAATTGTTAATAAACCGATCCTCTTTATTTTGTTTATATCATTTGGTGGCCATTTAAAATTTTTGGTTTACATAACTATTTTTAAAAATTTGTTTTAAACTTTTGTCAAGTAAATTATTTTTATAATTTTACTAACCTCAGTTTTAATTATTTTTATTTTGTTGATTTCCGTAACTATTTTTTTTGTTCCATCAAATATTTTTATTTAACTAATGCATTTTTATTTTACATAGCTATTTTTAAGAATTTGTTTTAAAATTTTGTTCCATAAATTATTTTTGTTTAGATGAGTAGGACATTAAGGCTTCATTTGTTTCACGACAAAAAAACATTCGGAAAACTTTTTCCTCACTTTCCGATTTTGATAACGTTAGGAAAATGTAGTCAACGTAAAATCTTTTCCGAATCAACAGAAAATGAAGCTTTTTTTTTCCAGGAAAATTACTTATTGATTCATTTTTCGTAAGTCATTTTCCAAATGTTCGAGCACTCCTCTACCCCCATCCCACAATTTCACATATTTACATACAAACTTAATATTTCACTCAACAAATAAATTGTTTAGAAATATAAATGAAGTTTGTGCACACTATTTATAAATTGTAATTTTAATAAATACTCACTACGTAGTGTCCACTATATTATTTAGGAACGTCTCAAACATTATCCATTTTATTTTTTAAAACGTTTTTTCATATCAATTTTCAATTTTTATATTTGTGAGATTGAAAAAAGATGGACCTTATTGATTTGACACCACTAATGATAAATTGAGAGTTATGTGGGTTCCCGGGACGTGCGCCCGCGCCCCGCGTGCCCTTGGATAGGGGTGCGCGCACGTGTGGATGCGGGACACCACTGCTCTCGTTCCACCCTCCCTTGTTTAGGGGAGGATGAAATCAAAAGTGCAAGAGGAGTTGCTGTCTATGATAGCGCGTTGGAATGCGTCTCAGTTGTCTTTAGTGGATTTTTGATTCAATATGGGAACTTTGGGTTTCCACATCAAGTTATCCCTTTTTTAGGGGATACCAGGATATGGGAATGCATCACCCTTTCATTCTCATTTTCCCTTTTTTAGGGGAAAACAGAAAAGTACAAAAAAGGATGTTGCGATGCCCCCACTATGGATTTTATTAAAAATAGCCTTATGGCCCGTTTCGGATCACTATGGGAGCTTTGGATTTCTCGCATCAAGTTATCCCTTGTTTAAGGGATATCAGGATATGAGAATACATCACTCTTCCATTCTCATTTTCCCTTTTTTAGGGGAAAACGGAAAAGTGCAATGAAGGAGTGTTGCGAGGCCCCACTGGATCCAAAAAGTTTTAGAGTCGTCATCTTTATTTTAAGGCAAAAATAAAGCAAAACCAGAAAAGAAAAGAAAAACCAGAGATAGAAAACGGGTTCGGAGGCCAAGTTACGAGTTGGGAAGGTGCTCGACACCCAACTCGCCCTTTCGGTCTCAAAAATAGTTTTTGACTAAAGTATGCTTATTGTTATATTTATTTAGCAAATAAATAAAACATTAAAAGATAGGAAAATAAAACAAATACATCCGTGGCTACATTATTTACGGACTCGCAGTCATTTCCTTACAATAATTACAAATGTATTTAAAAATATTTTACCATTATAACGACTCTTTTACATAATATTTTCTATTCTAATCCGGGCAGCACAACAACTTATATTGACTATATTGGGCCGGATTTAAAAATAACTTTAAATAATAAATAAATAAACGAATAAGTAAATAAATAAAACGCCCTTAAAGACTATTACCTTTTAGAGCGGTAGTGTGCTCGCTCTGTCCTTCAGGAAGAGGGAGTCTTTTTGTTGTTGTTGTTGTTGTGTCGTTGTTGTTGTGATTTTGTGAGGTTCCCTGATGTGCTCCGCGCCCGCGCCTTGGATAGGGTGCGCTGCAGTGCGGACACCACGCTCGCTCCACCCTCCCTTGTTTGGGGAAGACGAAATCCAAAGCGAGAGGAGTCTATGTTAGCACGTTTGAATGTGCCTCGTTGCCTTGAGTGTATTTTGTATCCAAAATGGGAACTAATGGTTTTCCATGTCGTTATCCCTTATTTCGGGATAACAGATATGTGAATGCATTACCCTTCCATTCCCATTCTCCTCGCTTTTGGGAAAATAGAGAAGTGCAAGAAATGATATTGCACGCCCCACTATGGATTTATAGAAAATAGCCTTATGGCCCAATCAGGTCACTATGGGAGCTATAGGTTTCCCGCATCAAGTTATCCTTTGTTTAGGATACCAGATATGGGAATGCATCACTCCCTCCATTCCCGTATCTCCCTTTTTGGGGAGAACAGAAAGTGCAAAGAGGAATGTTACGAGGCCCCACCGGATCTGAAAGTTTTAGAGTCGCCACCTTTATTTTAAGGCAAAAATAAAGGAAAACCGTAAAAGAAAACCGTAGATTTTAGAAAAGCGGGTTCGGAGGCTAAGTTACGAGTCGAAGGTGCTAGGCACCCAACTCGCCTTTCGGCTCAAAACGTTTTTGGTCAAGTATGTTTATTGTTATATTTATCTAGCAAATAAATAAGGTATTATTTTGACAAGGAAATTTAAACAAATACATTCGTGGATACATTATTTACTACGGACTCGCAGCTTTCCTTCCAATAATTACAAACATATTTAAGAATATTTGGCCATTATAACGGCTCTTTTACATAATATTTCCTAATCTAATCCGGCAAAGACAACGACTTATATTGGCTACATTGCGATTTTAAATAACAACTTTTGAAAAATAAATAAAAGGCAAAAAATACAAATGAAATAAAAATACGCTCTTAAAGGTATTACCTTAGAGTGGCTAAAGAGGGAGTCTTTTGTTGTTTGTGTGTGTTGTTGTGTTGATAGAATGACCGCTTGATTTTTGAAGTTTGGGCTTATCAACTCGGGTGATAGCTTTATTTGGGTAGGTTTTGGCCTTTCTAGTATTTTTTGGGATTTGGATTGGTGGATACCTAACAATTAGGCTAGGGATGGATCACTTATAACCCATGGGTTTTGATTTGGCGTAGTTTGACCTCGAGACTATAGGGGCTTCCACTCACCTATCTCGCACCTCTCGTACTAATCAGATTGAAAGATCGCAGGCAGAGCTTCGTTGCGATTTTTTTTATCGCGTAACTGAACGAGTGAAATGAGAGGTCGGGGGTCTCTATTTATAGTAGAGACCGAGGATACGTGGGCATTTGATCGTTTGTTCAAACTGCGAAGTTGTACTGTCTTTAAAACTTGTACATTTTCAATGTGAGAGCAACTGCGGATGGTGCGGCAATGCACCGCGCGGCACCAAGGGGGCTTGGTGCGGCACCATCAAGCTTTCCAAGTTTCGATTTTTGCATTTTACCCCTCGCAGCTTCTTTGATTCCTTTTCCTTTCGCATTTTTGACTCCTCGCAACTTGACATTTGTTAAGTTTTAACAGCTTGATATTTTATGTCAGTCACATACCAGGGGTACGAAATTGGGGTGTCTACAGATTTGGGCAGAATGACTGCTTATTTTAGATGACTTTGGCTCGTTCACTCGGGCAGAGTGACGGCTTATTTCGGAAGGTTTTGGTCTTTTTGGTTGGGCGGAATAACGACTTAATTTTTGTGTATTTCAGCTCATTACTCTGGCAGAGTAACGACTTACTTTAGGGATTTTGGGTTAGGGAAGTAAGGTGGATACCTAATTAAAAGGCTAGGGATCACTTATAACCGGTGGATTTGAGTTTAGGCGGAGTTTGGACGGGGTTTGGAGGCTTTGGTAGGCTACACACACCTATCTCGCACCTCTCGTTACTATGGCTTCGAAGGAACGCAGAGAGAATTCGTCTAGCGTTTCTCCCGGATGAAATTGTGCACTGAAATAGGGAGCCCAGTGCCTCTATTTATAGGTGGAATGAGGGAGTCATCGGGAATTAAGAGAATTCCTCAGCCGGCTTCAACAGCTTGTACACCAGCCTTCGCGAGTTGCACAATGCGTTAAGTCTGAGAGCTACAGTATGGACCTTGGCGCCGACTCCACCATTGCATGGCGCGACGCCCATCTTGCTTTATGGCTGCGCCATGCTACTATTTAGGTTTCATTTTCAGCACTTTCACCCCTCGCAATTCACTGTTTTGCGCATCCTGCTTTACCTTTCGCATTTTCGACTCCTGCAACTTGACATTTGTTAAGTTTGAACAGTTCTTGATATCACATGTCAGAGTCACATATCAGGGGTACGAAATTATGATGTTTACAAGTTATTGAAGGAAAATTATTGAAGTTCAACACTATTTTATATTCAATACGAGCATTAATGTTATGATATATTTTTTGTACTTATTCATAAATTGTTTTCTGTAACATTTTTTGTGCGTATGTTTTTCAACATATTTTCAAAAGATTTACCAAACACCTGAAAATGAAATATTTCATTTTCCATAAATCATTTTCCATAAATCATTTTCTATAAATCATTGTGAGTGTAGGCTTGGCCCATTCGGGCAACCCACTTACAAACCCAACAACCCAAAACCCACTTTCCCCTTTCCTTACTTTGTGTTTGGAAAGTGAGTTTTGTCCCTTCTACAGTTTTTCTTTGTGAATATATGTCTCCCGTTCTTGTTTCCTTCTTCGTGTTGGATCAAGTTCGGGATAGGCTATGATGTTCCTCACTTATGTCCATGAGTCCAATATGATGGTCCAGATACTTGTTCCAAGGTGGAGATTGTGAGTGTAGGCTTGGCCCATCCGGGCAGGCCACTTACAACCAACAACCCAAGACCCAAAACTCACTTACCCCTTTACCCCTTCATTGTTGACTTCGGCTGTTTTGGCTTTATTTTGGGGGAATCTTTGATTTCTCTTGTCTTCAACTTTTTCCTTCTTCTTTTCCAATTAGTTGCATCCTTGCCTGATTCTTCGGTCTGATTGATTGGGTTTTGGCAGTATATATACTCCCTTTGTCCGCTTCTTGTTGCATCGGATCGATCAAAACCATCTTCAAATGAGATAATATCCTTTGGTTCACTATTAATCTATCTTTATCTCTATCTCTCTGCGTCTCTGCCGTGAGTCGTGCTTCTTGTGGTATGCACTGTGTATGTGCATGAGCTTTGAGATCACAGTGATAGGGAGTTTTGTGAGGGGGGTTTCGGGTTGTGTGGGATTTCTTGTTGAAAGGCTGGGTTGTATACATAGTTGGGTGAAATCCTCGAAACATTGTCCCTTTGGTTGTAAACTTTTTGGTTCGACTGCTATACTTTGTGTATAAGAAGTGGGGATATGAGCCTAGGCATTATAAGTTCTAGACAGATTCGAGTTAGGCTTTATTGAGTCGAGGATACTCAAAATTACTAGTTTATCGTTTTATATTACCTTGTTATATATTGCGTGTTGCAAGTGATTCATTGACAATATAGGATTGTTAACGATTTATTAGTGCGTCTTCAATTTTGGTATATTGTAAGTTTACTGTCAAAGTAAAAGATATGTATTTCTTAAAAGTCTCCTATTATAATTTGGTGTGGCTCTAATTTTGGTTCGGTAAGTATCCTTATTTTTACGTCAGTGGTATCAAAGCGTAGGTTGGTTGAATCAAAAATTCTTTTGGAGCCTTCTTCATTCCAAATTTGGGTTGTGACTTTGTTATTTATTTATTCACCTATTAATTGTGTTTCTTGTCTGCTCTGTTGTTTTTTTCTTCCGGAGATTTTTTGCTCTTTGCCTGTTATTTTTTCGATCATTGTTGTATTTGAAAATTAAAATCGATGATTTTTCTCATAAACGTTACATTGTATATTTTGACTATGCCTACTTACACTTTGGAACAGTTTAATGGAAAATCTGATTTTTCAATTTGACAACAAAAGATGAAAGATATTTTGATAAAAAGAAAAGTTTTTAAAATTGTCACTGCTGAATTTGTCACGAACTTTAATGAAAGAAAGTGACAAAGTTGAGATGTATGAAATTGCTCATTCTTCTATTATTTTAAACTTGACTGGCTCTGTGTGTAAGAAAATTGGTAATTTTGATACAGCTAAAGCTCTTTGGGATAAACTAGAAGCTACTTACTTTGAAACGTCTCTTCCTAGTAAACTTTGTCTTCTATAAAAGTTCTTTAGGTTCAAGTTAGACCTTAATAAAGACATGGAGAAAAACCTTAATGTGTTTGCTAAATTAGTCCAGAACATAAAGCAAACTAGTGACCAACATATTGATGTTTACACCCCTATAGTGCTTTTTAATTTTATACCTGAATCTTACTCTGATTTAAGATTTGATCTTACGTATGGTAGGGACCAAATTACTCTTGATACTGTGATCAATGGGATAAAGAGTAAGGAGTTACATCTAAAAGTTAATCAGGGAAAATAAACTGTTAGTAAAGTGAACATGGTTAGAGGAAGACTAGTCCTTGGGAATAATGGAACATCTCATCAAAATCAAAATTGTGGCATGAGTAAAAGGAGAAGCAAAAATAGGTCGAGTTCAAAGGAAATACGTGAAATGTGTTACAATTGTAGTGAAGTGGGCCATTTTAAAAAGGAGTGCCCTAATCCGAAAAGGAAAAATCAAAATCACGAACAAAACCAAGGTGATTGCAACTTAGCTTCAGGTAGAAATGTTTTTGCTGATGTGTTTATGGTTACTGATTCTTGTGATAATGTTGTGAATTATGTGCATTCTGCTTGTGCTAGTGAATGACTTATAGATTCTGGTTGCACTTATCACATGACATCCATTGAAATCATTGTTTACTACTTATAAGGAAGTTGATGTTGGTTCTGTTTCTTTGGCCAACGAGAAAAAATGTGAAATACTTGGTATTTGTGATATTGATTTGGAATGCAATTCTGTTTATGCTTTAACTTTGAAAAATGTGAGACATGTGCCTGAATTATGTAGCAATTTGATTTCATGTGCCTTATTAGAGGATGGTGGTTTGGAAGGAAAATGGGGTAAAGGTGTTATGAAAATACTAAAGGGGTCTTTAGTTATTGCTAAATGTGAAAAACGTTGGAACTTATATGTTTGTTGTGCTTTACATGTGTCTATTTCAGAGATTTATGTTAATGTCATTAAGGAGGATAAAACGATTGTGGCATAAGAGACTAGGACACATAAGTAATAAAGAGTTAGAAATTTTGCAAAAAACAAGTGTTTTTGGAAATGAAAAATTATCTGATTTACCTTTTTGTGATATTTGTGTTAAGAGCAAACATCATAAAGTGAGTTTTCCACCCCCTTCCCTAGGAAAGTATCATAGCAATAAATTGACTACATACATGCCGATGTATTGGGAGCCCTCTAGTGTGCCCACTCAAGGTGTCAATAGGTATTTTCTATCCATCATTTATGATTTTTCACGAAAAGTCTAGGTTTTCTTAATGAGACAAAAATCTGATTCGTTTGAGAAATTTAAAAATTGGAAAATTTCTATTGAAAATCAAACAGGAAAGAAAATCAAAATGCTTAGGACCGATAATGGATTAGAATTATGGAATCATGAGTTTGATGAATTTTGTGCTATTCATGGTATTGGTCGACATAAAACTGTTCCTTTTAATCCGCAACAGAATGGATGTTGCCGAGTGTATGAACATGACTCTTTTGAAAAGAGTGAGAGCTATGCTTAATACCTCAGGTCTCTCTAAACGGTTTTGGGGAGAGGCAGTTGTAACTGCCGCCTATGTCATCAATAAGTCCCCCTCTGTGCCTTTTTTTGGTAGATGCCCTAAAGCGGTCTTTATGGGCAAAGAGATTGATATCTCACATACGAGGGTGTTCGGTTGTGCGGCTTATGCACATCAAAGACATGACAAACTTGAACATAAGGTTGCTAGGTGTGTTTTTTTAGGGTACTCGGAGGGTGTGAAGGATATAGACTTTGGTTAAAAGAGGAACATGGTTTTAAGACCATGATAAGTAGGGATGATGTCTTTAATGAACTTGAATTTCCTTGCTTGATTCTTGCTCAACATATACCTGTTAATAATGTTCCCCTTCCCCCGACTCCAATTGCGGTGGAGCAACCCCATGTTATTGATGATGTACCAATCGAAAATGTGGAAATTGATCATGAGAGTGTTGAAATTGAACACAATGAAGATGATGAAAATATAGAGGATGAGCATGTCCCGGAAATAGAAAATCTAGATGACTATCAACTTGCTAGGGACCGTCCTAGACGGGAAGTTAGAAAACCATCTAGACTTAATGATTTTCATATGACATCTTTTGTGTTTAGTGTTTTTGAATCTCTTGACAATTGTGATGAACCTAAATCTTACCATGATGCTTTAAAGTCCTCTCATTTTGTTAAGTGGTTAAATGCTATAAAAGATGAAATGAACTCGTTGCATGTTAACCAAGCATGGACCTTGATCCCTAAACCTAAAACATGTTCTCTTGTTGCTTGCAAATGGTTGTTTAAGGTTAAGACTGAGAATGAGAATGTTAGATTTAAGGCGCGGTTGGTTGCTAAAGGATTTACTCAAAAGGAGGGGATAGATTACAACGAAATTTTTGCTCCGGTTATCAAATTTACTACGGTAAGAGTCATGTTTGTTTTAGTTGCTCAGTTTAATTGAGAATTAAAACAAATGGATGTGAAAACTACGTTTTAACATGGTGACTTGGATGAAAAAAATTTCATGAGACAACCCGAAGGTTTTATTGATAAGAGAAATCCCGATTATGTGTGTTTATTGAGAAAATATTTGTATGGCTTGAAACAATCTCCTAGAATGTGGAACAAGAAGTTTGAAATATGTATGTTGTCTTTAAAATTCACTCGTAGCTCTTATGATAATTTCTTGTATTTTAAAGTCAACTCTTCTACTTATGTGTTCCTATTGATTTATGTTGATGATATGCTTATTATCAGTCTTTGTATTAATATCAATTGAAAATGTGCAAAATTATCTTAGTGCGAATTTTGACATGAAAGATCTAGGAGATGTTAAAAAGATTTTGGGAATTAACATTGTTAGGGATAGAAAGAATTCCACCATTTATCTTAATCAAATATCTTATGTGCAAAATATTTTTTTAAGTAAATTTAGGATGGAGGATGCTAAACATGTTGATGTGTGTCTAGGAGGACATTCCATCCTTAGTAAAAATCAGGCTCCCAAAACTGATTTTGATAAAAAGCAAATGGAGAAAGTGCCTCATTCTAATGTGATTGGTTCCATTATGTATTTTATGGTTAGCACTAGGCCTGATATAACTTATGCTATTAGTTGTTTGAGTAGATGCATGTCTGACCCTGGTATACCTCATTGGGAAACGGCCAAATGACTTCTCAAATATCTTGGTTATTCTGTGACTTATGACTTGAAATTCTCTAAATGCAATGAAGGTGTTGTTTTGAAAGGTTATATGGATTCTAACTATGCTAATGATAGAGAGATAGTAGGAAGTCTACTACCTCTTATGTGTTCACTTCGTGTGGTTCATGTGTTAGCTGGAAATCTCAATTACAACCCATTGTTGCATTGTCTACTACTGAGTCTGAGTTTGTTGCTAACACTGAAGCTTTTAAAGAAGCGACTTTGTTGAAAGGATTAACAACTGAAATTGGTTTTCTAAAGGAGAAAGTTGTGGTTTATTATGACAGTCAGCCATGAATTCAACTTTGCAAAAACCTTGTTTCTCATCATAGAACCAAACATATTGATGTTCATTTTCATTACTTGAGAGATTTAATTGAAAAGAGTTTTATTTTACTATTAAAAATTCCATCTCAGTATAATCCTGCGGATATGAATACGAAATGCTTACATGTGTTAAAATTTCAAACATGCTTGAAAATTTTGAATTTTGATACCGGTGGTTGATTGCATGCTTCGTGTCCCTGTGAGTGTAGGCTTGACCCATCCGGGCAGGCCACTTACAACCAGCAACCCAAGACCCAACAACCCACTTACCCCTTTACCCCTTCACTGTTGACTTCAGTTGAATTGGTTTTATTTTGGGGGAATCTTTGATTTCCCTTGTCTTCAGCTCCTTCCTTCTTTTTCTCCAATCAGTCGCATCGTTGCCTGATTCTTCGATCTGATTGATTGGGTTTTGGGAGTATATATATATACTCCCTTTGTCCGCCTCTTGCTGCATCAGATCGATCATAACCATCTTCAAATGAGATAATATCATTTGGTTCATTAGTAATCTCTCTCTCTCTCTCTCTCTGCGTCTCTACCGCGACCCGTGCTTCTTATGGGTATACACTGTGTGTGCGTGCATGAGCTTTGAGATTACAGTGATAGGGAGTTATGTAGGGGGGGTTCAGATTTCTTGTCGAAAGGCTGGGTTGCATACACAGTTGGGTGAAATCCTCGGAAACATTGTCCCTTCGGTTGTGAACTCTTTGGTTGGACTGCTATACTTTGTGTATAGGCAGTGGGGATCTGAGCCTAGACATTATAAGCCCTAGACAGATTCAAGTTGGACACCATTGAGCCGAGGATACTCAAAATTACTAATTTATCGTTTTATATTGCTTTGTTATATATTGTGTGTTGCAAGTGATTCATTGACAATATATGATTGTTAACAATTTATTAGTGCGTCTTCAACTTTGGTATATTGTAAGTTTACTACCAAAGTCAAAAACGAGTATTTCTTAAAAGTCTCATATTATAATTTGGTGTGACTCCGGTTTTGGTTGGTAAGTATCCTTATTTTTACGATACAATCATTTTTCGTGAAACAAACGGAGTTAAAATAAGTGAATTTTTTATGCCATCAATATATTCCTCTATTTAAAAAAAATACGAAAAGTTAATTAAAAAACGTGCATTAAAAATTTCCATCAAAAGTAAATAAATTAAAAGATGTGCATTGAAGTGAACATATAAGGGGATTCGGCAAAAAGAAAAATAAAATACGAAGTTGATACGTGAACGATGAGAGGGAAAAGCATAATTTATTTAGTGATAAGTACATGCATATATATATATATATGTGTGTGTGTGTGTGTGTGTGTATGTATGTATGTATGTATCGAAGTATGTATAGTCATACATTTTCTAAAGGAAATCAATGCACGGATCGGACCACATGTCCCGTAAGTTCTCTAAAGTTTTTGTAGGCTTGATGATTTTCAATATCCTTTTAGTTGCTATATGTCAGAGTTTTAGAAAAGATAATGTTATCGAGCGAGTTTTCGTATGCTTATTTGGGCCTTCTATAGTCCTATGAAGTATGTACCCACGAAAGAAAAAGTGTATATAGTTAGTTATGTCAGTGATTTACAATATCAAATACAAAAGTTTAAGTAATTTCAAAAACACTTGATTTTAAAAAAATTAAAATAATTTTTTGGTAATCTTATAACATTATCTTGTTTGATAATGATTTTGTTTAATATTTGTAGTTTAACTTGAAGTAGAGCAATGTTGATGTCGTAATTGAATTGAGGTTGAATTTGGATATGTGTTTGTTAAATTTTTCAAGTTCTTATTATTGACTCGTTCGTTCTACAAACTCTGTTTGCAAATAGTTAAATTCAAGTTTGATTTGGTTAAAAGAGTTCAGGATATAACTGGTGACCCTGATTGAATTGTGTTAAACATAACTGACGGTCCAGATTGATTCGTAAGTATGTGAGTTACAAATGAACCCCTTAGTTATCAGTTATGTTTGAATTATCCCTATACAATTACATATAAAACCTTCAGTTGTGAGTTTTGTTTGAATTACCTCGCCAGTTATGAGTTTTGTTTATCCCAACCATTCATTAAACCGATATCATACCGACACTGTGTCTATAACACAGACACATATACTAATGTATATACATTGTACAACCAAGTTGGTCGAGCTTTACTCAACTAAGCTCAATTTTGAGGGTGAAATGGACAAGAATTGGACCGTTTACAAATGATTCATGATCAAATACAACATAATTTTTGTAAACTCAATTATTTTTTCACGAACTCTAGTTAAAATTTTGAAAACTCGACTTAGCTCGATTGAGCTTAGCTACATCCATCACGCCAAGATATGGGTGACTACACGTTGACCAGGTATATCTGGTTTGTTGTTGGTTTCCCAATCGTCTTCCCGGGTTTCTTGCGTGAGCCTGTCAAATAAGATTGGGAGGTTAAAAAGAATGGGGATAACGATCATCACCCTCAATAATCGTGTTTAGTAGCTCAAAGTAGGGAATGTGCCAAGCGTGAACATACCTTGTGAAGTTGGTTACTTCCTTTTTACAACGTAACCCACGAGTATCGTAAGCTCAAGTGGAGAACCGTTGGTGTCTCTCACTCATTTTGAAATTGCTTGGTTGGACTTAAGAACCGATCACACAAAGTCTAAATACTAAGGATGATCTTACAACGTGGAGTGGTTGAGTCCCTTCACATCCATATTTGTAACTTGACCATATTTTGATTAGCAAAAATTTAAAAAAAATCATCAAATATTTTTTATAAGATAAAACTTCACAACGTAACCACGATATCAGAGAACCTACTCATTTTGAAATTGCTCGTGAACCAACAAAACAAAACTAAGGAGATCTTACAACAGTTGCTAATTTGCTATTCAGTCTTCACCATGGGAAGAATTACGAGTACACCCTCGTGCCTTTTGCTTTGCTCGTGTTCCTTAGTAGGGTTGCAGCAGATAAACGCCACCACTTCACCCCTCTCCAAACTTTTCTCTCTCCTCTCACAGCACCCTAAACACTCCCTCCCCACCCCACCTCCTTCCCCATCAATCCCTCTCTCTCACTCCCACACGCACGCACGCACTCGACGCTGGTATTCTCTAGAACTTTCTGTCTGCAACAATGGGCGCTTCGCTGCCTCCCAAAGAAGCCAACCTCTTCAAGCTCATCGTCGTAAGCTCTCCAATCCCCCCTATCTCTCTCTCTCTTCTATCGCTCGCTCTATCTCTATTTCTATATATATTAAATCTCAATAAATTTGAAGCTTAATTTGTCCCTCGATGGAAGTACTCTCCGTTTCTCTCACTAAAACCCTAGTTCTATACGGATACGACCTCGTTGACTGTTTGAAACTCTGCTGTTGATGAATTTGTAGTAATGATGTTAGTTTATGCAATCTTGCTCTCATATGAGATCGTCAATTTGAATTTTAATCATACTGATATACAATTAAGTTTAAAGATGTGATTTTTAAAGTTTCACTATGAAGCATGTTTCCTGGGGGGGACAGAAATAATTTTTTTTAATTATGTAATATTTCAATATATTGAAGAAGTGGAGGAGAAAATTAGGTGCTCTTTTTGAGCAATGATAATATAGTATAGGTGGATATGATTTCATATCCACAGTCAACATATGTGGCATCCATGCAACACAATGGAAAAGGCAGCGAAAACGTTTGAAGGCTTACTAGGTTGTGCAACTGGTATTGGAATGAATAGTGGTGGTGTACAATCTAACTGTCTTTGTTGCAAACTACTATATTTTCTCCAATTTTAGCGTCACAAAGACCATTGGGGGTTGATATAAGTTATAATTACTTTTCAAACCGGGGCTCCAAGGTTCTATCATACCAAGGGTTTGGTTAAATCTCAATATCATAGGTTTAGCATTAATCTCTTCCATTTAATAGCGGGAATGGTTGAAGTGCCGTTGTCCTTAATTGAGTTATGAATGTCATTCTGAGTTTAATTCGTGACTGTATGAGTGTCACTATTTGGATAGATTGGTACATCAACTTGATAGATTAAACAAAAAATCAACCTGATTTTCATCCAAAAAGTAGAAGAGATCTACAGTTAGTGATGGAGTTAGCACTTCTGTTGTGGTACTTTAGTTATCAAATTGCTATCTGCATCTTATGGACAGACTTCTATAGTAGTATAATATGCATGGATACTTCTTATTACAATCTGTCACTGCAAATTGCTTATAGCTAAAATTATTTAAATCGATCCTGTAAACGCCTGTAACTTGTAAGGGTTCTATTTGTGCCCCCTTTTCTGAATCTTGTAGATATTGTTGATTCTCTAAATGTACCATTGAGAGAAATTATCTGTTGGTTATTCTTGTGGCAGAAATCATACGAAACCAAGCAATATAAAAAGGGGTTGAAGGCTGCAGATGCCATATTGAAAAAGTTTCCAGATCATGGAGGTACGTAGAGAGTTACACAGCTATTGTATGCTTGAATCTTGACGTATGATAAGCCTCAGGAATCTGTTCTGTTTTATAATTGGATGTAGACCTGTGAAGCGCATGCTACTCTAATTCTAAAGCAAGCTATGCCAAATAAAAGATGAAATGTGGAAGTCATTTTATTTTCAAAACTTGCTGTTTATGTATCAGGAAGAGAAGGTTGTTGAAGACTTTGAACTTATACAGTTATACTTGAGTTATTTGTATTTGCATGGTTGAATCTTTCAGTTTCTAAAAGCAGCAGTGGGTGTGCCAATGCAGTTACATCTGTTTACTTTGTCTACTCTTTGTTTCTTTTGATGTAAGCATTTGACCTTACTGGTTTTCTTACACATTATGGTTTACAGAAACACTGTCAATGAAGGGATTGACACTGAACTGCATGGACCGTAAGCCTGAAGCATACGAGCTTGTCCGTCTTGGACTAAAGGTCGGTAATTTTTTTAGGAATTTGTTACGTAAATCACTGCTTCTCTTAACATCACCATTCAATGGTATGAAATTTAATTCACCATTGCAGAATGACCTAAAAAGCCATGTTTGTTGGCACGTGTATGGTCTTCTGTACCGGTCGGACAGAGAATACAGAGAAGCCATTAAATGCTATCGGAATGCTCTGAGGATTGATCCTGATAACATTGAAATACTAAGGGACCTATCCCTCTTACAAGTGAGAATCTCCATTTTTTAAAATTTATTATCACTTGCAAATTTCAAAATGTCAGTTTGGTAATAATCACAATGAAATGATTATGTTAGGATTTGAAATTAGTGGCCATGCGGCTCCTTGAAATTAACAACTTTGATTTATATCAGTTGTTTCCTGTTTTCTAAGGCAGATATGCACATCGTATTAATTTTTATTGTTTGATTAGTGCTGTTGGTTTTTTGACATTGTCTTGTTGCCGGTTCTGTTAATTTTTGGTGGTAAACATTTCTACAGTATTTGAATACAACACCAATTGGATTTCCCTAATATCTTTTGTTTTCAAGCCAAACTATAAAAAACCTCAGTTGATGGCATATTATGTATGGAAAATGTGTACTGTAGAAATTGGAAATGCCTGTTTTCTGTTCACTGAGAATTTTGTGGTTTGAAATTTATGAATCAGGTAAATGAATTACTAATCTTTAGAACTGAAAAACATTTTTCCCTGAAAACTTCTCACTGGTCATAATGTAGAAGAAAAAACTTTTTAATGGTTGGATCTTCAATAGGGTACATTGGAAGGGCTCGACGACGTTAGACTGTCTTTGGGGTGCAGGGGGGACTGGTTGGGTGCCGTGGGGGCAACATGTCTTCGCTTTCCCGAGCCAAGAACCAAAAAGCTTGTGAAAGACCTGTCTACACATGTCAGACAATTTAGTACGTAGACATGGTACGTTGAGATCGTGCAGCAGGCGAGGAGGATGTGTACAAAAGATGGTGATTTGAGGTTTGAGAAAATATAGAAGGAAAATGACTCTGGTATTTGATAACTATGGCAGTTATGGAGCAATGCAAGAATATATTATTAATTATGCCAGTCTATTACTGTTATAAAGTGGAAGGGCTGTCACACTTTTTTGATTGCCAAATTTACCCCTATCAATCACACATATTTATCATCCTTTTTTAATAATTACACACAATTCTACAGAATAACCACCACTTCTACCCTAAACCATCAAATCGATAAAAATAATGGAGTTCTTAAAGATTCATGTTATTCATAAAACCCGATTGCAAACATAAAGATCATCAATAACTGAAAAAAGAAAAGAAAATTGATCATGCACACGCATTTTGTTTGCCATGTTCATTAGTAGTCAGGTAATCTGTGAAAATCTGGAATGCTATTTTGGTCCAAACAATATATCTTCTCAGGAGGCTGTTCTTGATGAATAATATATTGGGTGAAAAAAACAGCCTCTTCCTGGCAATAGTTGGTCCAGTTTTTCCTACACTAGAGTTAGTGGTGAAAAGCTAGTGATATTACCAAAGTGTTATTACTTTCTTGTTGCACCATCATTTTGTGCTGATGCCATCATGTGCTTTGTCAGTTTTGATCATGTCCCCCTGCATTTCCTTGTTTGGGGAGCTGATGGTGTGTTTTACCTCCAATTGCAGGCACAAATGCGTGACTTGACTGGTTTCGTTGAAACTAGACAACAGTTGCTGACCCTGAAACCGAATCATCGCATGAATTGGATTGGTTTTGCGGTTTCCCATCATTTGAATTCAAAGTAAATTGTGATTCTTCGTTATTGAATATATACTATTTTGAAATTCTGTTTGCATGCCATGGTCGTATATTGGTGATATATATGATGTAGAGTGATGAGTGCCGAATGTCTTTAGTATGTTGTCTTCTGTTTAAATTGGTATTATGAAACAAACTACAAACAGTTCTCGTTTTGTGTTGGTTTCTCTGTTTTGGGAGGTTTGCTATATTTATGACGAGTTGAGAAAGAGAGAATGACTTGTTGATTATTACCACCACTTTGAGATGTAGACCTCATATGAATCTCTGACTGTAAGACATTGCTATTGACACTTGCCGGTGTCTAAGTCTTCCATTTACTGTCTACTGATAAGGGGGATTTCTGTTGATACCCCTATTTAACGTTAACCAGAGCATGCCATGGTGACTTCCCGTATTATCTGAAACCAATTTATATAGACCTTGTTTACAATATCATTGTTATTAAGGAAACAACAATTCCACTTCATGACTGTTGAATAGTTTTGTATTTCTATGGTTAATCAATTGATTTGTATGATTCTCTTACAACATGTAGATGCACCTTTTCCCCACGTTTGTTCCATATTTAGCTCCAAATTTATGTGTCTGGCTCCATAAATGAATGTCAAGGCACAGATGGGGACAGTTACTGATGAGGGTACAATCAAACAAGCCCAAGCTCTGCTATCCATTTGAAACGCTCCTAGGAGTTTTTCCAATGTATATAAACTCAAATATCAACGGCTTTGGCTTTTATAACCTTCCCCGACCCATATTTGACATTTTTATAATTTTTTTGTTACTGGATGATATCCATATTCTTACTATGAAAAAAATGCTCCAAAATAAGCCCTTCTATGTCTACTAAATAGACGATTTGCCTGCAGCTAAACGACCCTCGACCCCCACCTCCCCTTCATTTGAAAAGTAATTTATCATTAAGATGTAGTAATATAAAAAATGATCAGTCTGTTTGGTTCTGCAGTACTTATCTTTTCATATGTTGTTCTGCTAGTGCATCAAAAGCAATTGATATCCTGGAAGCATATGAAGGGACTCTTGAGGATGATTATCCACCTGATAATGAACGCTGTGAGCATGGAGAAATGCTACTATATAAGGTAATAAATGTTACAGCATTAAAGAATTTCACAACTAGAATAATTCACCATAGAATAATATATTTCTTTGATAAGTATATATATATATATATATATATATATATATATATATGTATGTATTTATATATGCTGTGCCCCTTTTTTGTATGTTGGGTTGACGAAGGCCCGATTCAAAATACATGTGAACTTCTATGTTTGGTGAACTTCATATTATTATGCATAGACATGCCGAAGTTTTGTGTACTCACTTGGTCCAGCACAAAACAGTATATAGTTAACATTGAAACATTTGCTAGTCTGTATTTTTCTTGGAAAATTGTTTAATTCTGCAATCAATTCATATATTAGCTTTTCCTTCAGTTTATTCTTCTTTTGCGAATATGCAATGGGGATTTTAATCTTCAGTTCCATGACTTCCATCAAGATCTTGTGCATGGTTCTTCAACCCAGATTAAGGGCGAAGCCAATAATAAATCAACAAAAAGTCGTAGAGGGATCACATACATATTTTCTAGCTTATTTGGATAGAATTAAGAGAATTATGTCATTACTTTGTCTTGAACTTGACTGTGGCTGCACTGAAAGCCTTACTTAGTGATTTGTCTACAAAAGACTTCTGATAAGAAATCAGTCTGACTGAGTTTGTCTCTTTCTTAAAAAAAAGAACTTCTTTCTTAAAGCTTCAATATTTGCAAAATGGATGTGAGATCGGAAGGCTGATTCTTCTAGGTTATTGCATTCTTACAATATTTGCCTCTGAAAGAACAGGGGTTGCATGCCAAAAATAAGCTGTATATCTTTGCGGTTGGCTTATGGACCTTCAGTTTAGTCAGAGAGACTGTTTATGAGATTGTTGTAAGTGAAGGGAAGAATACAATATCAATACAGCCTGGTTGGTAATTTTGATACTTTTTTTTTCCAACTTAGCCATGCAAGGCTTGTAAGATGTTGTCCCAGTGTTGGTTACCTAGCTGTAGTGAAAGTCTGTGATGGCAAGCTGGATGTCTGAACTTTATTCAGTCACCCCTAAAGCATTATTGTAAATCTGTAGTGGACAAGATAAATTTTGTTAATGTGAACCATAGTGACTGTGAAATCCTCTCGTTGCATTTAATTTTTTTAAGTTTGTAAAGTTAGTAACTCAATTTCTTTCAAACTTCATCTCAACAGCCTTCTTCTGTTCTGTCAATGTGTGCACCACATTGTTAGTGACACCTATAATTCAAAATGCATGGGTTTAAAGAAAAAAATAAAAATATTTAGTTTCTTTTCCCCTTTTGCATCATTGATTCACCTTTTGCATTTATTGCATTTTGAGGGTTCTATACGGAGTGTTTTCTCCAGGTATCTTTGTTAGAGGAATCTGGCTTTCTTGACAGAGCACTTGAGGAGTTGCACAAGAAAGTGTTCAAGATTGTAAGTGCATATTCTACTTTCCTGAATATAAAACCAATGATTCCAAATGGAATTCATCTATTGATCTTTTTGGTTAATATCTTGATAGGTTGATAAATTAGCCTATAGGGAAGAGGAAGTTACTCTTCTTGTTAAGCTTGGTCGTTTTGAAGAAGGTGAAAAATTATACAGGATGCTGCTCTCTATGAATCCCGACAATTATAGGTACATTTACCACAATTTTATTGATTCACACAGGAGCTAAAATCTTGTAAACAACTTCTTTTCCATTTCTCTATAAGTCGTAATTAAGAGAGAATAGCCCATAGAATACTATTTCTGCCACTTGGGTTTGACATTGGTGTTCCATTTTTTTTTTGATAAAGGTAAATAAATAAAAAAAACAAGCGTCATAAAGGATGATGTGTCCTTATACACTGGAAGTATACACTATATATAAATATACAGACTCTAACCCATGTGAAAATTATTCACAAAAACTTCAAAAGAGCTACCTACACGATCTTGAGCGTAATCTGCCCCTTTTCACCAAAATACAGAGATTTTTTAAATCAGCCATGGAACCTTCTTCATTATTGAATGCCCTGCGATTTCTTTCTTTCCAAATTGTCCAACATACCCCAACAGGGCAGCCTCCCAGATACTGTTTCTATTCTTACTCCACCCAAAAAAAGACCAGCATCGCATTAGATCCTTGAAAGTACTAGTTATCACCCACGATATGTTGATCAAGCCAAATAGAGTGTGCCACAACTCCCCTGTCACCGGACATTCGGACAATGCAGCAGCAGGTGATTAACGTTCTCTCTATTAAATTATTTTACTGAGCCACTGAATGTTATCTTGCTTTCCTTTTTTGTATTTAGATATTATGAAGGATTACAAAAGTGCCTTGGACTACATTCAGAAAGCAGTCAATATTCATCTGATGAAATTAATCAGTTGGACGCCTTGTACAAATCACTTGGGCAGCAATACAGTTGGTCATCCGCTGTTAAGGTGACATATTTGTTCTTTGTTTCTATTATTCTATGTTCCAAAACTTTGCTCATTTCATTTTTTCTTTGAATATATATTTGAGGAATTTATTATCATATATATATATATTAGGATGTTCCACTGGTATACTCTTCTGCCAAAACGTATGTGTGTCTCAGCCTTATTGGTGAGGAGTGATGTTCAGTTGTGGTATGTCCTAGCAATCATTAGTGCTTTTGCTTCCTTACAATTTATTTTGGAAGGAGAGTTTTTACACGTTAATGGTAGGTAATATCTTTACCGAACATGTGTTGCTCGCTGTTAATGAGTATGTTTACTTATCAAAAAAAATATAAAAAATGTGTACGCTTATATTTCTTTTTATCTCCGTATTTTTAATTTCTGATTTTTTTTTTGATAAGTAAATATGATATTAACCAAAGTGTCAAAACAGGTGACGCATCCTTTGTTCACTAGAAATGTACACACTAATCAAAAAGTAAGACTATCAACAAAATCTACAAAAGAATATCTAGTAATTAGAGTCTCCGTTGACTTCGACCACCACAAAAAAAAGTTCGCAGCAGGGTGTCTTTCAGCTGAAGCGTGGAACCTTCCTAATTTTCAAAGGCCCTTCTATTCTCCTCCCCCCCTCCCCAAAGAGTGCACACTATATCTAAAGGAATTGTCTCCCAAATTATATTTCTCCTCCTTCTCTTATACACAGACCAGCTCAGCAATAGTTCTTTGAAAGAGTTAGGCATCACCCATGAGATCTTAAAGATCCCCAAAATTAAATTCCAAATCTCCTTAACCACTGAGCAGTGCTCCAACAGGTGGTTAACATTTCTGAACTTATGATAGAAAATTCGAGGTGTGCCTTCATCAGAGTTGGATCTTCATAGAACCTACTGGAAGGGCTGTGATACTGGGAGATATTTGGTTCCGGGAGATGTGATCTAATTCATTCAAGTTTTATGCACTGCGATAAAACCCTACAAACTTACAATTAATGTATAGTGTTTATACCCAATAACACTTGTCATGCCAATGAACAGCATGGTACACACTTCTGTTAAGAAGAGAAACATATCCTTATATGACCCGTGCACTGATTTGACGTCCCAGTTATTATGGTGTTTCTTATATATAATACATCTTAGACTGTGAGTCAAAAACATTTTTTCTTTTTTGATGTTAAACGTACTGTGTTTATATTAATGCGATATACTATCAAGGTAGAAAGAGAAGCTACACGAGGGAGGAAAGAGGGTCTCTTAAGTCACTCTAGTGCACACAGGTAGCTCCCTCCCCCCGCTCTCCTGTTTGGGCAACTTTTCATCTGCTAGTTTCACTCTGAGAAAAGTGATTGTATATTTAATGACACGAACAAAATCGAGAACCAGCCATTAGAGGATAATCCTGCAATCGCTTTGAAACATTTGAGAAAGCAAACTCTCAAATTCCCCAGCCTGCAGGCTGATGTTAGCAAAAGAAAACATTTTGTTCCCTAAATATGAGACATCCAGTTATTTACTTCCTCCGTTCCACTCTAAGAGTTCATGTTTGAAAAGTCTAATAATTAAGGAATGTATAAATAGCACTAAAATTGGTCATAATTACAATAGTGTTTGAACATAATCAATATGTTAATATCTAATGTGGAGGGTAGTGTTGAAATGTTATAGAAATTGTATACATGATTTTTGAAAGTAGACTCTTAAAGCAAAACATCTTATGGACTTTTTACCCGGAACGGAGGGAGGAATTCAATTTTAGCATCATCGAGTATTGCTTGACATGATCTTACCACTTTTAATTTCCCCAATCAACTCAAAGGGAAACATGAAATGTACGGGTGCAAGCCTTTATTTATTAATCAACTGGTTTTATGATGAGCTGAACAATCGTGATCAATACGATCAAAGTGGAATCACAGTTTATAGCATGGTGAACTTCCTGTATTATAAGTTCGTCCTCATCAGATCCTGGTTCCATCCTAATTCTTTCTTACATAATTCCCTATGTAAATTACAGTGAATCCCATCACAATATGCCACCTTTTCACCTTTTCACCTTTTCACTTTCCCACTAAGACTTCAATTTCACAATTATACCCCATGAACTACAGAAGATCTTCAAATCATATTAGCCTTTTGGGCGAAATAACAGAAGTGCTATTTTCTTTCTAAACACCAATTCACAGTTGGCCTTCAAACAGATCACGGGTCTGTTATGGAGGATGATGGGTCCAAGGTTGATAGGTATACAAGTTTATCTGTATGAAAATATATGTTTTAAGTGAATTTAATTGTAACTCTTTTAGATGAACTGAATACAGTCGGGATAATTGTGTTGACACATCCCCGTCATGCTACATATTTTTACCTTTTTGGACATGACATTAAAGAGGTCCAGGAAATTGTCAAAAGCAGCAGTTTTTGGGTGACTTTTAGGTGTTAAATGCGGCAAAGTGAAAAAAGGGTCATAAGTCATGGTTGAGGGTGTTCTTTTATCATATTTGTTTGGAAGGGGGTTTGTTACTTACAGACAAGTGGTGGTTTGTAAGTACGGGGCAGGGGACCACTGCTGGTTCCCAAACGTGGTTATTTCTACTTTCGGGGTGGGGGTGTGGAGAGGCATCAGAAAAGGGTGGAGTTCTTTTGAGAGATTCATTGCTTTTGAGGTTGGCAATGAGGTTTCCGTGAGCTTTTGGGGAGATAGATGGTGTGGAAATTTGTGTTTGAGGGTAGAATTTCAGAATTTATAAGAGGTTTCCACACATAAGGATTGTAGAGTTAGTTCTGTTTGTCTATGGAGGAGGGTAAACCTGTTTGGAATCCCATGTTTAGAAGGAATTTTCATGATTGGGAGATCGAGTCAGTAGTGCAGCTTTTAGAGAGGCTTCATTAGCAGAACACAGATAGATTGGAGGATAAGGTGGTCTGGAATGGTACAAGGGGTCTTGGTTTCTCAGTCGGATTGTATTACCTCAAGCTCCTCAATTGCGATTGAACTTCCTTCCCTTGGAAAGCAATATGGAACTCTCTAGCCACAAAGAGAGTGGCTTTTTTCATGTGGGAAGCATCTCACGAAGCTATTCTTACCATGGACAATTTGCGGAAACGACACATGGTTCTTGTCAATAGATGTTATGTGTAAGGGTAGTGAGGAGAGTGTGAATCACATGCTCCTGCACTGCCAAGTTGCTGCAGAGTTGTGGAATTTCGTGCTGGGCCTGTTCAAGATGTCTTGGTTCATGCCGAGGTCGATTCTTGAACATGTTAGGGGCTGGTCTATTGGGTTTATGGATAGGAGAAACCGTTTTTGGGAGACAGCCCTTTTGGGAGTGTGCTGTATTTTTTGGAGTGAAAGAAATCACAGGACCTTTGACAACGAGGAAATCACTGTCCTTGATTTGAAGAATTTGTTGATTCACACCCTTCACTTTCGGTGTTCCGAGGTAGCTCAATCCACTCCTAGTACTAACATTACTCTTGTAGATTTCGTAAATATTATCGATAGTGGCTAATTCTTTTGGCTAGGTATACTCCTAGTGTACAAAGGCCACATCACCTGTTTTGATGCTATTTATTTAATTATTACTTATCAAAAAAAAAAATCATCCACTCTGATTTATTCTTAGGATCTCCTGCTAGTTTATTCAGTTTGTTAGAGGAGTTTTGTGTGTGTGTCGATGAGTTGTGACTATTTAAGATTGAAATTTGATTCTCACTCGTACCCTCGATTACAAAAATTATCCACAGAGAATACCGCTAGATTTTCTGAATGCTGAAAAATTCCGGGATGCAGCTGATATTTATGTTAGGCCTCTCTTAACAAAGGTACAAGTTTTGTTGTATTTTCCTTTACCAACCTCTCTCATAGGAGTAAACTTCATACTTCTCCTTTTGATGCTTGTAGGGAGTCCCATCGCTGTTCTCTGACCTTTCTCCTCTATACGATCACCCTGGCAAGGTTTGTGTAATGATATTATGGAATAGTGATGCAACTTCATTGATGCTTTCCAACTTTTTGTCAAGTGACAATTTCTTCAATTAAGTGTCTTGTACGTGACGACTCTGCTCTTTTCTACAGGCAGACATCCTAGAGAATTTGGTTCTTGAGTTGCAAGAATCGATGAAGACAACTGGTGCATACCCGGGAGGGTAATGTTCAGTATTTGTTTCTTGAATAGTGTTAGCAAGTGTGAATTCATTAGTTTTGTCATTAATTTTTTCATCTAATAAGATGCAGGACGGTAAAATTGCATGTGAACTGTTGTATGTGTATTAAACCCGCATGGTCTTGCAAAATATGCTGTTAGCCTTTTCATCTTTATGTTCCCTTTCATAGATGTATTTTTATTTGTACGATAAAGCCTTGTACGTCGGCATAATTTTTTCTGGCTATACAGCAGTAGCCAGTTAGCAATATGTTATTATTCATTTATGTTTGGTTTTGGTCTTCCATAACCTTGAACACGATTGCTAATCTTGATCACATTAATCAACCTTGGTCACTGATCATGTTTTGTATTTGTCTCCATGGAAGCTTTTCCAAAATACATCATCTCTGGCTAGCTGAGAAGCTGTGTCTTCTTCTGGAATAACTTGCCTCTATTGATACGTTTTCCTATTACTTTAGTTTGTTGTCCTCACAAGAACTATTCATTAGAAAGTTTAGGAATGTGTTCATGAATCATGATTATGGTATGTGGTTCTGTGGTAGCTAACAGCTGTGGTGGCCTTCTATAATGACTTTCGACAATTTCAGCCAACTTCATTTTCTTTAACTGGTTTATCTTGAATGCAGGCAGTTTCATGTTGGATGTTACTCTGACATTGTTCTTACAAATCAGTTTGTTGTTTAGAAAATCTTTTAGGCTCATTAACCTTGTACAGTTCCAATTATAAGTAGATAATGTTAAATAAATTTTGGGCCTTGGTTCCTGGGCAAATTCTTTGTTTTAGATACTTGCAGTGTCACATGTTTGTTTTGCCTCTACAATGTTTGTTTTGCCTCTGCAATGTGTAGATGCACTTTGAACTTGATCAACCCCTTGTTATTGGAATATTATCATATTTAGAGTTGGGAGTGCAACCGTTGTTATCAGAGTCTTATTGTATTTGGAGTTGGGAGTAGTGGCTTCTCCTCCTTAAATCCACACTGAACGACTGCATTCATCTTGTATACAGGGCAGAAAAGGAACCCCCTTCAACACTTATGTGGATTTTGTTTTATTTGGCTCAGGTTTGTTATCATGACTTGGATGACTTATTCTTGCTTGTGCTCTTATCTAAATTTCCATTTCTCATTGTTTGTGTGTCAAATCTTCAAATGCAGCATTACGACAGGCGAGGTCAATATGACATTGCTCTGGCAAAAATTGACGAGGCTATACAACACACTCCAACTGTTATAGATTTGTATTCAGTTAAGGTTTGTTATTCTTTCTCTTCTGCCTAAAGGTTGTCCTTCAGTTGCCATTTAACTTTGCTTTCTGTTTTCAGTTTTTTTTTTCTTTTTTTCTGAGGTGCGAGAGGATTTGTTGATTATAATGATACTGGCTAAAAGGATTTCATTAGTTTCCTGTTTCTCAAAATAATACCCCTTCCTTCTGGTTCTCTAGATTATATTATAATTTGACTAATGTATGCTTTTTGGGTAAATGTGTTGGTTGTTCAATAGAGTTATATATTGATTTATTTGTTTAATTTTCTCCTTCGATCCCATTCAGAGAGTCTTTTTGCCTCATTTTTATAACTTCCATTTAGAGAGTCCAATTTCTCAAACTAAACTTGCACTTTTCATATTTTTCTCTCAATTATCCGAGAAACATATTATGATATTAGTGAGGGAGTATGATACAATGATTACTCTGATGTGCATTGTCTATTGCGGAAAATGTTTGGTGTCTTAAATTTGTATTCTTCATATGGGATTGACGAAGCTCTTAATTTGGCTTAGGAAGTTTGTGACTCACTATTCTAAAAATCGACCTTGGCGCTGGATGCCACTCTGGCGCCTAGAAATTTGGCAAATCGGGTAAAAAATTGCCTAGGCACCCGCTTATGTGCTCTATGCACCCTTGGCGTCCAACTGTTGTTTTTATTTATTTTTAAATATTTTGACCAAAAATAATGTCATTTTAGGTCTTTTTATAATTAATAATAATAAATATCAATTTAGAATTATTGAATTATGTATTGTAAATTTGTAATTTGTCAATGGGTCTATGGAGGATTGAGCAATTGACTATTTTTGTAATATTTTGAACCTTGAAATGGTATTAAATTTCTGGTTTTACTTCAAATTTAACATTGTAATGTAATCATTATTTTTAATTATGTGGTGATATTTATTATTTATATATTTGAAGGTTTAATGTCTGCTTATTAGGTTATAATTAGAAAAATATAAACATCTTAATTCTAGGCCTAGCCTATACCCCGCTTAGGTGCCCTAGGTGCTAGGCGTTGGTTTGGCGCCTAGCGATTTTTAGAACACTGATCTGGCTTCAATTTCTCTGAAATGAAGAAACTCATGTTTTTGATAAAATAAGCTTGATTGTTCTTGTTTCTTGTTCTGGAAAAATAAGAGCAATTTGAGTGGCCATAGGGATGAAAATGGCAGAATTACATTGTATAATCTCCATCTGTACTTGTAAGCCAGATTGGGGATGAACAAGTATTTCTTGAAGTTGAAGGGGAAGTTCAGTATGATGCAATTTGTTTTACTTTACTTGGGGTAAGTGATGTTTGGTAACTAACATGGGCATGAAATGAGCCTAACATTGATGCAAATTCTGAGGTGGATATCCAGCAAATGTCAAATTATGTTAATCTGTAATGGAGACAATTGTGAAATAATGGAGATAGCCCAATTGAATTGACAAAAAGTTAACGAAGTTGGAGTGGACAGAAAGCCACAGTAGAAAAAAGGAGTGACAGTCAATAATTATGCGAATATTAACATTGATGAAGATAATAAGGATATAGATGATGACTTGTGAAACAGAAGTGAATGACATGGATGGTGCTGAATGGTGTTGTGAAATAATTTGTTCCTTGAAATGTCTCTAAGGGAGCACATTGACACATTCTGTGTTAGAGTCAATTGAAAACCCATTTTAAGAATTTATAGGACATGCTATAAGGTGGCAAATGAAGCATTGTGTCAGAATCAACTTTTCACATGTAAAGTACATGCTCATATTGTGCGTGATGAGTTTCGTACCGTCTGCATTGTATAACTGAGTAGTATGTTAATTGGCCTTACTACCCAAACTCACTTGTTTATGTTCTAGGAGCTATTTAACAGCAAATTGACGACCTAAACTTTTAGTTACTCATTTGACTTTTGATAATTGACCTTTGTACCATTGCATCTCTAGAACTCGTTAAGAAAGGTTCCTTCAATTTGGTTCTTCTTTTTTTTCCAAGCTATAAGACCGCGTTTCTCTATTTTGTTAAGTATTTTTGTGTTATAGGCTGATTGCAGCTTGTGTTCCCTTGTTCTTTTGTTTTGCCAGTGAATGCATTTTAGCATTTCAGCTAGGAAAGTTATCTTATTTTCATATTTTACATGTTAATATGATTTTGGAAGTTGTCTTATTTTTATGTGCCATAACTCTCTTGGAAAATCTTAACACGGTGTGCATTTTATAACAGAGTAAGATATTAAAACATGGTGGTGACTTTGCGGCAGCTGCTGTATTGGCGGATGAAGCTAGGTGTATGGATCTTGCAGATCGTTATGTAAATAGTCAGTGTGTTAAACGTATGCTGCAGGCTGATCAGGTTTGAAGTTCTTCATTTGTTTAATCTTGTACTGAGCAGTAAAGATATATCTTTGCAAGTAGGGGTGGCAATTCATGTTATCGTGTCGTGTTCGTGCCTCATTATCGTGTTTTAATATTATCTATCTTATTTGATCATAAATAAAACAATAAATATTAATTTGAATATATTAACAATTTCGTGTCTTTCGTGTCGTGTTTCGTGTTGTGTCGTGTCGTGCTGGGCTTATCGTGCCATTTGTCTCTGTAATCGTGTTTTATAATCGTGTCTTATTGGTTCGTGCTAACGTGTCGTGCCAGACATTGCCACCCCTATTTGCAAGTGATCCCACATATCAGAGTCTGTTCTTTCTCAATAGCTCTACTCTATACTAACTTCTCTTTCACACGGAACATATTTTGTAAGGTTGCTCTTGCAGAAAAGACGGCTGTATTGTTCACAAAAGATGGTGATCAGCACAATAACCTTCATGATATGCAGTGCATGTGGTGGGTATTTGTTTCGTCCTGATGTTGAAATATTTTTGGGAAAAGGGTATAATGGTTCATCTGCTAAGTTGGTTGAATTTGACATTTAAAAGGTATGAGCTTGCTTCGGGAGAAAGTTACTTCCGTCAAGGCGACCTTGGACGTGCATTGAAAAAATTCTTGGCCGTTGAGAAGCATTATGCTGACATTACTGAAGACCAATTTGATTTCCATTCTTATTGCTTGAGGAAAATGACTCTGCGTGCCTATATTGAGATGTTAAGGTTTCAAGATCGGCTCCATGCACATGCTTATTTTCGAAAAGCAGCAGCTGGAGCTATAAGGTGATGCTTCTCTCAATCTGTTAAGTTCTGAATGGGATAACTACTTTCTATCCCATTTGCTTGTATGCATGTATGGTGCCTTCATACCTGATTCTTTAAATTTTTGATAAGTTGACTTACAGTTGCATTATCAGTGGATTGCCCACTTGAGGTTCAGCTATTTTCCTCTCTTAATATCATATTTCACTAATCGTCTGCAATTATATTTTTGTGGTTATCTGAATTGCGTTGCAGATGCTACATTAAGCTGTATGATTCTCCTCTGAAATCATCTGCTGAAGAGGATGATGAAATGGCAAAATTGCCTGCTTCTCAGAAAAAGAAAATGAGGCAGAAGCAGAGGAAAGCTGAAGCACGAGCGAAGAAAGTATTTATCACTGCAATTTTATTTCAAGAGAAAGAATGTTTAATTGTTTTTCCTATATGAGTAATTTGCATTGTTTTAAATGTTTCTTAGGAGGCAGAAGTTAAAAATGAGGAATCAACTGTCCCCGGTGTTTCCAAGTCTGGAAAACGAAATGTCAAGCCGGTAGATCCAGATCCTCACGGGGAGAAGTTATTGCAGGTTTCCATGTGTCTTGGGCTGTAAATTTCTGGCTTTTGAGCATCAGATCTCTCTCTCTGGACTTTTTGTTGTCTTTATTGACATTCTACCTTGGGTTCTGCGAGAAAGAACATCTTGTCATGTGGTTATTTACTTGCGCAGGTCGAAGATCCTTTACTGGAAGCTACAAAGTACTTGAAGCTGCTTCAGAAGCACTCACCTGATTGTTTAGAGACTCATTTACTTTCTTTTGAAGTGAATATGAGAAAGAAAAAGATTTTACTCGCTTTGCAGGTAACTTTATTTCTTGTATGAAGACTCAAATGAGCACCCTTTTTCTGTCCATCATTGTCTTTGTCTGTTTGCAAAGCCAATGAAAAGTGAATGCACAGCTTGAAATTCGTCTTCTGGTTGGAACTCATTGAGTCCTTATTTTCATATGCATGAAGAATTAATTGCATCCTTTGAAGCAACGACGAGCTTCACCATCTGTTTTCCTACTGTCCTCTGCCCTTGTAGATTTCAATAAATAAAGTTGCCATTTACCATTCGCTTGGTATGAAATTGGATAAGCATACAACTTTATCTTATGTCTGCTTTTCTATTTCCTTCAGGCTTTAAAGCAGCTACTACGGCTGGATGCTGAGAATCCAGATTCTCATCGCTGTTTGGTACGACATTACTACAAATCGAAGTGAATAAATATTTTGGGTGCTTTATTTGCAACGATCCTATAAGCCTGTTGAATCATATTTTTTCCCGTTTTCCCCTCATCTTGATATTTGAACTATGTTACTCACAGATAAGATTCTTCCACAAAGTAGCATCACTATCTGCTCCAGTGACTGATGCAGAGAAACTCATCTCTGGAGTCATAGAGGCAGAGCGGCCCACTTTCAGGTACTCTAATATTACTTGCGAGCGGGTGGCTGGTTCTTGAGTTATGGTTTTGATTCTGTCAACTACAGACCAGTAAAATGACCTCTCTGTGTGTGTGTGTTTCTGTTTTTCTTTTCCCTTTTGTATTCAGGTGCATGAGAAATCTTTGACACAGGCACACCCTCTTAATGTGTTTCTTTTCCCTTTTGTAGCCGGCTGCATGAGAAATCTTTGACAGAGGCAAACCACCTTTTCCTTGAGAAACATAAAGGTGGTATTCTATTTTGTAGGACTTTTCATATCATGCTCAAAAGGCACTTTCACTTGCTCTCACCATTCACCTTATTGGACGTGACCATTTTGTGAATATGCAGACTCCTTGATGCATAGAGCAGCAGTAGCAGAAATGGTCTATACATTAGAACCAAACAAGAAGGCGGAGGCAATCAAGTTGATTGAAGATTCTCCTAACAAACTGGGGTCAAAGTAAAGGCCTCTTGATGTACCTTTTTCTTGACGTGTTGCATGGAATCTTTGTTTGCATACCTCCGCTGACTATCTTCTTTTTCGCTAAATTAGGAATGTAGCACTTGGACCAGTCGGGGAGTGGAAGCTGAAAGACTGTGTTGAAGTCCACAAATTGCTTGGGGCAGCTTTTGATGATTGCGGTGCCGCATTGAGTAAGTCCTGTTCATCATGAAGGCTGATAAGTCGAACCTGTAACTAAGAATTGCATTTATCACTCAGTCTGTTATTACCTATTCTGTTTGTGCTCTCTGTTTGCGATAGTTATAACAAACCTTAATCAGTCTGTCATTGCCTATTCATATTTTGCGTTTTTAGTTTGCTGGTAGTTTCAACGACCTGCAATTGTAGCCCTAAAGCTAATCTCTCTTGTAGGATGGAAAAGACAATGTGCAGAGCACTTCCCATATTCAACCTACTTTGAAGGAGGTCGCAGCTCCGTCTCTACAAACAAGAGTTTCAACCAAGTACGTGAAAATGCTGAAAATGGGGGTCTCGAGTTCCATCCATCAAATGGAAAAGTAGAAAATTTAGAGGAGTTGAAGAACCTGGTCATCTAATACACCTGGCATAATATGTTACTTGGCTAGTGTATTATTTATCATGTCTGGGTAAATTTGAGAGCCATAAATTAATGCCGCGGCGTAGGATACGTACCCAGAAGATGAATCAAATGGCAGCGCATCCATCAAGGGCAGATTCAAGTTTTGTTCTTTTGCAAATGTGTATAATTTACTGGAGTTGTGTTTGCAAAAGTTGTTGAGGTCTTCTTTTACTCGGTTTCTGGAGAGTTCGTAGATGAGAGAAGTTCTTTGGGGTCTGCATGCGAGCTTTGGAAGTCTGAAGTACACTGTAGAATTTCTTCTAGTGCAACACCGTGTTAGCTTTAGAGAAATACCCCCCGATAGTCAGATATATTTCAAGAGCATGTTGTACTTGGTTCATTTCATTGACCCCTCCTTAATTGTTAAATGTATAAATGCTCTATTATGTGCGGAAATTTTGGTTTGGAATGATACAATAATCAGGTTGATATGTCAGCTTTTAGTTTTGTCTAAATTTTTTTTCATGTTGTAAATTTCAACTATGAACACTGTAGAACAGGTTGCGGCCATATGTGATTTTACTTTGACTTTGTTCTAGAAATGTTCCCAATAATCAAATAATGGTGAACAACTTTTACTTAAGTTGATTTATTGGTAGGAAAACGTGTCGGATGGAGATGCATTTGGGAAGCTAGAACTTGGGTGTGGGTAATGGTTTTGATCGAAGACTGTTTCTGTTTCAAAAATTAAAAAATCACTACCAAACAAAATCAACATATATATTTTTATTTATTTATTATATAATATATATTATATTACATTTGCTAATTATTTTTATCCTTTGGATCATCTTATATGTATAATCTAGATCTTTGATATATATATATATATATATATATATATATATTAAACCACACAAAATCCGGATTGTTGAGGAACTATTATTTCTTTTATTGTTTTTTTTTTTTTTGAAATTTGTATTGTTTTTTAAATGATAATTTGTTGTTAGTAGACTATTTCATAATTTTGATGTTAATTCGAAATTAAAATCTTATTTTTATTGTTATTTTTAATTTTTAATATTAGTTAATTAATTTGATTAAAAATAATTTATATAAACCACAAAATCTAATTAAACCAAATTGAGTGGTTTGGTTCGGTTTGATATTTTTGAAACATATAGAAGGCGGTTTGATTGTTGTTTTGGCTTAAATTAAATCGAACCACTTACACCTCCTCTAGGTTGGATGAAATCCTTGGGGTTGGTGTTTATATTGATATGGTAAATTTTAGGGCCTATATATAACGTTGTTACAGACAAATAGTTAATTGTACTATTTTCAGATACTAATTTTGATGACATTTGAACATTACTTCCCAAAAGATACTTGTCCATTTGCCTATGCCCATTTGCACTCAGACCGCTCACTAAAAAATGTGCATGGACACACTTAAAAGAGTTGTGTTATTCGGACCCCTTCATCTCCCAAGCAAACCCCCATTTCTCTAAACTACATATTGTACCCTTCACCCTTTACCACACTCTCGCCTCCCACTCCCATCTTCCTTCCCCATATGCAACCACCAACGTACTCTCCCTCCCTCCTCTATTCTTCCCTTTTCTCTGTCCCCTTCCAGTGTACACCCTCCCTCATTTCTCTTTCCCTCATCTCCCTCTCCAATGCGCACCCCCTCATTTCTCCTTCCCTCTTTTCTCCCCCACTCACTGCCACCACCGTTACTCCATTCTCTCCTCTCTGGCTTTGTTTTTCTTCCCCCTCCCACTGTCACTCCCTTCTTTCTTATCCTCCTTGCCTTTCCAGTAAATTTTTGCCATATCGCCTTCTTTATTTTTCCCCCAAATCGACGCCATATATACTCATTGTCGCAAATATAGCAGGAAGGAGGAGAGGAGAGAGAAGAAAAAAAAAGAAAAAGAATAGGGAGCACACTGGAAGAGGGAAGGAGAAAGGAAGGGGAGAGAAGAGGGAAAGAGAAATGAGGGAGGGTGTGCACTTGAAGAGCCAAAGAGGGCAGAGAAGAGGGAAGGAGAAAAGAGGGTGGGAGGGTACGATGGTGGTTACAGAGTGCATACGGGGAAGGAAGGTGGGAGTGGGAGGCGGGTGTGGTAGAGGGTGAAGGGTATAATGAGTAGTTTAAAGAGATGCGGGGTTTGCTTGGAGGATGAAGGGGTCCGAATAGCTTGACTCCACTTAAAATTATAGATGGACACAAATGGACATGCTCATTTGAGACCACCAAGTACAATGACCTAAATGGGCACCCACACTAAAGAGCCTAAACACAACGCTAAGAGCATGAACAACCGTTTTGATCAACTAACTCAAATCAAATACAACTTATTAAAAACCAATAAAATAATGCATTTGATACTCATTTGATTCAAAACCAAAAAATTCATACAACAGTGGCACATACTTTTACATATCCCACCATATTTATCTCTATTACTTTTTTTTTTCCAAAAAATGGCTAAAAACTTGAAAAAATCATAGAAATTTTTTCTGATATCCAAATGAAACAAATAAAGTCTCTATTTATAGGTACAAATATTTACTTTAATTTAGGAAAAAAAATAAACTTTTTAGCCGAAAATTGGCCAAGAAAAACAATGATGGAAAAGTTATTTCAACTACTAGCAACATGCCACGTGGAAAGGGATAGACACCCAATTTTCTGAACGCGCACAATGGTTGTCGGCCACCTTCTGTTTTTTTTTGTTGTTGAATTTTTGGCTTTTAAACGGTGTCGTTTCATGCCTTTAAAGGCCAAAACTATGTAGTTTATGCATGCCCAGTTGCTTTGATTTTTTTTATTTGGTTTTGATTTGTAGCCTATATTGATTCAAATTAAAACAAATCAAATAAGGATTAGATTAAATTTTATTTAGATACACCGTTTTAAGCTAAAATTTAGTTTGATTCTTTGATTCAACTATTCATCCTCGTTGTTCATTCTTTAAGTCTATCGGCTCTCCCCAAACTTTACTATAGTTCGTCTTCAACGAGTTCCTCCCTCAAAACAACAATGTCCTCTCTTCGATCCTGTCCCAAATCATCACGGAAGTTTTCCAGTTAGGGCTTGACGTTGTAGATCATGTCTGAGCTCTCTACCTCGAGGGTAATAGTCTTACTAGTTAGGATTTTGACGAAGATTTGCATATTTTCTGGGCTTGAAGAAGAAGATCAGAATTCAGCGATTGGGAGATTAAAACGGCGAAGAGAGATTGATGAAAAACTAGGGTATCTGAATTGAGAGGAGGAGGAGAAGCTTTGGTTCATCCCTTTTATCGTCGCGGAAGTTTCACTCAGCTCATTTCAGGTAATGCTCTTAAGGTTCGAGTATATTTTGATTTTGTTCTGTTTAACTTTGTGTTTGTTGGACTTTTTTGTTAATTTGTAGTTTTTGAAATAGATTATGGATTTACATGTCTAATATTTTTTAATCAGAATCACGATGATGTGAAACACTCTTTAATCACGTAGAACAACTACTATAAAATGAGCTTATTTGAGTTGGATGAAGCTATAGTAACTTGTAAATCTTGGAAATGTCCTAATGTTTGCAATTTTCTGGGGAGATGGTTTCACAGTAAACTGACAATTGAACCATACTTGGACTTGGCCATAGAAATTAGTCCAATTAAAACAAAATCCTACAGAAACTTTAATCATCAATACAAATGGATTAACTATCAAGATGCAAATGACCTGTCTGTGAGTGTTCATGTGCAACTTATTGATCCTGTGTGTATCTCTCACTTGTGCAAGAATCTCTCACGGGAGACAAAAATGTTAATGTCACAATGGGAGTTTTTACCCTCCCCCAAGAAGAAAGGTTATATACTTAAATATATCCCTTCTCCTCTCCTTTGCATTTAATATTATTGTATGCAATGGTGTGAATTATGTGAGTTGATACTTTTCTGCAGTGTTTTAAACTGTTTATAAGTGAGTCAAATGGCACAGCCTGCTACTCTATAGATCAGATCTGAACATATATAGGCAGGCATATATCATCATTACTGGACTTGTTTATGACGCTAAGGAACATGACTTTGTTTTTGTTGACAGGAACAATGTTATTAAATGACAGTGAGTTGCTCAAAAGTCTCTCTCTTGTACTTCTTAGAGAATCTTTGGTTCTTGCTGTTGTCTAAGCTTGGGTATACTGATTTCCTTTCCTCTATATTCATGGTGATAGTTCTTTCTCTTTTCGGGATTTCTGATTTCCTGTAAGAATATTTGAATTGACTTTAAAGCTAGCTCTTATTAAGTTTTATATTGACTCAAGACCATGTTAATTCTGTTTCAGACAAAGATTAAGACTTCCTGAACTTGAGGAATGATCTGGTTCATGTTTTTAGATTCCTTGTTTTCTCCAATATTAGGAGTGATGTCTACCAGCTTGGACTTTCTGTTGTTAGAATAGCAATTTTTTCAGGTTCTGAATTGTGAAAGGGGGGGGGGGGGGGGGAGTTTCTGGGAAATTTGGAAAAGGTCACCTTAATGGATTCCTCACAGGGGGACTGATTTGTGGTTTTCTTTTTGATTTAAGTGAAATGCTCCGTGTTTGCCCAATCCTTTCGGTTGATACGGCAGCATGTGTTGAAGGGAGTAGCATTTGTGTGTCTAGCTTTGTTTTCATGTTAATGAGTAAATGAGTGCACATGCTCATTTAGTATATGCCCTTATATACCCATGTTATTAAATTGAAACTTACTCGTACGCCCATTTGTCACCTCTAATGCTTACCAACAAATTGAGGAAATTGGAGGAGTCTGTCATGTGAAAGATGTAGCTTTAAATATGTTTTACCGAACATTGAATGTTACTGGAGACTGGAGAGGACTGATGAGGAGAGAGAACTCAGAACATCTCTGGCTACTGCGACCCCCGACCTTGGGACACTAACGATGGACCTCCTCAGTATTTAACTATTTATCTCCGAAAAGAGTAGGTAAGAAACTAGCATGAAGAAGTTGCAACCAATTTTCATTTAACTAATGAACAAACACAAAACATACCATACAATAAAAGCATCTCCAATGCTCACTGGATGAGAGTACTAAGTATGACATGTCAACCAATTTTTTTTCTTCACATTCTGGATAAAAATATTAAGTTTTTACATTTTACTTGAAGACGTAGATACGTCTCCTATACAACATTTTTCTTTTTGAATTTTTTTCACTTTCATTTTTTTGTAAAATTTCATTTTATTGGTGTGGCGCATGCTATATAAGATTAAATCCACATTTGCATTGAAGATGTCTGTTTTAATAAAACACCAGGTGCAAAGTAGTTGAAAACTTGACAAAGTGTACTGGTCCAAATTTCTTCCTAAAAGAAATGAAAATAAAGAAGGTATTAAGCCATCAGCGTCCATATCAGAACCAGACCCCACCCCCACCCACTGGCCTCTGAAGTTGGCGTTCGCGTTCCGTCAGCAGTTAAGCACCGAGTCAGAGGACTTGGCTGAACAAACCAGCTGCTCAATATATAAAAAATGAACTATAAACAAAATACATTTATTTAACATCTAAATAAACTAAAATATTTTATACTGACTTGACTAGATTATTAAATTTAAGATCTCAAGTCTAAGTTAATAAAAGATTCAAAACTTCAAATTATAAATTATAAATTATAAATCTATATTATAATTAAGATCAGTCTTTTTGAAAAGTTAACTACTGGTTAGGATTTATTTTTACAAAACATAACTACTGACCAGGATTAAGTCTTTCAAAAAAGTTAACTATTTGGCAAAGATATTGCTACATTTTGTGAATCCCGATAACAATATAGGAGATATCTAACTTAACTTTTACATTTGCCTTCCTTTACTCTATATCATTTTCCTTTTATTCTTCGCATCCTTTCACTCTTCATTATATAATAATGTTTCTCTCAAGGGCAAAGTTGGTTATCCCCCTTAAGTTTGCTATTTTATTTCTATTAATAAAATCTAACAAGATACCATCCATGTTTCCCTAAAAATATTTACAAAACTAACTTTTAATTTATTTTTCATTATTGAATGATCATATTATTTTAATTGATTACTGAGAGGTGTTTATTTTAAATTGGTTATTTTGACACCGCCTCATACTGGTACTGTATCAAAGGCACGGACACAAAATCTAGTTATAAATTATAAATTTAATACAAGAAACAGTGATGGATACACATGCTGAAAATGTGATGGATACCCGATACACATGTACACATATATACAAAGCAAGTTAAACGAGATGGTCCCAGAAAGAAAAGCCCAGACACTGCGCCAACGGTCCAAATTTGAGTTTGGCAAAATTGTGGGCCGTTATGCTTTTAAAAAAATTCAACCACTTTACGCCAAGACATTTTTTCCAAACCGGAGAAAAACAATTTCGATGCATTGGCAATGCATCATATGCATCGCCATGAACCATTAGGCATCGTGTTGCATCATTTGATAATGTGATGCATCGATATCAGACGATGCACACATTTATGCATGCATCGCGATGCATGACGTGACTAAAAGTGTCTTTTTCTGGTTTGAAAAACAATTGAAAACTTTCAGAAGTGTACTGGCGGAATTTCTCCATTTGAGTTTGGATCCATCTTTATCTCTGCAATCCTTCAATCAAAACTGATTTCAATTTTGGTATGAGAGTAGATCTTGCTGAAACTTGAAGATTAAGCCAAACTCACAAAGATCGAAGAAAAGAGGGCCGATCTGCAAACCGGAAAACTTTGTGTGCGTGTTCCAAAATTCGGCGAATTCGGCTGTAGTTCGTTGGCTACATCTCACGGATTGTGTGATCTAGGGTAATAACACATGGAGTGTTAACATACAGAATATTAATTTTGAAAGTGCACCATTTAGGTGAACATCTCAAAATAAAATAGACTCTGCATTAAACCTAAGGTGTATATTTTAACTCACAAAAAGAAACATAAAGAAAAAAGAACAAAAAAGGGAAACAATAATCTCAAATGTTGCCCTCCATGTCTTAACAACCTATCTAGTAAGATTAGCTGATTAATCATAAGAGACTTCTATCTTCCATTGTTTCACAAAAAGTTGGTTCAAGAATGACTTGAAATAAAAAGCATGCTCAAACCCAGAGAGCAAGACGCCACCCTAGTTCTACGGAGCTGCTGGGTTTTTAGCAATAAGAGGAATATACACCACCCCCGATTTCTCGGGGTTGGAGTCATATTTTAATTAATCACCAACAAGATGTGGATGCATCATCATACTAATACTAACAAAAAATACCATGAGACAAAACCCACAGTTCATGCTTGAATTCTTCATCAGAATAATAACACTCAAAAGGTTTTTTTTTTTTTTGATAGATAAGTGTGACCCCTTGTTGGTACGAGGATTGGAATCTGGGGATCTCAAGGTTTTTGCCCAAGTGTCCTTGCCATCTCTCCCACAAAAATACAAGGAAAAGGCTAGTGGGTAGCAGACATCCACAAAAATAAAAAAATTAAGCAACTTCAGCCCACCAGATAGGAAATAATCTATGTATAAGCATAATGAGATGATCTCAAATAACGTCATAGCCAAAAAATAAGGTCAAAAAATTATCAAGCTTGCACAGAGAAAACTCTTAATTCCAACATACATAAACAAAAAGGTTACGACCAAAGGAGCATATATTTATCTGTAACTATATCTGCAATACAGGTAATTTACAGAAAATATAGTAGGAAACGGAAGTTGTAGAGCAAAAAATAAACATATGAACTCGATTTTTTCTTTGATAATCCCGAAACAGGCTATTTACAGCCCCAAGATAAAAAAAAATCTCTGCATTCGTATGGAATCAAGTCACTCATATAATAAGCTCAAAAGCAAAGCACAAAAAATATTATAACATAATAAAAACAATCGATACCTATGTTACAGGAGCCAAATCAATCGTCAACCTCTGCTCTGATTTCTCTTTGCAACTCCTCCTTGTACTCCTCAAATGTGCCTGGGAAAGCTTCCACCGTTCCATTCTCCACAACCCAAATTTCACTCTTCTCTTCATCCTCACAAACACGTGATATCAGCCTAGAATCATGACTGACAAGAATGACTCCACCTGTAAACTCATCAAGTGCATCAGCCAAAGCATCAATGCTCTGCATGTCCAAATGATTTGTTGGCTCATCTAACAGCAAAATGTGTGGATTTGACATGGAAATGGATGTGAAAACAACTCGTGCTTTCTGCCCTCCAGATAATTTAGCAATTGGTGTAAGGTGGTTATGGCTGGGGAGTCCAAATTTGCCAAGCTTTGCACGAACAGCCTCTTGTTTACTAAGACCCTCTTGATCCGGATGAAGACGAAGAAGATACTGGACTGGTGTCTCTTCCATTGTAAGGAGATCAACAAAGTGCTGAGAATATCTCCCAATCCTTAACTTCTGACTCCTCCTTACTTCACCCTCAGAGGGAACCAAGTCACCAGCAAGAAGGTTAAGCAAAGTAGATTTCCCAGCTCCATTGGGTCCGACAATGGCAACACGTGTTCCCATATCAATGCCAACATCAACATTAGAGAGCCTAAAGTCTTCACGATTCGGATAACTGAAGCTCACTTCAATCAGCTGCAGAAGTGGTGGAGTTAGCTCAGTGGGTTCAGGGAAGTGAAACTCTACTGTATAATCTCTCCACTTCTGAGGGGCTTCTGGAACCACCTCATCATCATCAACTTTGCCCTTTCCCTTCTTTTTTGATGCTTCCTTGACAGAAAATTTAGCACGTTCCTTAACCTTCTCTTGCTGTTTCTGATTTCCAGTTCTCTTGGCAGCTTTCACCTGCTTGTCGTACGTTTCAAACTTCTTGTTCATCTCTTTGCGACGCTGCTCATACCCACTTTCAAAATCATCAAAATTTCCACGGTACAACTGGAGTTTTAGGTCATGAAGATGAATAATTTCATTGCAAACTGTATTTAAGAAATCCCGATCATGTGAGACAACAACAAGAGTTTTCTTCCACCTGCATAAATACTCCTCCAGCCAGAGAACAGCCCTCAAGTCAAGATGATTGGTGGGTTCATCCAGTAATAAGAGAGTTGGCTGCACAAAAAGTGCCCTAGCCAATGAAATTCTCATCCTCCATCCACCACTGAACGACCGGGTTGCACGGACCTGCATATCCTTGGTGAACCCAAGCCCAGCAAGAATCTTCGATGCCTGAGCTTCAGCAGCATCTGAGCCCATTAACTGCAACTTTTCATACAATTCAGCAAGCTTCTCTCCAGCTTCCAGGGCATTATCATCCTCACCCTCACCCGCAACTTCTAGAGTAGAGTCCTGCAGCAGCACAACCTCTTTTCGGAGCTTGACCAGCTCTTCATTAGCAGAAACAACTGCTTCAAGGGCAGTTCTATCATCACCAACTATCTCTTGTTCAACCAAAAGGACATCTATATTTTTCGGTACAGGAATCTTTCTCCAAGCAAGGAGCTTTAAAAGTGTGGATTTCCCCATTCCGTTGGGTCCAACCAAACCATACCTCTTCCCATGAGATATCTTCACAGATGCATTCTTTAAGAGTTCTTTACCCCGGGCTGACACGGAAAAATTATCCACGGTTATATCTTTGACATTAGCATCAGCATCTTCCTGACCGTCAAGAACAGAAGCCCGACTACCAATCACGACAGTAAAAGCATCATGATCATCCTTAAGAGCCTCCTTCCTGGCATGTTCTACTGCTTGGGCAACCATCATGTCCTTCTTTTCTCGTTTCTTCAACTCTTTGTCGGTTATTGAAATATCAAGAGACCTTCCTTCACTCCTCTGCTGTCGTGTTGTCTTCTTAAGAGCAGCATTCTCTTCTTCACCAGAGAGCTCATCCTCGTCATCCGACGGGGGCAGATCTATGTCATCAGTATACTTCTTGGGAGCTGCTTTCTTTGGCTTACTAGAAGCCGAAGAAGCTCCCTTCTTTGGTTTATCAGGTTTCTGGTCCATGCTAGCGAGCATGGCAGATACTGAGAGTTTCTCTTTCTTTGGCTCTTTAACATTTTGCTTTCCCTTTGCATTCTCTACACCCTCATCTGCTTTCTTCTTTCCCATTCACTACTAATCTGTAAAAACAAAATAGTAAGCTCCAACACGACAAAAATCCATTCCATATTCAAAATCAAAAAACTAATTCACTACTAAGATCGTTCACAAGGGGCAACAATTAACCATCCACCCTAAATCCAAACTTTGCAAATTCTATTTAATAATAACCGAAAAGAAATAGGAAAAGAAAACACACTTATATCATATGCAGACCTGAATAGAACATGTAACACAACATAAGCAAAGAATTCGATGGAGGTTCATTGCTCGTAACATTGGACAGAAGAAAAAGTCTTAAATTAATCACAAATAAAAATTAAAACAACCATCAACAATCATATCTGCTAGAAGTATACACTTGAGGATAATAGTTAGTGGTTACCACGGCAGAATCAAGAGTATCAGAGTCATGTGCAGCTGCCATCATAAATCATTTCAAGTTCAAATATAACTTCTAATTCATATTAAAAATTGGAGAAAATCTTAAATGGCTTTAATTTGAAGCTTAATGATAAATATAACGATAACGTTTGAAGAAGATACTTCCCTCCGCACACAAAAAATGTTAATTTAAGGATCTAGTTATCCATAAGATTTAATTTAATCAATGGAAATACATAATCAATATTTCTCAAACACCAACAAGTAACAAATCCGTTGCAGGAGGCAGATGAATCCATCGGAACCAAAATTATTACTAACTCTCACTCAGCAAGGTCAAGAACATACACCAAAAATTTAACAGTTGCGAGCTTCATTCGATTCATAACGTCTATTTCAAACAGAATTCGAGATCACTGAGAACAAGAAAGAAGATGGAAAAATTAAACTAACCCAGGAACCGAGCAGTCGGCTATGGAAGTCTGACAAGAGTATATTATAGCTCGCAGGCGTGTCCTTATCGGAGTCGGCGATGGCGAAGATCGGTATGACTGTATCTGATCTAAGCCTCTACTCTCAGCCCTATTTCGGCCCTTTATATACCTAAATCGTGTTCTTCAGTTGAAGCGTACCGGCTATTTTTGCTCCAAATGGATTTCCTTCATAATTGGGCCGTCAATTGTTTGATCACTAGATTCTCTACTGAGCTGGATACTCATAACCTTATAGGAAAGTATAATGAATTCGTCCTAATTGGGCTAACGCTCAATGTTCATACTAAGGCCTAGCTGTTGGAAATACGGGTCTAGTGGCCGAATAATACCGAGGATCGCACCACGGGCCTATAGCGACGAGTTCGTTTGGGAAGAACGGTAGGTCGGTTCACTTTTTTTTTTTACAACTCGTTTATACTTAGATTTTTTTTCAAAACTGTAAAAAAGAAACGTCATACTTTGTGATATATAACAATCTTTTTTCGGTTTTAAAAAATATCTAAATGTAAAGAGGTTGAAAATTATCCAGAAAGAGCTGACAAGAATCTTTTCAATCATAAGATTCATAACCAACATAAAAATAAAAAATATAGGATTAGTCTAATTGAAACTTGAATAAAGTATCATAAATCATTCTCCCTTTGTTTTTAAATTATTACCCTCCTTTCATTTTTCATCCGTTTTAAAATAATTGTATTTTTTCAAAGCTTTCCTTAAAAAAAACACTTTTATCACTTTACCCTTACCTTTTGGGTTAATGATCTATTGGTCCCTCGACTATGGACCTTTCTCAGTAATAGTCTCTTAACAATTTTTTGTCAATATTTGGTCATAAGAGTATTAAAATTTTATAATCTTAGTCCTTTTCGTGACGTCATTAGAGAAATATCGTTATGTTGCACATATAAGGGCTAAAATTAAATTTTCTCAAACCTAAAGTATATCACAATTTGCAATTGAGTCCATATGATTTGAAAAAAACGATCACAAAGCCATCTTCCCGAAATTCATTTACATCTAATTGATTTGGCACTGAATGAACAATTTAAATACAAAGGGGTAATTCAGTTTCTTCTTCCGATTCCAAATCCTTATTACTCAGCAAGCTTGATAGGATATTAAATATTTGGAGAAATTACAAGACGGTACATCTTTTAAAACATGTTTTCAAATGAATCTAGCTATTTTTTGAACATATCTTTTAGGTACAATTTTGGGGCGAAAGTACGTCACTACCCTTAATGAAGACATCCTTGTTTTTCATCTCCTAGTTTGCAACAAGGCAGCATCCAAGCGATGCTGTCTTCATCGTCATCGGCGAGTTCGCTCGGGCCTTCAAACCCGGCGGCCTCTCTGCTTCTTCCAGCACCGGACCAGCATCCACCATCTCAAATTCGCTCTCTCAACCGTTATGGAGAAAATTCTGCTCCAATGATAATAGCATGTTGAGTGGTGCAAAGTGGCAGAGAATATCATGCTATTATAAATTGATTAATATCATACTTGATCCTCTCATGGCTCATGATATTCTCTTTAATGGTCACTTTACCTACTTTTACAGGCACTTTCACTCTTTCCAACCTAGGAATGTTTGGTGTAGACCGGTTTGATGCCATCTTACCACCAGGAACTGTAAGTGTTCAAATATAAGCCAGATTCATCAGGAAGAAACATTTGTATGTTTTTCCTTGAACTTTGAAAACTATTTAAGTCGTTGGAATCATTTTCTTGCAGGGTGCAATTATGGCTGTCGGAGCATCTGAGCCCATTGTTGTTGCTACCAAAGATGGCCAGATGGGTATGAAAAGTCAGATGCAAGTAAACAACTCATTTGTGTTCACAATGCTTGCGTGTTAGTTATCTTTCTTCCCCAAATATACTGGAACACTGTTCTTTTATATATTTTTACATGGGTTGATAAAAATTCTACATGTGAATGTTACTGCTGATCACTGCGTCACATCGATTCAACTAGGCAATTGGATCGTCCTCATCTGCATCTGTGCCAATAAAAATTCACGTTACACAACCTGATGCCTGAGTTTGACATCAACAACCTGATGCCTGGATTTTGCAGCAACCTGATGATTGAGTTTGGCATTAGCAACTTGATGCCTGAATTTGGCAGCAACCTGATGCCTGGGTTTGACATCAGCAACCTGATGCCTAACCTTGGCATCAGCATTATTGGATTTTTTTGTCTTGAAAAAAATGTGTTAACTGATGCCTAGCATTGACATCAGCATTATCTAATTTTTTTGGTCTTCATTAATGATATTTTGTCATTTGACAACCAATATGTAGTTATATGAAATGTCCAAAAAATTGATGGACCTAGATGAAAACATGTTTCTAAAATTGTACCCACTTGAAATTTGCCGTAAATATTTCTCCACCAAAATGGAATAATGCATCTCACAAAATGCTTTGCCTTAAATAATACATAACCCCATTAAAACAAGTGGTTTCAAATTTAAACTTATGTTCGACTGCAAGACAATCAAGAAAAGGGCAAACAGTCCAATTAAGCATATATTTTTCCAACTAAATCCATCTAAATTAGCGCAAGATTAACATCACAAGTCATGTAAGAGAAAAATGATGAAAGAAGACCCAGATGAGAAGGGGGAAGAAATTGAAAAAAAAACGTAGTAGTAATATACACTTAGGAGGAAGATGAGGTTTGGAGAGAAGAATTGACTGGTCTCTAATCGATTCTGAATAGAAACCACCTTCTGGATGAGCCTTGAGATTCAACTTTGCTGCAAGTTCTGAAGATGTAGCCATGTTCCTCTCTGTTTTCAGCACCAAAACAACGCCCTCATTTTTGTAGGAGACGAAGCAAGGTTTTCCTTCCCCCTTTTTTTGGGCAAGTAGTGGGAATTCAAATTCTTGACTGTTGTTCTCATTCCATTCTTGATTGTTGTTCTTTTTCATAATTAGCATTAGCAGTTCCACTATCTCATTCAACATCGCCAAATCCAAGTCTCAGAACCGGCCTAGCCCATTCATCTACAACCAACTTTCATCTCTCTCCTTCTTCGGCGTCAACTCCGTCATATCCAACATCGTCGTCCTCTTTTCATCATCTTCGGCCTCTTTTTCTCTGTCTACAATCAAAGCTCATCTGCTCCGGTATTCACCCACCACGCCGCCCTAGTAACACCCACCACATCGTTGTCATTTATTTCTCCTTCAGTCAACACCCACTCAGTCTGTCCATGAGTGTTTTCTCTTTCCCCCTCACGTTCGTTGAAGCATGCCAAAATTGGTATTTAGGGGCATGAAATCGGCACCCCATTCTATGTTGAAATTGTTGTTGCAATATGGGTATTGAGATAGTAAAACTTGGAGAATTGAATTTTTTGTAAGAGGTTTAACGTAGGGGTGTAAATTGGAACCACCGAACCAAACCAAACTAAACCAGTCGGTTTGGTTGAAGGCGGTTCGGTTTCAGTTTCAAAAATTGGAAAACCACGCAGTTCGGTTTGGTTCACTGTTTTTGGTATCGAACCAAACCAAACCAAACCACCCTATATATTTTTATTTATTAATTATAGAATATATATTATATTACATTTATTAACTATTTTGAACCTTTGATTTATTCATTATATATATATATATATATATATATATATATATACGGATAATAAACTAAATAAAATCTTGATTGTTGGAGAACTATTATTTTTTCCATTGTTTGTGTTTATTTTAGATTTTGTACTGTTTTATTTATGATAATTTGTTGTTAGTAGGTTATTTCCTAATTTTGATGTTAATTCCAAATTAAAATCTTATTTTTATTGTTATTTTCAATGTTGGTTAATTTCATTAAAAATAAGTTATATAAACCACAAAACCGAACCGAACCAAACCGAGTGGTTCGGTTCGAGATTTTTGGAACCACTAGGAGGCGGTTCGGTTTGTGGTTTTGACATAAATCAAACCAAACCGAACCACTTACATCCCTAGTTTAACGTGTGCTTACTCTGGAATTTGGGGAAAAAGTCATTTAGTCTTTTTCCATACCACATGGTCTCTACTGCAAATTGAAAAAAAAGTTTAAGAGTGAAAATTTCAATTTAATCCTTACACAAATGCATGTGGTATTTAACGAGATTTCTCTAATGACATTCATCAAAAGGATTGAGGCTGTGAAAATTTAATATTCTTTGGACCAAATGTTGACAAAAAATTGTTAAGGGACTAACATTGAGAACAACCAAAAGTCAAAGGACCAATGGTGCGATTAACCCTTACTTTTTATACTTATTTTAATTATGGTCACATGTTTAAGGACATTAAAAAAACCATACATTTCATCAATATTTATAATACAGTCAATTATTTTTTTTAAACGACGTGTCAGATCAAAGTGGACAATAATTGGAAAACGGATGAAGAAGTTGATAGACAAAGAAAACTACTTCCCCTACCTCTCCCCTTTTTAGAAAAAATGTTTGTTTGATTTGACACTCTAGATTTTTTATTTTTTTGGGGTCTATTAGAAAAAAAAATCTCATGTTTATGTGAGAGTGAAATCATTCTTAGAGCATCACCAATTATATTTAACAAAAAAATAAAATAGAAAAAAAGATAACAATCAATAGAAAGAGTTAAAAAAAAAAAGATTAGGATGTATCCACACTCTCAAGTAGAATGTGTGAACAAATTTGGTTGTTACATTATATATACATTCATTATCCACATTTGCATTGAAGAGATTTTTTCTTTTAAAAATGGTATAAATCCTAGGTGACATCTAAATTCTTTCACATCTTCAATGCTAATGTGGATGTGAAAGAATTTAGATGTCACCTAGGATTTACACAATTTTTAAAATAAAAAACTTATCAAATGCAAATGTGGATGATGAGTGTGGATATGATGTGTCAACCAAATTTGTTCGCATTGTGATAATATGAATCTTTCACATTGTGGATAACAATGTGAATCTTTCACATTATACTTGAGGGTGTTGATATATCATAATCATTATTATTCTTTTTAAAACTCTTTATATTGATTGTTCTCTTTTCTTTTCCTTTTTATTTTTTGTCAAAGATTGTTTTAGTGATGTGATGCATGTCACATAAGATTAAATCTATATTTGGATTATTTGCATTGGAGAGATTTATTTTGATTGAATGTGAATGAAGAGCGAAAAATAACACATATGATTGAGGCTGTGAATTATTCACAGTTACGTATGATTAAATCTACGGTTGCATTGATGATACTCTTAATGTAGCAAGGAATGTTTACTGTATTTTCGGTTACATGTTTAATAACGTGTCACTCTCATCACTTGCTTGCACAAATGAGGTCCGGGCCCAGCCATCTACTCAAACACTTACATCTTGAGATACTGTCACTATGTTTTAATTTTTTTTTAAAAAAACTTATGTTGATTGATTATTGTTGATAAATATAAGTAGATGGTTTTTGGATTGGGCTGTGTAATGAGATGAGTTTAATGTAGATGAAGAGGATTTAGAAGAAGATACGTTCTCGAATCAATGCTCGATCTTGTGGTTGATGAATGAAGATGATGTTTATTGATTTGTTTCATGTTGGATTAGTATTTTTTTAGTTTTTAATTAGAAGTGCTGGAAGTTAATTTTTGAATTTTATCAATTAGGTGATGTTGTTGACTAGCTATTTGACTTATTTTTTTTGGATATCGTTTAAATTAATTTTCCTACTTCCCTAATAACGAGTATAAGGTAAGTCGGAATCGTATCTATATGGAACGTTGTATTTATTTCTTTTATAATTTTACTTAAGCAATAAGAATTTGATTTGAGGTTTTTAACTACACTAAGAACTAACTAACTGATTAATAAAAGCTGAAAATTAAAGAATTAATGAAAATAAGCAAATTTATACTTGATCAAATTCAGTAAATAAAAGTTCAGCCAATGAACTAATTTCCATCTTGCATTTTACTACTCATCATTGATGCAAAAATATCTTATTTGGTTACAAATATATCGGTTATAGGTGTCGATAAACGTGTCTAACACCAAATCTTTCTTTACCGTGTTGATAATTAAGAGAAACTCGTTAACTATCATCTAACCGAACTACACGCTCGTAAGATTTAGTAAACTTGATTGCCTTATGAAGAGAGAAACCCGATTCTAAGCAGTTCATATTGAAGCAATATCATTTAACTTGAATTATCTGTCCTTGCAACACAGTCCTATTATGATTGTGATGCCTAAAAGGTGTGTCACTTGTCACTTCGTTAAAATTGAGGATAATTACATATCAACAATTCTAATTAGCCATAAACTATTATGTTAATCAATATCCTGACCACAAATATCAATTAAACACAATAATCATACAATGAGGTAATTGGAAAACGAATAAATATTCACAACTACACAAGAATTAATTCTATTAGATCTCACAATAATAGAGTGTTTTCAGACTTAATTGTTCACTAGGTTATTACCCGTGCGATGCACGGTTGACTTAGTGTTGTTTCTGAAATATAATTTTGTAGATATAATCTACAAGCTATTTGAATGAATCAATAACAAATGTCCTCATAATTAATAAATAAATAAATAATGTGTGAAATCACACCGAATCATAAAACAAAAAAATCATTGGAATTATAAAATCGAACAAATATTCCTAGTGTGAGTGTGAGACGGAAGAAGGGGAGGGGAAGTACTACGAAGACAGACTCGTCAAGGAGGTGTGTTTGATGGAGGGGAAATATTTCGCAGTGGTTGTTTGTGGTGTCGGTGGAACACGTTTAATTAAATTAGATAAATCCATTTTAAATTGACCAAGTTGGTAAAATAATAAAAATTAAAAAGCTTCTACCATGAGAATTGAGGTAAATAGTGTTTTTTTATTTTAAAGTTGTTTATAATAAGATGATTTTTTAAACTTGTAATAAATAATTAATTTTTTTAATTAGAATAATTTAAAAAAAAATGAAAAATAAGGTAAATATTCAAAATTGATCATATGAATATGTAATTGAAAGATTAAAACCTATGATAATTGATAAAATCTATCTACCAAAAAAAAATTACCATGAAAATTTGGAGTCAGTTAAAATCAAATGTGATAAAATATATTCGGTTTTAACCGATTTTGGTAACAAAAATGGTAAAATAAATTTTTTTTACCATGTATAAAGGAGACATCCGTTTTAAAATTTATCAGACTTTAATTTTTGGCAGAAAAAAAGAATTTAAATATATAATACCGTATGCACAATCTTAGTATTTTATTTTTATTTTTGTAAAAGTTGTTTATAATAAGATTATTTTTTAAACTTGTAATAAATAGTTAAAAATTTAATTTGAAAATTTTGAAAAAAATGAAAAATAAGGTAAATATTCACAATTGATCATATGAATATTTTATTAAAATATTAAAACCTATGAGAATTGATAAAATCTATCCGACAAAAAAACATTTGCCATGAAAATTTAGTTATAATCAAGTAAAACACGTTTAATATCCGCCAAAAAACATTTGCCATGAAAATTGATCATATGAATATTTTATTAAAATATTAAAACCTATGAGAATTGATAAAATCTATCCGCCAAAAAAACTTCTTTCTCACGTTTTTTCTTTGGCTCGTCTTTCTTCCTCTATCCACCTCCCCTTGTCGTTGATTATCTCACAAATTTCTTCGTAAGTCAACGCCTCTATGTAGGGACATTCAGGTAGATACGGGCTGGGGTTTTGACAATAGCAATAACCCTTACGTTTTCCTTCTTGCTCGATGTTATTTGAACATAGTTCGCTGTCATGGAACCCCTTCGGTTTCACAGCCTTTCATCCCACATTTTTCTGAAGTGCACGACTTCGTGCCTCCTTCTTTTATTGCCAAACTTGATCCCCATGTTGGTGTAACAGTCCTTCCTCCATGATCGTTCACGAATAAGAATTCGTGAAGGCCTTTGCTCTGATACCACTTGATACGCTGTAAATTGCTCAAAGCACCTAGGCTGGCCGAAAATTCTTTCAACCACAACAAGTTGTCCGAAACTGTCTTGAAACATCCCCAAATAACCCGAAATAAACAATGATAAGGATAGGTTGCGGAATGGGTAACGATGGTAGGCTCACCGGTTAGGATTCACTCCCCTAACGTAAAGAAACCTTTGTGAAGTCTTCTTAATCTTTAAGAAAGAAAACACAGTAGATGAACAAATTTCTTTGCCCCTTTTCTATTACTTTTTCTTCAAACATGAACTCAAATTTACAAGAAATAAATCCTATTTTATACTAACTAAGCAATCCCCTAAATAACTAGGAAAGCATAAACAAAACTATAGTCCTTGTAGGACTTTAATTCAAACAGAATAATCAACTTATAATCCTAACTACTTGCTTCCTTCTTCCTTTAGAACTCTGAATGTCGTCTCCCTTTGCCATCCCAACACTGCCACCTCCCTTCCTTGTGTCATGCATGCCGTGCCAATCAAACCACTTACCTCCTTTGCATGGATTCATCTTCCAAGCGAGCAGCCCAAGCCTCCCCAAACTGTGTCCAGCACTCCAGCCCCTTTAGGAGAAACCCTTCTAACCGTGCCCTTCTTGAGATTCCCTAGCCTGCCTTGAATCCATTTACCAACCCGTGTCACGTGGTTGCTCCAACCAACCCCAATCCTGTTTGCCTTTCTTGCTAAGTACTTCCAAACCATACTCCACTCAAGATCCTTCATTGCATGCATTCGTCGCCTTGGTTCAGCCCACATTCCTTGCATTCCATACCCTTTAAAGTAACCCAAAACAGTCCATGCGTGTCCTTTAGTAAGTAGCCCGACACCCTCCTTTAGCTTAACTTCTAGCTTAGGATAATTCACCCACAAATTCGTATCAGTTTCATAAGAAAATTGGAGGCTTTTGGGCAAGCCTATGGAAAGAGTTGCACTTTTGGGGAAGTTGTGCATTGGAGTGGAAGGGGGACTTCTGACCAAGTATACTGGACATTCCAACCTTTTAAATTAATTAATTTGATTTGCCATAAATACTCTTTAATTTAAGAATTAAAGTACTTTTATTAATCTTAAATTAGATATAATGTAATAAGGAAATGTGAAAAGTCAAGAAATGAATAAGCTTAGTTTTTCGACTAGGACTTGCTAACTGGAACATTCCAAATTAGGAAGTAGGACTTTTGAAGGTTTTCTCCGCGGTTGGATGAATAGCATGATTTACATCTACCAAGGGTATTTACCTATGAACTATTTATAGAACTCATGTTTTCCAATTTATTGTATGCAGGTCGGGACTAACCAGCCCGCTTCAAAGAAGATTAGGTTTGATGAAGACTAAGAGATCTTGGGACTAGATGAGGTGTGCCATCGGTCTCTTTCTCTCTTCTTTCTACTCCCCCATTCGATTCATGGCTTGAAAAATTGAAACTGTTTGTTTGCCCTTTGGACGGTCGATTTTGGACATGAAAGCAGAGAACAGCAGCACAATAGTAGCAAAATATTATTCTGAAGGGTGAATGATACTTGGTCGGAATTGCTGATCTTGCCTTCAATGAGAAAGCTTATATCTATGTTTAAATTTCATTATATATGAATAGATTAAGGATTTTAAAGTAAATTCGGCATCTTTTTTACTTCTATGAGACCTTGTGTTCTTGTAGCTATCAAAAATGTCCCAGGTAATGTTGGCAAGTTTAGCATATTGAATGTAAGATCTTTTGTTCTTGTAGCTAAATCCATGTGCCTGTTCAAACGGGATAATATTTTTGGGGTGGAGAAATATTTCATTTTATGATCTTTCACTTAGAGTTTTCTTTTAAAGATTATGTCATTTTTTTTTTGAATTTCCAAATATACCCAAGTGAAAACGCCCCCAAGGAAATATCAAAAAAACCCCGCACGTGGAAGACTACGTGCTATTCAATGTGACTTAAATGTAACGTCGGATATCATTATGGGGTAAACTGAAGATTGGGGTGTACTCTGAGATTTGGTGGATACTATGGGGAAAAATGTAATTTGGTTAAGTATAATTATTAGATTATGACAATCAATCATCTAAGTTAAAATTTGAAAGACACTTTAGATAAGAAACTTGAGAATGCAATTTTAAAAAAAATGACGAGAGGTGTCATAACCTAAAGCTTTTTCACCAACTTTGAATGCATATGTGTGGAGATTTTAATTTGGGGTATACTTAATACAGCACTTATAAAATATTTAATACAACACTTTAAAAAATATTTGATCAAAATACTCTTTATATAATTTATTATTTTATTAAATTTAATTTAACAAATTTTAAATTTAAAAATATTTTAAACACAATTAATTTATTAATTTATTTGATTTAGTTAATAAACACAATTAAATTACTAATTAATTTGATTTAGTTATACTAAGTGAAAAATTATCTTTGAGTTAGGTTTAAATTAAAAAAAAAATTAATTTGATTTGAATTAGGTTTAAATTAAAAAAACAAGTTTTGGGTAATTTATTTATTTATTTTAATTAAATTTAAATTAGCTAAAATTTAATTTTTTGTTTTTTATTAAATTTAAATTAGCTAATTTAAAATTTAATAATTAATTTGATTTGAATTAGGTTTAAATTAAAAAAAAAAAAGGTTTTGGGTTTAGGCATTTGGACCGGTTTTGTACCAGTCCAAATAAGGAGATGAGTTAGGGACCGGTCAGCTAGCAGGCCAAATTGGGGGGGGGGGAAGGCTTTGGGCCTGGTCGGGTGGCAGTCCAAAAGGGCGGATGGGTTGAGGGCTGGTCTGGTAGTAGGCCAAAAAGGGTGGGCTGGGTTGAGGGCTGGTAGCAGGCCAAAATGGGAAATGAATGGGTTTAGGACTGGTTTCAATCCAGTCCTTAAATCCAAAAGTTGGTTTTTTTAAATTTAAACATAATTCAAATCAAATTAATTATTAAATTAGCTTAATTTTAATTTAATAAAAAACAAAAAAATAAATTTTAGTTAATTTAAATTTAATTAAAAAAACAAAAAAATTAAATTACCAAAAAAATGTTTTTTTAACATGTTTTTTTTACCCCAAAACTTGTTTTTTTTTAAATTTAAACCTAATTCAAATAAAACCTAATTCAAACCAAATTAATTATTAAATTTTAAATTATCTAATTTAAATTTAATAAAAAACAAAAAAATAAATTTTAGTTAATTTAAATTTAATTAAAAGAACAAAAAAATAAATTACGTAAAGGGTATTTTGGTCAAATATTTTATAAAAATGTTGTATTAAGCATTTTATAGGTGTTGTATTAAGTACCTATGTTTTAATTTTTGCTTAACACCAAATTGAATTTTAGTCGACCTAACCGACCTTGAGCCTTAGCTTGTTGGCTTTGCCAATTTACATCCATAACGTAGTTATGTATTCGAAAGGTTTAGTGACTTATTGTGGTATTTCAAATCTCTCATATTCCACCTCCTTTCGCATTACTTTTTTTTTTCTTTGAGTAGGGTTCACGTGAGACTGTCTTACGGATCTTAATTTTTAAAATAAAACTTCACTATTTTCACAGCTCAATTCACCAATACATAATAGGTCGGATCAAGAAAATTCATTTTACAAAAAATATTAATAAGACGATATTTCCAAAGAATTTACCTTCTCTTTTCAATTATAAAAAAAAAATAAAAAAATTGAACCTTAAAACCAAAAGGCAAACACATCATATATCTATGCCAATCAACCACAATCACCTTGGAAGAGTACAGCCAACCTTCCCCCTCACCTTGGCATCGGAGAATAGAGAGTAGAGCCCGTTGAAACTGAAATCATCTATCTCATTCTTCATCCTCTATCCATCAATCTCCATGTTTCTTTATAAAAAAAATCGACTAAAATAAGAAGCTTTATGCAGTGAGATTTAATTGGAAAGAGAATGTGACAAAGAGTGTGATAGATGATTTGAAGCCCCGTAAAGACATTCATTTTTGTCTCTTAATTCGGGTTGGGCCGGCACGTCAATGGCATTAATATTAACACGTGTTGCTAACGGGAGCCATACTTTTTATTGCCGAAAGAAGCCATGGTCACGACTCACGAAGTGTATTTTTCATTTTTGTGGTTCAGTAGCTTCTTTTGGAAATTGTGAGTAACACATAAAGTTAGTGTGATGAAAGAGAAAATGTTTAAAAGCACAAATCAAGCCACAAATTTTTGGAGAAAAAATGACTCAAAATAAATTCCAAAATTGACTCAAAATGTTTAAATGAATTTTGTGAAGTACATAGTTTGAGTTGTTAACGGGTTTTTTTTTATAGGGATGATAAAATAAGTGTTATGAATAATTATGAGTTAAACTATTATCTAATAAAAGATTAAATAGAATATAATAAATAAATAAATAAAATAAAAAAAGTGTGGTGGACAGTGGCCCACACCATCGTGTACGTTGTAGTAATAGTAGTGGTGGTGGTAGTAGATGGCAAGAAATAATAGCTTGTGAATGTTTGGACATGTAATAAGTGGGATGGGTGATGTGATCTGATTCCAAAGGGCATATTATATTTTGGTATTGCAATTATTTTTTTTGATATTGTTATGAACATGTGTTGTATTGAATAAGAATGTTGTCGAGGGGCCGGGCCGGGGGTGATCAACCAAACACACACCAATCCGGGAGTGTCACTACTCACTAGACAAGTTCATCACGTGTGCCCGGTATTGTACAAGGTAAAGGAAACACTTGCCCGGTTGAGGAGAAACATCAACCTTTATTTACTTGCTCTATTATTCTTTCATTTCCGCTGGCTTTGTCTAACAGAAAAAATATATATGCATTTTGAGCAAGTCAAAAATATTGCAACCTTTCAGCAAAGCATGTGGTGTGTGTGAGAGAGACTAGGGTGTGCACGGGCCTTAAGCGGTTAATGCCAAGATAGACCATATGCACATCATTTTAAAAAGCAGTAAGCAAGCCCACGGGCATCAGTGAACGGACACTGAACGGGCACGGGCTTAGATGGGCTCTCCGATTGATTTTCATGTTTTAAAAATTACACATAATTTTAAAACATAATGTGATGATGGACCGGGCCGGGCTTAGATGGGCAATAGAACTTGAAGGCCCGGGTGTGGTCGAGCCCGCGGGCATCTAACATCTCTAAAGCCCAGCACTATGTATCAGCCCATGGGCACGTGCACAACCCTCATGGGCTGGGCTGCTCACCCCTAAGAGAGATATATATATGGATTTTAAATATGCAAGAGAATCCGAGGAAAGCTAGCTATATGTGAATTCACATATTTTATCTTATCCTTTACCACATTTCATGTTCTATTCTGCCTGGTGAAATAACAGAAGTCATTGCAGACATAACACTCAAGTAGAGAGTCACTCCAAATTAATTGTAGCCATAATACATATGATTATATGAACTTTTTATTTTATCTTGTTTTTTTTTTCTATAAAAACATGTATAGGATTAAGAATCAATATAATTATAATTGTAACAGAGGGTGTGATAGAGAGATGAGATATATTGTTATCAGGTTTGAGTTGATTTTCCTTGTTTACTCACAGAGGACGAAACCGAGAAATGAAGAAAAAGAAGGAGAAGAAGAAGCTATTATATTTACTCGTTTGTATTATGTTCACTCTTTAACCTAGATCAAGATTGTTGTTGGGAAACAAAGACAACGATGACGACTTATTCATAAGTTTTACCCCAAACGATATTTAGCCCCCCTCAAAGTACCCACAAAATCCCACTTTGTATTCAAAATCCAAAAAATGTGCCAAAATATTAAATAGTTATCAAATTTTATTTAATTTGTTTATATACCAACGAGCTCTAGCTCAACTGGTACTGCTCACTTTTCCTAACGGAGAGGTTGGGTGTTTGAGTCTCACTAGAGACACGCTGGACTTTACAACTCTCAGTAGAGAGGTCGGGTGTTCAAGCCTCTTCAGAAAAAAATTAATTTGTTTATATTTAAAAAAAATATAATCTAAAAATATATTACATTTTAAATGGTTAATTGATGGATGAAATGACTTACATATGATGATAATCAATTAATGACATTTTTTTTATTAAACACCTATTTTAAATACTAATAATATATATATTTTAATTTTGAGTTTCATTTTAATTCTACCATCAAAATTGTATTAAACAAGTCCCACTTTGCACCCTAGATTTAAACGACTAAATAACCCTCACGTCATATATATGCACATGTCAGTTTCTGTTGTTGTTGTTTCTAACGCCCGTTAGAGGGAGGAGGCAAAGTGAGATAAAATGTAACTTGGAATGTGACTTGGGGACATTGCAAAGTGGTTACTTTGGGCTAAATATCGTTTGGCTCGAAATGGATATGGAGAAGGTTTTTTAGGTAAGAGTTTGATTCCAATTCTGGTCTTGTACCACTGTATGGTAGAAAATAAGGATAATAATAATATGATATAATCTCTATAATTGTGATTGGAAATAATTAAACACAATCTATTCTATTCAATTCATATAAACCAGAACTCCAATAATTAATTATATAGGAGTAACTACTAGGAGATCAAATAAGTATCTGGAATAAATATGATTATAGGTGGTCAAAAATTGTAATGTATAGTCCCAACAATACTAAGTTATATAGTTTAATCCGTTAATTAGTTAGTTGATTAATTCTTCTGTTTATTGGAAAATAACGATTCGCATAATCCTTAAGATATAAGTCCACATGCAATGAAATTTGGTTAAATTAAGTTATGAATGATTTAGGAAATAACAAGTGATCATATCTATTTCATTTTCATGTTTGTTTATTAAGATACTCTTATTATATTCCGAAGGCAAGTGGTATTAATTCCAATGAGTGATATTAATTATGGAAGCAAGATTTTGATACAGAAAATTGCCAAGGCTTATAACAAGATGCAGCTATGGATATGTTCTGCTTACGGTTCACCCAACTACTCCCTCCGTTTTGGGGCAAAGAGTCCCTGCTTAAAAGTCAAATATTTTTTAAAAAATGACACTTTTAATAACTCATTTGTATTAAAATGAAACTTTTATGTCTTAGGCTGTGTTTGGTACTGTGTGTTTGCTCAAAACGCCGTCCAAAACATAACATTTTCTTTCTAATTGTGTTTCAATCATGCGTAATAGAACGCTATATATTCAAAACGATGTTGCGTTTAGAACGCTAGATTTTCTAGCTTTTTTTAGAAACGCTCCCTCAGGGCCGGCGACGGAGAAGAAAAGAAATTGTCGTTGCTTGCAAGTGAACCTGCAGAAATCTGGAACTATAATTCGAATGCTGGGGCTAGGGATTTGAATCTAATAATTGGGGCAAATATTTTGTTGAAGAGAAATAGAAGAGATGAAGAAAATGTATAACAGAGTGGTGGGGTGTATAAGGATTTCTCCCCTATAAAATAGAGTGGGTTTGGGTTTGTGGGGGAAATGAATGAGGGGTTGGATAGAGAGAGAGAGAGAGAGAGAGAGAGAGAAATCAGAGGAGAGGAGGCGAGACTGAAGCTTTGATTAGATAATTTTTTTTACAGTGAGTGAGAGAGGGAGAGACCTAATGAGTGATGAGTGTTAGAATGAGTTTGGAATAATTGGATATGATTTTAAAACGTGGACACAAAAATATACTATGTTCATTTTTTATAAACTTCATTATACAACAATCACTCGTCCAAATAAATTCATATGTTTAATTTTTAAAACTTTGTTATAATTGATGTTTTTATTTTGAAATTACTTTTGCTTGATAAGTAATTATATAGAAGGATAAAAGTGTCATTTTAACAAATATTCAGATTACAAAATAACGTTTTGAAATGGTATCTTAAATGTGTTTTTAAGAAAAAAATCTGCATTAAAAAAAACAGCATTTTGAAACTGCTGCACCAAACGAGCTCGTAATTTTTGAAAATTGGCTCTTTAAGTGAAACATCTCAAAATGAAATAGTGGTCTCTTTACCCGGAACAGAGAAAGTATCTAACATGAGATGAGAACCGATCGAATTTGGAAAATTATTGCAAAAAACTAAAGGTGACAATTTTCGCCCGCGCCCATTTACCCGTTCAGACCGCCCAACAAATAATAAACATGAGCACACCCAAATTTTTTAGTGAACACCAATGGATATGACCATTTAAGACCATTATGATGAACTAAAGGCGCCCACTTAAACACCCACCCTAACACTCATTCTTTTACTCTTTCAATTTGACTATGATGTTTGCTCTCTCCCATCTTTCCACTCACTTGAAAAATTTATTCTTGAAGTTAGCCTTCTTTCCTCACTCTCTCTCTCTCTCTCACACACACACATACACACACACATACACACCTACAGACCGACTCTCAGAGATCATGCACACATATAATAAGGGCATCCTCATTGTACACTTCTTAGCAAACTTCTTATTAAGAAGTGTAAAACTACAATGGAGAGCTACTTCTTAATTTGCCATGTAGGCTCCAACTAGGATAGAGAAAAAAAACTTCTTATTTAAGAAGCCCAACTTCTTAGCTTGTTCGTGACGGGGGGTGGGCAGCTGACTTTTTGGGGAGGGGGGGGGGGGGGGGGGGGGAGAGTAGGTGGGTTTTTAATTTTATCATTTTATGTATTTTATCATTTTGTGTATTATGTTTTATAGATAATTTATTAATTAAATTATAAATTATAAAATTTAAAAATAATAATGTAATTATTATTTTTAAATTAATTTATATCTTAATTTATAAATTAATTATTTATATGAAATATTTAAATATGAAATATATTAAATAACATGAAATAAATTTATTTATTGAGAAGTATAAAAATAAAAATGAAGTGTAAAGTTAATGAGGTGGCAGTGGGACCCAGTTAAGAATATGTTGAGAATAGTATAAAATGGGAAGATATATTCTTAAGTGGTTAAAAAGAGAAAAATGTGTATGTGACAGTGAGACCCAACTAAGAAGTTGTGTTAGAAAAATAAACATTGAGGATGCTCTCAGGGGGTGGTGATCTGGTGAGTAGAGTGCAACGCTGTAACTACCGAAATCTATTGTGCACCAGTGCCCTTTTCCTTCTACCTATTTGGCTATTTCATGTACTATTTTTAATTGTTCTTTATTAATTTATTTTGTTAATCATACAATATATATATTATGTAATAATTTTTTTCTCTGTCTAGTTTTAGTTTGTTTTTAAACAAAAGTTAATATCTTTGTTAAGGGTGAATGTTAACCTCGAGTAGATATTGAGTATATAGGTGATATCACATCATTCATGTCACCATTATTCCCTCACACACCCCCCCAAGCAAAAAAATATTACTCCATCCGTTTTTAAATTATCGTCCTCTATTTTTTTTATTCGTCACAAAATAATTGTCCATTTTGAAACTTACCTTTTTAGAACATCACTTTTACCACTTTACCTTTACTTTTTCCACCATACTTTAATTAGGTGCCACATACACATGGGCTTTAAAGGAAACTTTACATTAAACCAATATAAATAATCAAGTCAATAAATTTTTCTTAATCTGTGCACTGAGTCAACTAGGACGATAATTTAGGGACGGAGGGAGTAAAAAAAACTAGTTTTCCTCGGTTTTTCTCAATGCATATATATATCGTTAAACGAAATGATTTTTTGTAATTATTATATTTATTTGATAATTTTGTGTTTATGAGTAGATAGACGCCCACAGACGCTCATGCCTATTTATTGCCTGCCCATGTGATTAAGTGATCACTTACTCGCTCGCCCATTAAAGTCCGACCCATTCCCACCCGTTTGTCACCTATACAGAAAACCATGCTTTGTTTTCTACCTAAAGGCAATTAATCAATAATCATAATGTAAGCGTATTTTCTATGACTTGGAATTAGAATTGAATTGCAATTCTAGATGCTCCAATTCTATAAAACTAATTATATACTCAAAGCTAAGAATTTATATTCAAAATTTTGGATTGAGTATTAATTTTTCTTTCCACTACTTTATCTAAACTTTTACTGAAATCTAATTTTAAGTATAGACTAGAATTACAATTGAATAGCAAAAATTATCGAACAAAGCAAATTACACCAACATTTATTGAATTCTAAATTTATGTATCAAATAGATGTAAGTAATATTTTGGTGTCAGGTGGTAATCTAGGGCCGTTTATGTGTCTTTGACTAATTTACTTCACTACATTGGTTAAATTTGAGTTTAAATTCTTCATCCGAATCCGAACCAAAACATACACTGGTTGGGAACAATCATGTATTGCACATGTGTGGACTGTCAGGTTCATCCACTAAACTCTCGTCCTGTTAATTTCTTACGTCGTTTTTGCTAAGTCTAAAAATTATACTTCCATTTTGTTGGGATAAGGTCTTTTCCATTTGATTTGCTGTTTGTTAATAAAGTTCTGAATACTAGGGACTTAGTTGTAGGTTGAATTATTCATTCTTAATCCTCCACGATTTATGAGTTGTTATTCGTGGGTTATCTATCTTATCCAGTTTGTTGTAAAAGGGTTATATAAGTGTTCAGAATCCTAATAAAAGATATAGCTCTTCTGCAATCTTGTGTGCCTTAGCTTAGAATTAACATTGTGGTATCAGAGCCACAAAAGGGCCTCATAGTGTGAGAAACATGGCAACTGAAGCAAACAATTTTGCACAGGCTTCCATTCACATATTTGATGGGGATTATGATCATTGGAGTCTTCTCATGGAGAATCTCTTGAGATCGAAGGAGTACTGGAGTGTGGTTGAAAAAGGATACCAAGAGCCGGAGAGAGAAGATATTCTATCAACAGCACAAAAGAAAACACTAGATGAGATGAAGTTGAAGGATTTAAAGGCCAAGAACCATCTTTTCCAAGCTATTGAGAAGTCTATTCTGAAAACCATCACTCAGAAATAGACTTCCAAGCAGCTGTGGGATTTAATGAAGGCTAAATATCAAGGAAACGCTAGGGTACAGCATGCCCAACTTCAAAGACTCCGGAGAAACTTTGAGCTATTGAAGATGAAGGTGGGAGAGATTGTCACATACTACGTTGCAAGAGTCATGGTGGTGGCCAATGACATGAGAAATTGTGGAGAAGACGTGACAGATGGTAACATTGTCGAGAAGCTAATGCGAACTCTCACAGAGAATTTCGACTATGTGGTATGTTCTATCGAGGAAGCAACGGACATTGACAAGCTTACCGTTGATGCACTCTAAAGTTCTCTACTCGTTCACGAGTAGAAATTATTACGAAGAAGAGCGGAAGAAGACCAGGCTCTGAAGATTGCATATGATCAAGAGAGAACAAGTGGAAGAGGAAGAGGTCGCAGAGCAGTGATAGGCAATGGAGCTGCAAGAGGAAGAGGCAGGGATAGAATCTTCAACAAAGCAACCATCGAATGCTATAAGTGCCATTAATTGGGACACTTTTGGTATGAGTGTCCTAAATGGGAAAATGCAGCTCATTACATAGAGCTAGAAGAAGAAGAGGAGTTGCTATTGATGGCGTATGTTGAAGAAAACAATTCAAAGCAAGAGGACGTCTGGTTCCTCGATAGTGGATGTAGCAACCACATGACAGGCAGCAAAAAGTGGTTTTACATGATAGACGGGGGATTTTCACACTCAGTAAAGCTAGGAAATGATACAAGAATAGAAGTGTGTGGCAAAGGTGACATCAAATTAGAAGTGCAAGGAAGAATACAAGTAATAAGTTATGTGTTCTATATTCCTGAGTTGCGTAGTAATTTACTAAGTGTTGGTCAATTACAAGAGAATGGTGTATCAATTTTAATTCAGAATGGAGAATGTCGAGTTTATCATCCAGTAAAGGGTCTTATTATATCCACTCACATGTCAGCAAATAGGATGTTTTATGTCCTAGCTTCTACTGTCTTCTCAAATTGTTTGCAAGTAACCTCACAGGAACTTGCTTACTTATGGCACCGGAGGTATGCCCATTTGAGTTACAAAGGGGTACGGACATTACATTATGGGAAGATGGTGAAAGGATTGCCTCAGTTCCAGCCCTCAACAAAGGTGTGCTCTGATTGTCTAGTTGGAAAGCAAAGCAGGGAACCAATGTCAAAGAAAAGTAGTTGGAGAGCTTCTCGACATCTAGAGTTGGTACATGCAGACTTGTGTGGTCCAATCTCACCTACTTCCCACAATGCAAAAAGGTATCTCCTCAATTTCATTGATGATTTTAGTCGCAAAATGTGGATTTATTTCCTAAAAGAAAAATCAGAAACCTTTTCCATGTTTTAGTGTTTCAAAAAACTTGTGGAAAATGAAACCAGTTTACCAGTTTGTCGTCTGCGAACTGATCGGGGTGGAGAGTTCACTTCACACGAATTCAATGAGTTCTCCAATGAGAATGGAATTAAAAGGCAGGTCACTACAACATATACACCCCCAACAAAACGGGGTTGCAGAATGACGAAACAGAACAATTATGAACCTTGTGAGTAGTATACTTTCATATAAAGGCATCCCGAAGATTTTCTGGCCGAAAGCAGTTAATTGAGTCAAGTATGTGCTGAATAGAAGTCCCACTGTTGTAGTTCAAGGAGTCACACCAGAGGAAAAGTGGAGTGGAATCAAGCCTAGAGTCGATCACTTCAAGATTTTTGGTTGCATTGGGCACATCCACATTCCAGATGCAAAAAGAATCAAATTGGATGATAAGAGTCAGAAGTGTGTGTTCTTTGGTATAAGTGAAGATTCAAAGGCCTATCGTATGTACAATCCCATCACCAAAAAGATAGTAATTAGCACAGACGTGGTTTTTGAAGAAGAAGCAAGGTGGGATTGGGGAAGGCGCGCTGAAGACGAAAAACTTGATGTACTACTTTAGGAAGATGAAGAAGAAGTAGAGGGTGAAGAACATGAACATATTGCCTTAGAAGATGAATTGATGCCCGAGGAAGAGAATGAACCAGCTGTAATTGAAGAATCGAGTTCAAGCATTAGCTCAAGCAATACATCCTCATCTACCCGAATTGAAGAACAAGAGCTGATTCTGGATGGAGAACGAAACAGATTACCTCTGATTTGGATACGAAGTAGAGATTATGTAAGTGGATAAGGTCTTTCAGATGTGGAAGATGAAATAAGAAACTTGGCTGTGTTTATGGATGGTGAAGATCCAGTTAGTTTTGATGAAGCTGTGAGGCACTCTAAGTGGAGAATTGCAATGAAGGCTGAGATTGAGGCAATACAAAGGAATCAAACATGGCAGCTCACAAGCTTGCCTATAGGAATGAAGAAGATTGGGGTCAAATGGGTCTTCAAAACTAAATTGAATGAGAAAGGTGAGGTAGAAAAGTGCAAAGCTCGGTTGGTGGCCAAAGGATATGCACAACAGTTGGGTGTTGATTACAATGAAGTTTATGCACCAGTGGCGAGATGGGATACCATTTGGAGCATCATAGCAATTGCAACTGAAAAGAATTGGCCTATGTACCAGCTAGATGTGAAGAGTGCGTTCTTGCACGGGGAATTAAATGAAACGGTGTATATAGAGCATCCACCTGGTTTTGTTAAGCTAGGGGAGGAAGAAAAAGTCTACAAACTTAGGAAAGCACTCTACGGACTTAAACAAGCCCCGAGGGCGTGGTACAACAAAGTAGAAGGCTATTTTCTCAAGAAGGGTTTCGAAAAGTGTGACTTTGAACATGCACTGTTCCTTAAAACTGAAGGAGGTAAATTTTTAATTGTTAGTTTGTATGTAGATGATCTTGTTGTTATTGGAAATTGTGAGAAAATGATGGTTCAGTTTAAGAAGTCAATGAAGTGTGAGTTCGAAATGAGTGATCTAGGCAAGTTGAGGTACTTTCTAGGAGTAGAAGTTTTGCAATGCAATGAAGGGATTTATATTTCTCAAAGGAAGTTTGCTAGAGAAATACTTGAGAGGTTCGGTGTGGGGAATTGTAATCCGTTGAACAATCCAATTGTTTTAGGAGCAAGGCCTACGAAAGATAGAGATGGAGTGAGGGTTAATGCAACAAAGTATAAACAGATGGTTGGTTGCTTGATGTATTTAACAGTGACAAGACCAAATTTGATGTATGTAGTGTGTCTAGCAAGCAGATTCATGGCTGATCCCACACAGCTTCATATGCAAATGGTGAAAAGAGTGTTGCGGTATGTGAAGGGAACAATAGAGTTTGGGGTATTTTATAAACGAAAAGGTGATACGGAGTTGCTAGCCTACACAGACAACGATTATGCAGGTGATGCGGAGGATCGTAAGAGCACATCTGGTTATGTATTCTCTTTGAGTGGCGGAGCCATAGCCTGGAGTTCTAAGAAGCAACCAGTGGTTTCACTGTCAACTACAGAAGTAGAGTATATTGCAGCAACTTATTGTGCTACTCAAGGTATCTAGTTAAGAAGAATTATTAATAAACTTAGTCAGACTCAAGGCACATGTGTTACAATCTTTTGTGACAATAATTCTACTATCAAGCTTTCAAGAAATCCTGTCTTCCATGGGCGGAGTAAGCATATCGTGGTCCGATTCCATTTCTTACGTAATCTCAACCACGATGACAAGGTGAAACTGGTGCACTGTGGTTCAGTTGATCAAGTGGCAGACATAATGACTAAGCCACTCAAGCTGGATGCATTTGTGAAGTTGCAGGAACTACTGGGAGTTTGCAAGATCCCTAATTTAAACTGAATCCATATTCAGGTTTAAGGGAGGATATGTTGGGATAATGTCTTTTTCATTTGATTTGCTGTTTGTTAATAAAGTCCTGAATACTAGGGACTTAGTTGTAGGTTGAATTATTCATTCTTAATCCTCCACGATTTATGGGTTGTTATTCGTGGGTTATCTATCTTATCCAGTTTGTTGTAAAAAGGGTTATATAAGTGTTCAGAATCCTAATAAAAGATATAGCTCTTCTGCAATCTTGTGTGCCTTAGCTTAGAATTAACACATTTTTATCACTTCCTCCCTCACTCACACTTTCTATTTTAATTTTTTGATAATATTGTTCTTTTCAGTCATCATAAAATGCGTAATTGTCATACAATTAAAAAATATATATATATAAAATTAAAATAGTTTATAGTAGTAAAATATGATTTGCAAAGTAAAAATTCTTTCTTTCTTTTTCCTGGGAGTACTAAAGCTACATCAGCAATAGGTAGAAATTAAGTTATTATTCCTTTTATTTCAGGTAAATAGTTAATTATTTTATTTTGAAATGTTTCACTTAAAGAGTCTACTTTCAAAACATATTTACATTTTTCATAATATTTCATCTTTGTCTTCCATTTGTGTTGTAATCATATTGGTAGTTTTTATGTATTTTTGTAAGGGTTAATTACTTTTTTGACCATCGTACAAATTAATGGTAGTTCTTATGTATTTTTGTAAGGGTTAATTACTTTTTTGATCATCGTACAAATTAAGGATAACCGATTGACCAACAAAATTTCAATATTTAAAATGTCAAATCAGTTACCCCAAATTTGTACGATAGTCAAAAAAGAAATGGACCCTTTTTGTAATTATGTTCAAATGTGAACTCTTTGTGTGGAAATGATGGATTATTATTATTATTATTATTGTTGTTGTTGTTGTTGTTGTTACATAGAAAGTTACTCACGTTCCAACCAAAAATTCTATATTTGAAAAGCCTAATTATTAAGAGATATATTAACATCAAAGTTTGTTATAATTACAAAAATACTTTCGCATATTCAATATATTAATATCAAATGTGTATGATAAAGTTATTATGAAGATGCTAAGCATGATTTTTTTAAAGTGAACTCTTAGAGCATGTACAATAGAGTTTTTCCCCCAATCTTAAAGAAATCAAGGTTCACAAGGTGGGTTATTAAAAAAAATTGTTTAACTTGATTTTCAAAAGAAAGAATTACGGGTTAAACCTCCGCAATTTGCGCAATCTTCAGAATAGCCCCTAGGCTACAAAACGTTTCGGCCTTAAATCCATCAAAACGACGTCGTTTTGATGGTCAAAATTTGAAAAAAAAATTAAACCGACCGACAAGGCCTGCTCATGCCTTTACATGTGTCATTAAAGTGACGGTTGAGGAGATTTTTTATTATCTTCTGTTTAAGGGCAGTTTGGGCATTCAAAAAAAACTTTAAAAAATAGTACACATTTTTATTTATAAATAGAGACTTGGTTTGCCTCATTTGGATACCAATTGAATTTTTTGCAAAATTTGAATTTATTTGTAAGTTTTCTCTCTTTCTCTCCAAATTTCATTTTTTAATTAATCAATTTTTAAGTTGTGTATTATTTATTATTAATATTATTATTATTTACTACTTAAATATTTTAAATGCATCAATTGTCTTTATTGTTAATTGTTTATTATTACCATTATTATTGTTAAATTTCATATTATTATTGTTATTAGTTGTTATTATTATTGTCAACATTATCATTAAGTAATATTAGTTGTCATTATTGTATAATTTTTGTTGCTAATTTTGTTTTATTTTCAATCATTGTCATCAATGTCTTCACACCCGGTTTCTCGTAAAAGTAAAAACCTTCAAAATCGAAATAATCAGCATTTGAAATCGAAACAAGTAATAAATATAATTTTAATAGACTATTTATATAATTTTGAAATTAATTATTTATGCAATGTGAAATTTATTTGTTAGTATAAATTGAAAGAATATATTAAATTAATAGAGATAAAGATAGTGATGTAGATAAAGTTGTTGGAGATAAAGATGGTGAGATATGTAAATGTCTTGGATTTTGTGCTACCATTGGGAGAGTTTTTTTGTTTTAAATCAAATACATATTTAATGGATTAGTTTATTGGTTTTTAATAGGTTGAGTTTGATTTTGGGTTTGATTTTTGGCATACCATCGTACATGCTCTTAAAATGAAACGTCCTTAAATAGTACTCCCTCCGTTCCGAGTAAAGAGTCCACTACTCTATTTTAATATGTTTCATTTAAAGAGTCTACTTTTAAAAATTAAAGTATAAAAATATCATTTTATTACTAATAGACTAATAAAAATGTTATTTTCTTAAAAAAAAATTGACTTTCAAATGGGAGTCTTTGTCCAAAATGGATGGAGTATAATATATTCTTTACCCAAAACGGATGAAATAATTTTTTGATGTACCAAAAAAAATAATAGGGAAGTGAGTAAATTTTTTTTTTTTTTCATTTACCAATAGATTTTAAAAATGTTTAAAAAACTTGCGCAAGAGGCTCAAGTCGTAGTATAACTTACTTGACAGCAAAATGGACTTTGAAAAGTAGTTGGGCCCTACCGGCCTAGTCAGTTGACGTAGTAGACCACGGACTACATGAAAGTCCATTGAGATGGGTTCCACTTAGTAGCCCGTTTGATATGTCATTCGTGAAAACTATACCTCAGGTTAACAATGATTTTTGAAAGCAAAATTAAAAAAAAATTATAGAAAAAAGATCATTTAAAATGTTCAAGTTATTGATGGGACTGTAATAATATAAGGTTGTATTTCTGCTAACTTAATAAAGCACGGTAACTATAATGATCTAAGTTTGAAAGCACGGCTTGCTATGCACGGGCATTACTAACTCGATGGACGTTTTGATGGGTTGGGTCGAGTCGAAACGAGTAACAAATCGAAATGAGTTGTTCCCCGTTATATCTAAAAAATAAACGAGTCAAAATGAGCTAGGTCGAAATGGTCGGGTTAAAATGAGTAATGGATCATAACGAGTTGACCCATTTCTACCCATAATTTTCCATTAAAATCTTATATTTATATAGCAAAAAAAATTAGCGGGTCGAAATGGGTAGCAGGTTCGACCTGCTTTAACCCGACTCAATTCGACACATGAATTTTTGAGTCAAAATGAGTGACCCATTTCAATCCAAAAAAATAATAATAATAACGATTTGAGACGGATAATTTTCAAATAGAATTGAGTGAATTAACGGATTTTAATTTGTAATTGACTAGCCTACTAACCCACTAAACACCTGGATCAAGTAGACGCGCCATAATATCACTCAAAGAACTTTGTAATAAGATAGATTGTTTTTCCGCTGAATTTATAAAAATAGTATTCCTTCCCTCCTAAATAGTTATCATGTTTTTTTTTATCCGTTCCAAGAAAATTGTTTTGTTTTCAAAGAAAAAAACTTTTATTACTTTATTCTTACTTTTTTTATTATAATTTAATAAAAGTCACACATACAAGGGTTTTAAAGACAACTACAAATTATACCAATATTTTTAAGGGAGTCAATAAGTTTTTTTTTAAAAAATGATGTTTCGGGTCAACATAGCAGACCGGGTTTTTAGGCTTAGGTCGTTATAATTAATACTTCATTTGTTTCTACATAATCGTTATGCTCTCATACGCACCGACCCACTAAGCACCTATGTTTATTATCCAACACACCCAAAACACTTGGTAATAATATAAGGTTGTATTTCCGTTGGAGTTGATAAAACACTACTTAAGTGTTTATTTTAAAGATTTACTCCATTCGTGTTCTGAAATAATAATAAAATAAGTCCTTTTTTAATTACTTGATCAACTTGATTAAATTTTAAATCAAAAAATTGTATGATTTTACTTTAATCTTACAAAATTCAAAATTGTAATTGATAATATTTTATCAGTGTTTAAAATTTACTCCCTTCATTTTTTATTTTAAAAATTCTACCTTAATACGCATCGCTGTAGATCCCAACTTTTAATTACTGTGAAACCCGCAATGCCAAAAGAATAAAGTATATGATGAATTAGCCTATTAAAAGTACTCTCGAATTTGAGATGCCCAAAATGGTGAGACCCTCTCCATCAAGAAGATCACATGGCATGTCTCCCGTTCACCACATCACACGGTCACGGATGAATCCCACCAAATCATCAAAGATCAACAGCCTTAGGATCTGCCTAATATCAAACCCCTCTTTTAATTTAACAATGCCGGCATTTTTATTATTGTTTTTGGAGTGGAACATATATAGTCCCCCACCTTTGTACCTCATGTGACCGACCACTAACCTTCTACTTGACCTGGCATTGCTCCTCCCATGTCCTCTCACCTGATATCACATCTCCCCTTTGTATAAAATCTACCTCTTCAATCCAGAAAATTACCAGTTCTCTTCCTTTCAAACTAAAACAAATTAAACCCTAAGTGTTTCAAGAAAAAAACGCATAATTTATAACGCGGTGTTCGTTTGAAAAATGACAACAGATGTTCAAGGTTTAGGGCTTGAGCTGCGGTTGGGGCTTCCGGGAGGTTCTGTGGAAAAGTATGAGAAGAAAAGGGTATTCTCCGAAATTGGAGGAGATGCAAACAGTTCGTCGAATGGCGATGGCAAAAATCAAAACAAGGAGCAAGTGGTTGGGTGGCCACCGGTATGTTCGTATAGAAGAAAAAATAGCTTAAATGGACGCGAAGTATCAAAAATGTACGTGAAAGTGAGCATGGACGGGGCACCATATCTTCGAAAGATTGACATGAGTAGTCACAAAGGGTATTGTGATCTTGTCATGGCTATGGAGAAGCTCTTTGGTTGTTATGGCATTGGTAAGTCCTCTCTAATCTCTATTTATTTTTCTAGGGTTAGTTAATCATCATAAAACTTAAAAGTGATAGCATATACTAGCATGCTTTATAGATTACTTACGTAGTAAGCTATGTTTTGTTAAGTGACAAATTCCATGCAATATCATGAGACTTACATAAATATATAAAGTATATTTTTCTCAATTAACGACGTTTGAAAACAAGAGTATATTATTTTAGAAAACGAAACAGTTTAATTTTTTTTCTTCATATGCAGATTAATACATGTTCAAATATATACAATGAAATAAATATATGAAAAAATAATTTGGAATAAAAATGGGCAGGTGAGGCATTGAAGGATGCAGATAATAGTGAATATGTACCAATATACGAAGACAAAGATGGAGATTGGATGCTAGTTGGAGACGTTCCTTGGGAGTAAGTTTTTCCTCCAACTAATTAACCCTAGCTTTCAAATATGGTCTATTTTTAAAATTATAAATTTGAAAGTTAACTTGGTTACGGTTATAAATATAAATATATATATATATATAATACAATATAGCTCATAGTCGCACATGTGCAATTGACTAAAGCTAGTTAGGGGCTGAGATTAATTCATTTAATGAGATTCTACGGTCATTATCACTCTCCGAGTTCACATGTGTGAACGGCGGTTGAGTAACTATCCCCTCTCTCTCCAACTCCCCTCACTATTCACGGTTGGTGACCACTAATCCTTCCTCCACCAAACCCGCGTCCCTTTTCTTTTCGATATTTTAACTAATTAATCAATTTTATGCAAAAAAAAACTGTTATCGTAATTAACATAATCAATTTATTTTTTGAAACTGAATCTCAATTTAATTCATGTCTAAGTTTTGAATATTTTTTATTTTTTATTTTTAATTGTTATCGTAATTAACTTAATCAATTTAAATTTTTTTCGGCCTGCAATTTTGTATACAAATAAATTTAAAAAAAAATCGTAAGTTTTGTAATTTGAAATATTTGTTTTTTTTAACTGTTATCATAATTAACTTAGACAAATTATAAGTAAATATTAATTAATTTCCACATTATCTGCTTCATTTATTGATAAATACACAAACTGGCGCCGTACCATCGGCACGAGTAAGAGTACTAGTATATAATAAAAGAGCTCAAGGTCTAACTGGTGGCCCTGATCGAATTGTGTTAAACACATCTGACGGTCCAGATTGATTCGTAAGTATGTGAGTTACAAATGAACCCCTTAGTTATGAGTTATGTTTGGATTTTACATCTACAATTACATATAAAACCTTCAGTTGTGGGTTGTTTGAATTACCCCGTCAGTTATGAGTTTTGTTTATCCTGAACATTCTCATACCGACACCGTGCCTATAACACAGACATATATATATATATATATATATATATATATATATATATATATATATATATATATATATGAGATATAAGATCATAGGTGCAATCCCTATTTCAAGACATTAAAAAAAAAATTTGCATAAAATTTTTATTTTTACATCTCTATAGTGGGCCCTTTTTTTTTTTTTTCCATGGGTCTCCAAAAGTTTAGGGCCGACCTTACCAATTTACCATAGGCCCAGGAAGTAGCTGTGGCATTTAAAGGAAAAGAAAAATTGACGAATGATATTACGAGTCTATTATAACAAATTTTAGTCTTAGAACCGTTAGATCGTTAAGTTACTAATGATTTGGAATGTCTAACTCATTACTAAATTAAGGGCACATTTGATCTAATGTTGTAAAAAATTAAGTAAATTTGATCTGACGGCTCTAAGGATAAAACTTGTAATAATACTACAAGTTCAAATTTGTAATAAAACTTAGATTTAGGGAATGAAAAAAAGGTTTGGATACGTTTTCCTATTCATGAACACAATTCATTACAAATTTTGGAATAGCGTAAATGTTAGTTTCTCTGTTTAGGATAAATGTTACTCCCTCCGTTTTCAAATTATCGTTATTCTTTTATTTTTGTCTGTTATAAAATAATTTTTCTTTTTAAAAACTTTCTTTTTTAGAAAAACACTTTTATCACTTTATCCTTACTTTTTATACTTTAATTATAGCCACATGTTGAATGACATTAAAGTAAACCACACATTTCACTAATATTTATAATATAGTTAATTATTTTTTTTAAATGATGTCTATTTTGGGATGTCATATTCCTTCTAATATACCTATTCATTTAATATTATAATTATCACACATTTTAGAGAAAGAGTTAGTGTAATGAGTATATAATTAATAATAAAGATAGTATGTAATGAGTATTATCATCACAATATATTTTACAATGCATTATTAATTAAATTTCTTAATCATTGTATTTTGTGAACTAGAAACATTTATTTAGAAAACAGAGGAAACAGTAGTTATTGAGCTACCTTAGATTGATTCGTGTGACGTTTGAAGCTGGCTTTATTGGGATTTGATTCACTAGTAAAAACACTATTAGATCTTAAAGTTATAATCCCTCAGCTCCAAATTTATCGTTTTTGTGGATTTGACGTACAATTTATGAAAATATATTTGATTAAGTTATTAATATTAGTTTGATGTGTATTTTACTTTAAAGCTTATGTATATGTGATCTATAATTAAAATATGATGAAAAATAAAAATAAAGCGGTAAAAGTATTATCATAAAAATAAAAGTTTTAAATAAAATAATTATTTAAAAAAAAACAAAAAAAAAATAATTTGGGGACGGAGTGAGTAGTAATTTCCTACCGAGGATATTACTAAAGATTTTTCGAATAGAATGTGAATGGAAGAATATTCAAAGGTGAGTCAATTCAAGGGTTTCGTGGTCAAATCCGTCTACTCTGCTTTTTGGAAAGCCTATTAGCTGTTAAACTATTTAATGGAGCAGTATTTAGACATTAGGTGATTAAATGCGATGGCCTTCATAACATATTTCCGTCATGCGTCTTCTTCCTTGAATGACATACTGCCGACAGTCAGAAGTCAGAACTGAGAAGTGATATCCTGATAGCAATGTCAAATTGAAATGACATATTTGTCCTTGATGACCAGGGTAGGTCAACAACGCCAAAAACTGTCATCTCGTTGAAGAAATTGAAAGTTGGAACCACATTTTCCACAATAATTCAACTCATGTTTAACTAAAATTAATTTGTTCTTAAAATGCCTTTGGACCTTTTTGTTTTGTTTTGTTAATGGCATAACTTATATCGCAATTAAGCTTTACCTAAGGGGTGCAGAAGTTAACAATAAAGTCTTACAATTGATGAACAGGATGTTCACCGAGTCTTGCAAGAGATTGCGGATCAAGAAGAGATCGGATGGAAATAGCGTTGGCGGACTTCAAACGAAGAACCTCTTCAAGGGAACCACAATTGATGGATGATCAATAGAATTCCCATAGCTCCACGCTCCACGCTCTTCTCTTTTCTCTTTTTTTTTTTTTCTAATGTAAGCCTGTTTTGAGATGTTATATTATTTACATAAGGTGTAATCATGTGCATGGGATAGAACCCTAAATATATATTCCTCATCATAGATTTGGAGGTTTAATTTCTTTACCAATTTATTTGCTTGAGATGACATCATGTTATTACTATCTAATTTTATTCTAGTTTGGGCGGTTCGGTTCTGTAATGTACTAATGTCTCTAGACTCTAGATATATTTCCTCTACCGTTTTACATTGGAAAAAGAAATACTATTGCTATATTTATATTTATATTTATATTGTCAATATTGCTAGAGAGACTTTATGTCTTTACTGCCAGTCTCCCACCCATGAATTGAACATGGATTTTTTTTTAATTAATTAAATAAACCACCCTGTAATCTTAACTCTGTAAGATGACCGACTAACATCAGGCCAGCTTCTTTCAAGTTTTTTTTTTTTGACTATGTGTGTGTTCTCAGTTCTGTCTGGACAAATATTTCTTTAGGAAAAGCAACCGCAGGAAAAAACAATTAATTATAATGGTAGACCAAACCTCTTCCAAGTCGATTGATTTTGAGACGACCAAGACTTGAACATGGAGAAATAAATTGTGTAATGATTAATTTCCACTTCTTTACCTGCTTGTATGTTCATTAATGTTGGAATTTTATTTTAAATTTTGATGTTGGCTAAGTAATCACAAGTATGATTAATAGCAAAGGGTAGGCCTCGTGTAAGATCGTCTTATAAGTTTTAATACGTAATACGGGGTTTTAGTCTCTTACAACTCAATCTACCAATACATAGTGGGTCGGTAAAGATGATGCATCTTACAAAAAATATATGTAAGACCGTCTTACACAAGTTTTTACCAATAAGCAAATATACATTAGATATTCTAATTAAGGATGAACTCATTGTATTGAAATAACAAATCTTGTTAACTTAATCAATGACAGCATTTTCTTGATGTTCTAGAAAATAGAAACGAAAACGGAATAGGACAGAGTATGATGATAAAAAGTAAAAACAATAAATTTCCTTCTTTTATTTTTTTAATATAAAAAAAAGGAAATACAAGAGAATCTAGGAGACATAAACCAGAAGTCAAAACTCTTTCTTAATAAAAAAAAAACTTGGTTAAAGAGAAGGAAAGAAAGAGGAGAATCTGTGGAACAAACTAATTCATGACACGTTCACGAACGACATGTTTAGTTGAACGCATTCACATTGATTAGAGTGAAGTTCTTCCTTATGCGCCGGGTAAACACAACCTGTCCCTCTATATTATATACAAACCTTTATCCTCTTTAATCTTTGTAATAAATCGATTAACCAACTAAACTACCTTTTTTTTAAAGGAAAAATACCAAAACGTTCCAATAAAAAATTCTCATAACCAAAAATTCTTAAAAATATTTCTTCTATTTAAAAAGTCCAAAAGTTAAACTCTTAATACCAAAAAATCTAAAACATAGAGCTTATTTGGTGGAGCGTTTTGACGAAAACACTCACAAAAAATGCAGTGTTTTAAAAATTTGATGCGTTTAGAAACGCTCCAATTTGAAGCAGTGAGAGAAAACTGAGGTTTTAAAAGGCTAGCTGCGTCATTTTTTACAACTACGTTGTTTATGAAAATAATGTTTGGAAATAGATTCTCAAACATATTTATAAGAAAAAAACTGTGTTTTGAAAACGTTGCACCAAATGAGACCTTAATCTTTCTATTAACATAGTTAGAGTATGAGGTTTTATTTGTAAGAAAGTTTTTTTTTTATTTCAATGATTTTAATGATTCAATATTTCTGATATAATAATAATAATAATAATAATAATAATAATAATAATAATAATAATAATAATAATAATAACAACAACGACAAATTACTTACTAATAAGAATATTGAAAAAATCTATTAATATTTTAATTGTATTATTATTATCATTTTTATCACTACTACTACTACTAACATTATTATCACAATTTCATAAAAGTGTATAGGTTATTTTTTGAATTTTTAGTATGAAAATATTAGTTTGTGATTTTATGGATTGGATAGATATTTTGGGATTATTAGGAAATGATTTTTTTTAATAGACTTTTGGTATTTAACAGTAACAATGTTAATGAAGATAATATTATTAAAATTATAATAATAGTATTATTGTTATAAAAATAATAAAAAAATAGTATTAAATAATATTCAATACAATTGTTATCATCATTATCATAAATAAAAAGAAAAATAAGTTTTGTCCGAATGAAAACTTTTAACATAAAGGCGTTCGTAGACACGTTAAGTTTTGAACTTTACGGTATTAAAATTTTAACTTTGGGATTTTTTTTGGATATGCGAATTTTTTTAGTATGACATTTTTGGTATTTTTCCTTTTTTTTTCTTTCCGAGTCTACATAATTCATATGTTTTTTAAATTTTTACAAAAAATATAATTAATGACAATAAAATCTTAAAAGATAAGAGTTGTTATTGTCTACCTATCATTTTCTTATATAGATATAGTGGATAAATACTTATAAAATTATAATGGAGAAAATAGACTCTCTCAAAAATTAAATAAAAAATAATTTGAAGTTGATTCAAGGAAAAAGAAGGTAAAAGAAATTCGAAAAAGAAATTATATATAATTTTAGTAAGTGACTATTTAAAATGTATTTATATCCTAATTCCTAACATAAACTAATTTAAAAAAATATTAATGAATATAGTGAATAATCAATTAATGTATGGAAAATAATATTTCCCCACTCACTGTGTGTGTATATATTTAGGGCCTTTGGTATGCCTATTTTTGTGTCACTCTTCATTTCTAGCGCAGTAGAGCCGGCTCACGTTACAACTGATTTTTTTTTTTTTATATAAAAAAGCTTTGAATTATTATAGCGAGAAAAAAGTTGCAAGTATAACATCATCCCATCGTGCCATATCAAAAGCGAGCATCTAAATAGGGGTGTAAGTGGTTTAGTTTATACAAAAATTACAAACCGACCTTCTATTGGTTCCAAAAATCTCAAATCGAATTAAACCAAACAAGACTTGGAACCGAATCAAACCACTTGGTTTTGTTTAGTTTGGTTTGATTTTGTGGTTTATGTAAATTATTTTTAATGAAATTATTCAACATTAATAATAATAATAATAAATAAGATTTTAATTTGGAATTAACATCAAAATTTGGAAATAACCTACTAAGAACAAATTATCATAAAGAAAACAATACAAATTATAAAATAAACGCAAACAATTGAAAAAAATAATAGTTCTCTAACAATCAATATTTTGTTTGGTTTAGTATGTGCATAATCTAAGTAAGAAATGAATAAATCAAAGGCTTAGATCATGTATATAAGATGATTTAAAAGTTTAAAATAGTTAATAAATGTAATATAATATATATTATATAATAAATAAATAAAAATATATAGGTTGATTTGGTTCGATACCAAAAACCGTGAATAGAACCGAATCGGGTGGTTTTTCAATTTTTAAAAGCGAAATTGAACTGTTTTCGACTAAAATCGAACAAAACTGACTGATTTACTTTCGTTTGATTCGGTTCCGTAGTTTGGTGGTTTCGATTTACACTCCTACCTAATATTTCCTGATTGAGATACCTATATCAATCTCTACAATTTTTATATGTTCTTCAAAGGTGACAATTACCACCCACTCGTTTATTCGTGTAGACCGTCCATACATAAACACATAAATGAGTATGCAAGTATGAACATTTATCTTTTAGCAATGAACTATGATGGCCGAAACTAAGGGTGACAATTGAGTGTTAACGGTTAAGTTTAGATAAAATCATTAATTACCCAAAATAGTTAATGTGTAGTTTTGAGTATTATCAAATAACACTCATTAAGCTAATTGAGTGTTATTGAATAATACACAAATTTATCCATAAATAAATGGATATTACCCGGATAGCAACATGCACCCAATAAATTTGGTCACCTTAAAAAAAGATATAAAATAAATTTATTTAGAAAATGTTTGAAGTTAGTAATTCATACAAAACTTCATGCATTAGAGTATTGTACGGTACAATAGGTTTATGTAATTTCCATGTAATTCTTTACAAAATACAATATATTTTTTTGTAAAATTTTATATTAAATATAATCATAAATAATAACCAAATATTATTTAATCAAAAATAAAATAAAAAATATGTTCATCATAATCAACAATTTTTATCATTACTAATTTATATTTATATTTAACTTTTAATATGTATTTCAAAACGCAGCCTTGGTACCTAGCCTTGTTATCCCTTGTTTGGTCTCAACATCAAACCTTTCTATCACCAAGTAATTCTTTAAGTAAATAACATATCATGTCATGGTGGTGATGGCAGTTGGTGGTTGGTGGCGACCGGAGGTTTATGGTGGTGGTTAGAGCTGTCAAAATGGGCAAATGGAGCGGGTCTGAAAAACCCACCAATGAATGGACCGGGGTAAGAAAGCCCGCAATTTTGACGGGCATTGAATCTCTTGGCCCAATCCGTCTCGCGTAGGGCAATGGGCAAAATGGGCAAAGCTCGTAAAAAAATACATTTATTTATTTAATATACAAATTATATAATTATATACCAATATACTCATATTAAATATACCATTGCACACACAGTGAGTTCAAAGAAAACAGAAATGGAGATTGGAGCTCAAGCAGTTAACCTCAAAAATTAAAATGAAGACTCAAAAATCAAAATTCTACATAGCTCAGATTAGAAAGCTTGAGATCTGAGATGAGACTAGAGAGAAAAATGAAGAGACCAAGTCGGCAGCGACAAAGTTGGACGAGCAGAGACGGAGAGAGGAAGACAGAAGACGACGAAGAGACGAAGTTGTTACCCGCTTGGAGGGTGGAGACTGAGTGGAGAATGGAGACTGGAGTGAGGAGTTACCGAAGTGGACTGGAGAAAGCGTAAAGTCGTGAACTGAAGTGAAGACTGAATAGAGACTTTGAGAATTTGAGTGACTATGAGAGAGAAGAGAATACGATGTGAGAAAGAGAGTAAGAGACTAACCTAACCTAACCCTTACGCATGCCAAACTGAAGTCTGAAATGGGCCTGGGCCGCTATTCGCTGAGTCTGAGTGTCCATTGTCCAGATTCTATATAGAAATAAAATAATGCAATTATGCAAGTCATTTTCCAGAATATGTGGGTTGCCCGCCCTCAGCCCCTTCCAACCGGCAAACGCCCGCGGCTTGTGCGGGCAAAGCTTGAAAAGCCCGCTTCCAAACAGGTATCGAATACACCAGCCCAATCCGCCCCTAATAGGTGGTGGGGCGGGCATGCCCGCGGGCTTTTGCCCAATTTGACAGCCCTAGTGGTGGTGGCAGCAGCCAGTAGGAGGTCGTCGGTAGTGGCGTCATTGGTTGGCGGTGGTGGTGATGGCTGCTTGTGGTGGGTGGTGGTATTCAATAGTTGTCGATGGTCGTGATATTAGTGGATAAACCCAATGGATAACCGGTTTTAAACTCATAGTTATCTATTTCATTATTGGTTTCTAATGCGTTTTATCCATTAACACCTATTTAAGTTATTAAATTTTAATGGTCAAACCCAATGAGTATTTTTTTTTAATGGATATATTGGATTATCCAATAGATTGGATAATAAATTGTCACCCTAGCTAAAACCATTTTAATCGACTAATTTTTGTGATCTCAACGCATAATACCCAAACTAAGATATTCTTCTGTTCTGAGAAGTGAGAACTGACTGCCATGTCACGTGCAACTAACCGAAAGGTTGACTTATCGATAAGTTTGTGCTGAGAACTGAGAAGTAAGAACTGAATAGTATGTCACATGCAACTAACCGTAAAGGTTGACTTATTGACGCTACTCCAACGGTTCATGAACTTCACATATCCGTCGTTGATTCATATGGAGTAGCAATTAATAAACAATTGTCTATCTCAACGCATTCCCCTATGTTAGCAAGCATACAGCTTAAAGCCTTAAACTAGTCCTAATACCACTGGCTGATTGCTGAAGCCTGAAAGTGAATTTTAAATAATTACACATAAAGTACAATGAATCAAGTAGCTAATTAGGAAGAACAAATGCACTGCCCTTGCTTATACTCATCACTTATCCTCGATCAAATCGATCAATTTCCATCAATGCCAACTACATTAATTTAATTAGTCCGTCCGTCCATCACTTTTAGCCCGTGTTGATCCTCAATTTCGCCAACTTACACTCCTTCTACTCAAAAAATTACGTTTTAAAGTTTTATTTATTAGAAGGATATATTAATACTATGCAAGTGGATTATAATTAAAAAAATACTTAAGTATAAGTACGATGGATAATAATGAAATATTATAAAAATTATAAATATAATTTTAAAAGTTTACTTTCTAAGTAACATTCCAAAATTATAATATGATAGATTGTTCTCAGAATACATCTCTTATTTGTACTAATCAATACTAGTTTAAGTTGTACTTTTGGTTTGCATACTAAGGTTATCCACACGCATCATCCTTTTAAAAGGTTTATCCAGCATACCACGTCATCAGTTTATAAACCTTTTCATTTTAAACATTTTCTCTACATTCACATAAATCTTTTAAAAAACTTTATAACATGGGCCTACAACTAAATATTTTATTCTTTTACAATATTCATTTAAAATTACATTCTTTCACAATATTTATTTAAAAGTAATAATTTTATTTTCAATAATAAATATATATTCTTAAAACATAAAAAATATTAAAAATATATATATTATGTCAACATAATATTGATGCAATAATATATATTTTATTAAACAAAATTAAATATAAAATCATAAGAAACATAATTAAAATTACATAAATATTAATGGAAAATATTCAACCGAAACAACTTAATCTTCATTGTTATTTGTCGCCGAAGCGTTCTCAAATATGCTCAACCAAGTCAGATCGAAGTTTTTGATGCACTTCACGATCACGAAGTTCCGCATGTCTTTGAATGTATTGTTGAAAGTCTTGAACATGTCCATGAGATACGTGTATCGGTGGTTCTACTTTTTCATTCGACCAGTTACTTATTGCATTACCTTCATTCTCTACAATCATATTATGCAATATGATACACATGTACATTATATCTTTCAAATCTTCCTTACTCCAAAATCGTGTCACACCTTGTACTATTGTCTAACGAGAGGAGGACTCGAATGCTCGTTTAATGTCCTTCATGGCTTCATTGTAGCTTCTTGCATTTGTTTAAACTTGATCTGTTTAGGGTCTTCTGGATATGCAAAACTTTTAACAAATGAAGCCTACTCCTGGTAGATACCATCTGCCAGATAATATCCATTCGTGTATTGTATATCATTTACCGTAAACTGAACTTCAGGAGAGTATCCTCGCAATACATCATTGAACAATGAAGATTGATTGAGTACATTCATGTTGTTGTTAGATCCTGCAACCCCGAAAAAAGCATGTCATATCCAAAGGTCTTGAGAAACGACTGTTTCTAGCATAATTGTTGGAACCCGTTGATCACTTCGGGTAAATTGACCTTTCCACGCAACTGGGCATTTTTTCACAGTCAATGCTTCCTGACATACCAGGAAAGTCGTGGTAATTAAAAAGTAGTTGAAGTAAACTGTGGACGTCGTTAGCATTGGGTCTTCTCAAGTATACTCTTCTGAATACCTCAATCATACATCGACATAATTTCTTTAAGCATTTGATTCCAGTGGTTTCGCCAAGTCGTACGAACTCGTCACAATGGTCAGCAGGCGAGCCATATGCCAAATAACGGATAGCAGTAATGCATTTTTGCAGCGGGGAAAGTCCATCTCAACCACATGCATCACACTTCATTTGAAAATACTCAAAATGATTTGAAAGCTAGAGCTTTTACGATTCGAACGAATAGCTCCTTACTCATTCGGAACCTTTTTCTGAACATTTGATCAGTGTAAACCGGCTTATTGGAGAAATAGTCGTTGAAAAGATGGTCATGTCCAGCTTCACGCTCTCGATTTATGTATTTTCGATTGTATTTACGAACATGAGAATTGGTAGAATCATCCTTCAATTCATCATGTATGAATTGTAGGATTGACAAAAGGTAGGAATCGAAATTGGAAGAGGAGTCGGAGTTGGAAGACATTTTTAGTGTGGAGATTGTTGTATATGTAAGTATATGAGTAAAAGGTTATGTTTGTAGAAAATATAGAGGCTCATATGTCTATATATAGAAATCTTTGAATAACGACAAGTTTTCATAACAACTAGTTTTACAACAACTAGTTTTTGCAATTAGTAATTTATAAAAATCATACGAAACATAATCAAAAGTAGATAACTATTGATAATGGCACATTGATCATGCAAGAAATGTGATGATCTTGTCTTATGTCCACGTAGACAATGAATCTAATGAGGATATATGGCGTGTATCGTTCCAAACATTAACAAACCCTCTCTAGCACCTGAGTAACAATGATTATGATCAAGGTTACTTGCTGTTATCATACAAGAGATTTGATACTAAAGAGCTCTGAGAAATGTCGGGGTGTTGATATTGTTCATGATGAGGATTTAGAGGACTTGCGTGTATGGTGGTGTTGGTTTGGGGTGGGGTTTCGTAGGGAGATGAATATTGAATTCTTGTTAATGGTGAAGATGTCGGTTTAAAAAGTCCTCCTTTCTTCAGCAACTCCGGAGGCCCTTATATACTCTTTATGGTTGTTGCGCTGTTGATATCGATCGTGAAGTGGCGGTTTCTTATTGGTAGAGCAGGGCTGCCTTTCATCATTGTTCTAATGCTGAGTTAGGTGAGTGATTTGAAAAGACTACATGTCTGTAAGGGGGGTTGTTGGCTATGTGTGATAACACTTTTGTCGTATGATCAGGCTTTGGGACAGAGCTACAGTTCCATGACTTTTTCGTGATTAGCTCGGCTTTAGGCCGAGTAAGTATTGTCGTTGCCGAGGTTGGATCCTAGCCTTTGGCTCTAGTGGGGGAGGTGTGGATGGACATGGCGAGATAACGTTAACTCGGCATATGGTAAGTCGAGCAACCTTTCTTACGGGATCACGAGGTCTTTTCACTGGTTCAGCTTAGTAGTGATGGGTTCTAGGTCGTCTCATGCTGAGCTCCTTCGCACATAATTAAAAATTAAACGTACATAAATAAAAGTGCATAATTAAAAGTATATAAATTAAAAATTACATAACTTCAACTAGACAATATTAAATTTGGCCTTGATAATAGCGCAAACTTGTCGATGAATTTGCAATTGCTCATTCGTCATGCCACTAGTATCTTTACAAAGGGTTTTATAATTCTTTACAAGTGTCGACATGTTTATTGCTTCTGGCACGTCCTTGAGTGCACAAATCTTCTCTTTTTCTATTGCAGCTCGTTTATTATCATCTTCTTTTTTTTACTTTCCCTTTCCGCGTTGCGGCCTTTTGACCAATCGGGCAAACTTCAACCTCATCGTCGTCGATGTTGACGCTCTTATGCGCATCAGATGATGACGAGTATGCCCCAGTTTCAGATATCTTTGCCTTTTTAGAGAAATGCTCACTTGATTTTCCACCTTTCCACTTTGGCTCATTTTTCACCATTGCCCACACATGCTCGTAATTAAAATGTTTTTTTTATGTATTAAGAAGAAAAGATTACGTGCGACTTCTTTCACTTGGTCATCGGACCACCCACTATTATGTTGATTTCGTACTTGGACGAAGTACTGGTTAAATTCATTAACCATTGGAAGAAGTGTATACCAATGTGCTTTTAAGACAATTAATATTCTTGAATTTCCCGTCTTTCGACTCTTGTTGTAGTACTCGGTAATTCGTTTCCAAAATTCCTTATCATGTTGAGAGAGTTTCCAATCACGCTATCCATTGAAACAATGAACCAAGCACTTGCAGACAGTTTGTCATCTTCAATGCTCAATTTTACTTTTTTCTTGTCTTCAGTTAGATTGTTTACTTCTTCATTTAGAACGATGTTTTTCAACCCTTGTTGAGTAGAAAAATAAGGAACTTCAAACAAGTTGATACTAGCTATCCGTCGGTGTTGTTGGATTTCCAGTGCTCATATTTGGGTTATAATACCCGAGTGCGTATTGATTCGCCATAGCTGGATGAAAATATCCATGTTACGGATACATGAGAAATTGAGAAAATGAAGCATAAGGAACGTTTGGAATATTTGAAGTACCTTTATTAGTTGGAGGAATGGGGACACGTGGAAGACTTTGAAAATTAGGATATTGAGAATTCTAAACTTGTAAATTTGGCAGAGCTTGAATATTCGAAGGAGCTTACAAATTTTGAGGAATTTGGGTATTGGCAGAATCATCATTATTTGAAGAGGTCAATAAATTAATAAAAAAATTGTTATCCATAATAAAAGAAGTGAAAAAAAAAAGAATTTTAGGTATTTAAATGAGAAAGAATTTGAGGTAAAATGTATGTTTGAATGTAATTAAAAAATTATTTTGAAAAACTATTTATAAGTAAAAAAAAATATTACCGTTATATTGCAACAGTTAGAAACACACAAAAAAAAAAAAGAAAAAAACAAAAGTGCACAACGGATACATATATTGAATTTTTAATTTGTTCAAACTTTCCATCAATCGGTTGTTGGAGACCAATCGATTGATATTTATCAATCCCTTAAAAACTTACTGTAGTGTTATACACCTTTTACGAAAGATTTTTGTCATTTCAAAAATCTTTTCAATATCACCGGTACAGATGCCCTAAGTGTAGTCTTTGATTTTGAGACGGAAATAGTAACCAATTAGAAATGAGAGTATATTATTGGAACGAATGAAAGAGAGTATTAGTCATGAGTCATGAATAGTGGAGTATATTATATCTTCAAAGTTGTTTTGTTAAATTAGGCATCCCAAAATGGGGAAGACATCCCAAGAAGCAATAACTGTGCCCTGCGTGACTAATTTAACTTTACATATACATTGTGTTATTTGTCAAGACACAAAGTTTGGACCACTCTATTAGATGTTATCCTTTTTTTTTACCTGAATTGAGTTATAATTGCTAAAAAGCAGGTGCTAAACCTAAATCTTGTCAATTGGTTCAATCCAGTATCCATTCCCCACTTACTAAAAACGGAAACTCAATTCATTGTGATTCAAGATCATGTCTCTACTCCAAATGCCAACTAATAACTAGATGCTGCTAGTCTATTATTATCATCACTACTTCTCATCAAAATTTAATACTCCACAAACAACCTACAATAGTATTTTGTGATCTATTTAATTTAAAAGTCTTTTTTTTCATAAAATTATGTTTAGAAACTCCATAATATTTTATACTCCTTTCGTTCCACTCAAAGAGTTCTCATTTGAAAAAAACTAATTATTAAGGGATATATTAATGTTATTAAAATTATTCATAATTACAAAAATAGTTGAGCACAAAAAATGTGGTTACAACACAAGTGAAGGGTAAATATGAAATGTTATAGAAATTGTAAGCATAATTTTTTAAAGTGGACTTTTAGAGTGAAACATCCCAAAATAGTATAGTAGACTCTTTGCCTGAATGGTGATAGTATTAACATATTGATTATACTCAAATACTTTTGAAATTATGACAAACTTTAATGTTGATTATATACTCCATCCGTTCCGGTCAAAGAGTCCACTATTCTATTTTAGGATGTTTCACTTAAAGAGTCCAATTTAAAAAATTAAGACATGAAAGTGTCATTTATTACTAATGACCTACTAAAAGTGGTATTTTCTTAAAAAGTTTGACTTTCGAACGTGGACTTTTTGCCCGAAACAAAGGGAGTATCACTTAATAATTAAAATTTTCAAACATCAACTTAGAGATGTTAATAGGACCGACAACCACCTGTTGAACAATTTAAAGTCAAAACGTTCGGGCCATGTTTGATTTTTTAGCGGCTCATTTGTACAGATTCTTTTAACCCACGACCTATTAAGAACCGAAACCAATATGGCTAGATCATAATTGACAATGTTGGCCTAATTAACATCACTACAGTGTTTTTTTTATTCGTCAATACAACCCCTTATATGAAAAGAATAATATTTATGTTGTTGGGATAAATTCAAACAAAATCTAACAAGACATCCCTCTCAATCCTAAGTAATTATAAAAATGCTTTGAGTTAAAATATAAGAAAACTAATTTGAATTTACTTCTAGCTCTCTCTCTCTCTCTCTCTCTATATATATATATATATATATATATATATATATATATATATATATATATATATATATATGAAGGCTTCATATAGACAAGAAGGATAAGCAGAGATACAGACGTACACATGCAGAACAAAGAGAGAAACTAAGAGCTTTGCTGGATAACTGAATGCAGCTTTCGATGAAGCTTCATCCCAAGCTACATCGTTGTTTTTGCTATTTACATTCCTAGTTTTTAGGAAGCTTGTTTCTTAATCCCATGTTTTTTATACCTTGTTTTTGTAGGGTTTTCTCTTTAGACTTGTTGTCTTATAAGAGGTTTGGTATTTTGGTGATTTCACAATTTGTTTTGTTAAACTCATAATCTTTGAAATCTTTTTTGCCATAAGGCTGGATCTACAAGCATAGTTTGTAGATTGTTTGATAAATATATGTTTTATTACTACTTTAATTAACTTAAAGACTTCTGCTGTTTACGTTTTTGATTTTCTGGTCGATGCACATCCGGATGCATCTGCATAACAAGCTGCATCGAGATATTTTTTGAATCCTAGCTACTGTTGATCTTTCAGCTCTGTCTAACGAATTAAGATTCGTAAGACGGTCTTACAAGATATCTATTCTAATCTAATACACCATCTACCTGAATAATCGTCTTTCTTTCTTTTTTTGTCTGTTCCAAAATAATTATCCTACTTCAAAACTTTAATTTTTAGGAAAACATGTTTTCCACTTCACTCTTACTTTTCTTACATACTTTAATTATGTTCACTTGCACAAAAGCATTAAGCAAAAACTTAAGTAAGACGGTCTTACAGATATTTTTTGTAAGACGAAAACCACATACTACATCAATATTTATAATACAACTAATTATTATTATTTTTAATTGGTGTGCCGGGTCAAAGAGATGATTAATTAGGAATTGAGGGAGTAATACATATATTATTACTGTCAATTAAATAGCTTGAATGACTGAACTCAATCAAATTATGAAGCTTCAATGATTTCTGTTTTGAATTTTATTACTTAAATGATGTCATTGCGTGACTTTTTTTTTGTTATTATTGTTGGATTGGTGTTGATTACTTGATTTCAAATTTTAGATTAAAATAAACATGATATATATTTTTTAAGGGTAGCTCGTTGGTGACCCGTTTTAAGCGAGACCAACAGGGTTAGGGGTTATGTTTACATTTTTTTAGTAGCCCGTTTAAACAACAATATGTTATAGGTCCAAACTGTCAGGGTCGGACCGAAATCAATGGAGCTGATCCGATTAACATCTCTACATGACTCTTTAGGTGGAATGGAATGAATACATTTTGATCCACCGACAATATATATATTTATATTTTGGAAAAATTGTGTTTAAAGAATGAAATTGTGCATTATTGTAGCACAGATTTCGTCACGTGTTATTTGTGTAATAACAAGGGTAATTGTGGAATCGTGTTCTACTCTGTGAGAACATCAAAATCATATATTTATTTGTCCAACTTGGTGTTTGGATGAATAAATTATAATTGATTAAAGTGTGGTTGTTCTTTTTTCTTTATGAAACAGAGACGGTACCCTGCAGGATTTTATTTATATAGGAAAAAAATTACAAACTTGAGGGGGACAACCAACCTTACCCTTATAAGAGGGGGGACAAAGGAGCCGAACCTTGAAAAGAAAACAAAGGATTACGAAATTTTAACATAAGAAGTATTACTTTTGTCAAGAGAGATAAGACCTCTAATCCAAACAGGAAGAATGTCCATAGAATAAAAAATCCCATCAGTGCCTTGATCGCAAACGTAATTAGCGAGAGCGTCAGCTACCGAATTAACTTCACGGAAAACATGTCGAATAGAGATATTCATGACTTGTAAGGATTGTATAATGTCCCGAATAAAATAAGAACTTCTCCAAGGAGGCCGAAGATCACCTTTAACACACCTAAGAAGCATTTTAGAGTCAATTTCCACCATAGCATTCAAGAAATTTTTGGATCTCAGCCAACCAATACCTTGATGTAAAGCTCGGCATTCAGCTAGAAAGCTATTGGATTGCCCATAAAAGGATGAGAACGCAAAAATGAAGTTGCCCGAGCTATCACGAATAATCCCACCGCCTGTACTAAGCCCTGGATTACATCTACAAGCGCCATCACAATTTAGTTTAACATAGCCAATTGATGGCTTAACCCAAGAGATTGCTTGAACTGTCTTAGTGGATGTGAAACTCAGCCTTGAGGAAAAAAGATGATCCCATCCTAATCTTGGGATAAGACCAGCTCCCTTAAGGATGGATGAGAGAAGATACTTAATACGATCAGCAATAATTAAGGGAGGAGCCCGAATCCCATCATGGAGACTAGAGTTACGCGATTTCCATATTTCCCAAAGAATCACCGAGGGAGCGATAATGTGCAGGCTAGAGAAATTTTTATGAAACCACCAAGCAAAGCAGCGCTGAGCAATAGAAGAAGCCGAAGACGAGACTCCTCCTAAGGCCGGAAAATGAGCCTAGATAAATTGGGCAGCAGCGCTATCCATGAAAACGTGGGAGTAGGATTCAGAATGTCCTGTGACACAGCAGGAGCATCGAGAAGCAAGCTGGACCCCTTTTTTGGAAGTGCTTTCGTCAATAGGCAGATTGCGGAACCAAAGCCGCCACATAAACAAAGCTAATTTGACGAGGAAGCAGTTTATGCCAAATGAACTTAGTGCAGCAGAAAGAGGCCGCTGAGAACAGGCAAAATTCCGTGCAAGCTTCATATTAAACGTACCGAGAAAGACGCAACAAAGCATAACTGGCCGTTGGAAAGAAAGATGCCATGGTCCGAAATCAGGCTCGAAATCTCAGGACCTAGAGCCACGCTTGGGGCTGCATTCAGGCTGGAAGGAGATACAAACAGGTCTTTAACCAACAGAGAATTGTCGAAGGCAGGCGGGAATGCAATGTCTTCAGGCAGCCAATGATCAAGAAGGGCAGTTCGGTTACCCTGACCAAATACCCAGATAATTTGTTTATCTGCCTTCTCACGGACAGAACATATTCTATGCCAAATAAGAGAACCTGTGGCACAGGTAGCTTGAATCGGATGAGCAGAGGAGCAATATTTTTGCATCATGAAGCGGCACCAAAGATTATTACCAGTTCTGAAACGCCACCATAATTGAATAGAGAAAACCTGAATAATGTTCGTTAACGAACGAATACCAATGCCACCCTCCAAAACCGACCTACAACATTTTTGCCAAGAAACCCAATGAGCTTTACTTTTACCATTCGCCGAGCCCCAAAAGAAATTGGCAAGAATACGGTCAATGTGAGAGACGGCGGCAACGGGAGGATCTAAAGCAACAATCTGATACATAATTATAGAATGCAAGACTAAATTGATAAGGGTTACACGACCAGCCGGATTAAGGAAAGCCCCCATCCATGATTTTATTCTAGACTGCAGTTTCTCAATAAGGTGATCGAACAGATTTTTCTTCTTGCGACCTTCATAAAGCGGGCATCCAAGATAGAATACCAGGAGCAGTTTATGACTAAAACCAATATGCATGTGGATAGAAGAGATTCGAGCAGCTGGGATGCTTTTCGAGACCATGAAACTGCTTTTACTTTGATTAATAAGTTGCCCCGAACAAAGTTCATAGAGATGAAGGATATTGCGGTGCCGAAGAAGAGAGTTCTTAGACCCATTACAGAAAATAACAATGTCATCCGCAAAGGCTAAATGAGATATGATAGGACACCCCGGAGAAGAGGAAAAAGCGTAATTAGGATGGTCATGCTGAAGCTTATTCAAATTCCGACTAAGGACTTCCGCAGCGATAATGAATAAGCTCGGGGAAAGAGGATCCCCTTGACGAAGACCTCGCGAGGAATGAAAGAAACCAGCAGAAGAACCATTAATGGAGATGGAAAACCAGTTATTGGAAATAACCCTCCATATGATTTCAATAAAAGTCTCGCTGAAGCCAAATTTTCGGAGAACATTTATGAGAAAAACCCAATAAACTCTGTCAAATGCTTTGGCCATGTCCAATTTGATAATAACATTGGTCCCATTAACCTTCTTTTTAAGATGATGAGTTAATTCATGGGCAAGGAGCAAGTTGTCTTGAATCAATCTTCCTTTGGTGAATGCACTTTGGTTTTCGGAAATAATGCAAGGGAGAACAAGAGCAAGCCGGGAAGAAATAATTTTAGTGATGATCTTGTTACAGAAATTGCATAAACTGATTGGACGAAGGTCTTTGAAAGTCTCTACCTGGGATGATTTCGGAATAGTAATGATGACCGTGCTAGTCCAAGATTTAGGCAAATCAAATCCAGCAAAAAATTCTGAAATAGCAAGAAACAGATCTGAGGCAATAATATCCCAGCACTCCGTATAAAATTTTCCCGAGAAGCCATCAGGACCTGCGGCGCTGTCACCATTAAGACGAAAAACAACTTTCTTAATTTCTTCTAGAGAGGGAGGGGCAGAAAGTAAACTGTTCTGATCTGAAGAGATGAGAGCTGGGATAACCGAAAGCAGGTTACCATCAGTACAGGGACCGGCTGTGAGTTGCTCCTTATAGAAATCGATGGCTGCAGTTTGGATAAAAGATTCCGTACGAGCAATAACCCCATTCATATCAGTAATACTATGGATGGCAAGTTTGTGTCGAGTCTGTTTAACAGTGGAATGGAATAATTTCGTGTTACCGTCTCCCTCTTTCAACTAACGGAGATAAGATTTCTGCCTCCAATACTCTTCTTCAAGTTTTAACTTTTGCTTGAGAGTAGCCTGAGCTAAGTGAAGAGCAGCCCGGTCTGAATCAGCTTGTGAAGTCTCATAAGTAACTTCTTTTTCTAGCACCTCATCTTCGGCCATCTTAATAGCTTGAAAAATATTCCCAAAAACATTTTGTTCCAATGCTTAAGGGCTGCTTTAGTAGCTTTAAGTTTTTGGCAAAACGAACCATCGGTCTACCGGCAACATTGGAAGACCAAGCAATCTTCACTGTATCAAGGAAGGAGTGATGAGTAGCCCATATGTTGAGAAACTTGAACTGGTAAGGTTTAACAACCGCATTCTGGGTAATGGAAATAAGGAGTGGAGAATGATCTGAACAAGTCCTATTAAGGTGGTCTACTGAAGTATGAGCAAAGAAGGAAAGCCATGAAGGGTTACAAACAACACGATCAATCCGTTGGTAGATAATTGCATGCCCACCCCTATTATTACACCAAGTGTATTTGCTGCCTTGGTACCCAAGATCTGAGAGCCCTGCTGCATTAAGGCAGGCTTGAAATTCTGAAGCCCCTTGTCTGTACCAGCCAACCCCGCCAAGTTTTTCATTCAAAGGTAGGATGATATTAAAATCCCCAAGCACTAGCCAAGGAGAGTTACCAATGTCGAAGCTCAGATCAATAAGGTCAGTCCAGAGGTCTAGACGCTCTACCGAAGTGCACTTACCATGAACCATAGTGATGTAGGTCGATTGAGACCAAGAATAATGCCGAAGACTGAGAGTCAACTGCTGCAAAGAATCATGAACAATTTGGCAGCTAAAAACCGACCTGGCTAAGATCCAAATAGAGTTAGCCGCATTACAAAAAAAGAAACGAAATTTAAGTTTTTTTGCAATGATAGCTAGCTTAGAAATATCAAGTTTAGGCTCACACAAAGTAAGAAGAGAGAGTTTATGAATTGAGACAAGAGACTTAAGCCGGGAAATAGTTGAGTCATTCCCCACACCCCTAAGATTCCAACATAGGGCCTTAATCGTCATGGATAATATTGGAAGAGGGTCCTGTTTGGGGTTTATCAAGCGATTGGGATCGGGTTGTCCTATGTGTTACTGGCACAGTAGGGGGTTTTCTATTCTTTTTCTTTGTGAAGACTGGATCCAGGTTAAGAGCATCCATGGAGGAGGATTGGTTGGAAGTGTGTTTATCCCACATTGAGAAATTAACAAAAGGTTGAGTGATTTATATACAAGTTCCTTATTTCGTAAAGGTAAGCTTGTATAGAATAAAAGCTCTCTCTCTTGCACGCCTGCGTAGGAGGTGCAAATCATGGTCCAGTTTAGCTTTCGGGATACCATATTCATGTGTGAGCGCGTCCCGCGGACACGAATGTCGTACTAAATTTGTTTGTTCAGATCAACCCACGTTTTGTTAATTATTCTTTTGGTTTTTGTAACTCTAACATTTATAACAGTCTTTATGAGTTGTTATTACCAGCTTTAATAAGAGATATTATTTTACCTATTGATGATGGATTTATTTCATCATTAATGTAGTCTTTAATCAGTCTTGATTTACTCCTATATAATGGAGTTAACATCCACAAATAAAAAACACAATTTAGGACAATCTCAATTTCTCCTCTGTATTCTGCAATTTTGTTGAGCGAAATTCCTTGGCCTCCTCTTTCTATATTGGTAATAGAGTCAGACATATATTCAGTTTGCCAGGCCTCGGTCCAGCAGACTTCGTTTTGTACGAGCAGGCTTGAGTCCACTAGTAGACGTCGTTCTGTACGAGCAGACTTCCAAAGCTTAGTCTACCAGCAGAGTTTTCACTATAACGTCCCGAGCCCGAAAGCCCGGTTCGCTACGTGTAGCCCACACACTGGCCCACTGAGCACGCAGCACCTTGGGTCATCAGACCTTCCACAAGCCAACCAAAAAATTTATGGATGATGTTGGTGCCCAAAGGTAATGTGTGGCCACTATATAAAGCACATTTAAGTCTCACATCTACCCGATGTGGGATTGAGGCATTACAATCTCCCCTACTTAAATCCTTGATGTCCTCGTCACGGCTGAACCGTACCATGGGCGACGAAGGATTCAAGAGGTGGCTAGTACGGGGATCATGACGCAGCGGAAATAACAACAAAGGCTCTTATCACGACAAACCCTTTAAATTAAGGTTGAAATATGTCAAACCTTAACCAACCTAAAATCCACTAGAAAGAGATAACTGGAATCCAGCAGATAAAAAAGAAAACTTTAATTTTATTAAAAATATCAATTAAATTCGGAATTACAATGAAGTTAAAATCTTCTAAAAAGTAGCCTAACCTATATAGTAACCTAATATGACTTAAATTCATCATTTATAAACCTAAATCTACTTCTAAGCATAAAAATATTACTATATTAAAATTAAATACGAAAATTACAATAAAATAAAAATATTCAAACTTATAATTAAAACTAATCCAATCTTGTCCTACATCAATGATTGATTCGTGTCAAACTTCTTGTAGGAAAAAGACTTCCTTTCGAAATCAACTGAGGAAGTAGACTCCTTCCCGATAACAAACCTGACAGAAGCAAGATTATCCCTATTACGGTTATTATCTACTATTATTATATTATACATATATTTTTTTCAATATTTGCTATCTATAAAAATATCAATATTAATACTACACCAATATTTGCTATTTAATTTTTCATGGGCTAAATCCCCAATTGTGGGTCGAGCCCAAATTAAATAATAACACAAAAATTTATCCTTTCAACGGCCCAATTCAAAAATTGTCCAAAACCGAAACTAGATACAAAATAATTAGATTAGCACAAAACAATGTAATTTAAATTATATTATAATCTAATATTTGATACTAGCATTTTCGGGGTATTACACTATCCTATCCTTCATTTGTAGCCCAAACCTTGGTTGAACATTACAAGCTTGCAAAGTCCAATATATTGATATTGTCATACCATGTGTTCTTTCCTTGCCTTGTGAGAAAAATATTAGTTGATGACTCTTTCGATTTGACTCGCATGTGGTATCTTAGTTGATCGTTCAATCTAAGCTAAAGCATTGCTACTTTTGGGTAAAAATATGTTTTATGGTTTGAATGATTGTTTGAGGATTGTCTGCTAGCATATGAATCAATTTATACCCATATTATGCATGTTTATAATCTTGAGTTGATCTCTTAAATGGTAATGCTTGTGGGATCTTAATTGTGCGCCGCCTTCATTTCATATTGTTCTCGAGCTTTTCCATAATTCATTTTCTTTGCTTGGGACGATTAAAGTTTAAGTTTGGGGTGTGATGAGTCCAAGATTTCCACGAATTTTCCCGAAAATTTTCTGCTATTTTGTGCTATTTTTGAGTTAATTATGCTTTGAAAATATTATTATTTGTATATTTGTGCTTAATGTAGGTTTCAATGCATAATCCAACATTTATATGGTGTTTAGCATGAAGTTCGAAGTAATTCCGGGCTGAAAAGTTGAATTACAAATTATTTGGTCAAAGTCCGTTAAGTATTCCAAGGCAATTGAGGGCTAACAGTGCTAACGGAGGATGAATTTGAGAGACCTGGAGGAGGAAGGAAAGCAGCGCCAACTTCAGAAAGGCCAGGGACATCAGAGCAATTCCAGATTCTCCCCTATGGCGTTGTCGATCCAGCAACGTGCCATGTGTCACCCGTATCCACAGCATGTCCGACCAACCCGCGTCCTCCCTTGTCCGGACCCACATCCCCTTTTCCTTCTCTTTTTGCCCCCAATTCTCCATTGTGCTTCGTAAAATGCCCCCGCCAGTTGCTGCCTCCTTTGTGCCTTCCGTTTTATCTCCCAGCCAAGCTTCCTTCATTTTTTCTAAGTCCCCATTGCGGGACATTGTTCCCAAAACGGGGCACCATCCCCATTTCACCTCATTTTCTCACCAAATCTTCAAAGCTTGATCACCTTTGAAGATTTGGAGCTTCAAATCAGGGGTCAATGATGCATCTACAAAAGATTTCAACCATGGATTCATGATTCTTCGGTTTAATTCTTCCTATATCTATTTTGTGAAAATTGTTATAATTTCTTGGGTTGATTAATTTTGTAAATGAAGAATTGGTTTATGTTTAATTTATCTAAGGAATGTAATTATTTTTCTATATCCAATGTAGTGTTTTAATTTAATATATCTCTTTATTTAGTACACATTCATGTTGAGTTATTATTTTTTGAGTTTAATTCTTTTAATTATTTGGCCAATAGTTAAATTATTTTATAAATATTTAAGATCTGCGAGAGCTACCTTTATATTTCGGACCAATCAATTTAATAGTTTGTGTTTTGTGACACACATCGATAGCCATTATGAGACCCGGTTTGACACGCGATCGAACCACCTTAGCCATTCGCGAAGTCGGGGAGGTTAGGGTTGACTATAAAATACGAGAGCCCGTAGTTAACCAATTTTTATTGTCTCGGCTACCAACATGATTTGTAGAAAAATAGAGAGAATTTCTTTTTGTGAAGGATTACCCACGTGTTTGGTTATTATTGTGTGTTCTTCATGCTTTTGATGACATAACAAACCATTAAAATGAACCCACAAATGATAGGATACGAAGCGAAAGCTCTTCATGTTATTCCGAAAATCACAGTATAGTTTGCGTTGCGTGACACCGAAAGGAGATCGTGCGTACATAATCATTGGATGCTTGTTTTGACATGCAGTTAATCGGTTATTTTCTCCCCTATGTTATGTGTTGCGTTGATATGAGCTCGTAGCAAGGTTGAATGATAGCTAGATTTGCTATACGTAGCGAAAGCCCATAATGAAAAAATAGTGCGTCCGATTACCAAGACTTGAGTTAAAGAAAAGTAAAAAGAAGATTAAATTAAACACCGACTAGACTAGAAATATTGCACTCCTATTTTTTTTTTATATTTATTTGTCGTTGCAAAGCCACCTCCGCGTTAATTTAGATTTAATTGTTTTCTTAGGTTGTTTATATTTTTATATTTTAATTTATTTTCTTTTCGCTCAAATATAATTAGTTAGTCTAATTTTGGTACTTAGGTAGAGTGAGAATTACATACATTCTCTGTGGGATTGATAACTCGTACTTTTGTACACCTTATTACTTGATACTACCGGGTATTTTTGCCCGAGTTGCGTTTTTTTTCGCACATCAAATATTAACATGAATTATTAAATTGAAAATTGAAAATAAGACATTTTTAACCAAATAATTATTTTTTAAAAAAATTAGCATACCATAATACTCCTTTTGGCTGTTGTATATTGAATTAAAACATTTTTTAAATAATCTTATACTTATAATTAAAGCGGGATTTTGAATAACATTAATACAAAAATAAATTTACATCTTTCTAATTGATTTTCTATAAAAGAATTCAGTTACATTTAAGAAATTAGTGTTGACAACTTCCATTCAATTTTAAATGCTAGCACACCATTGGTGGGCAGCAGTGCTAATAATTTCATTTCAAGGAAAAACTTTTTAAAAAAATTAGTTAAGTGATTGGATTTCATTTTAACTTAACATATTTTGTATTCTCTTATTTCTACATATTTTATTATATATATTAGGCTCCGTTTGTTTCACGGAAAATAACTTATGGAAAACGTTTCTTCATTTTTTAGTGTTTGGTAATCTTAAGAAAATGTAGTGAACGTAAAAGATTTTCCGAGTCAACGGAAAATGAAGCCTTCTTTTTCCGGAAAATGACTTACGGATTCATTTTCCGTAAGTTATTTTCCAAAAGTTTGAGCACCCCTTCGCCCTCTTCCACAATTACACATATTTACATATACGCACAATATTTTACTCAACAGATAAATTGTTTAGAAATATGAATGGAGTTTGTGCACACTATTTATAAATTATAATTTTAACAAATACTAACTACGTCCTAAAATTGGTGTCAACTATATTATTTAGGGATTCAAACACTGTTCATATTCATTTTTAAAACGTTTTTTTTCATATCAATTTTATTTGTATTTGTGAGATTGAAAAAAGAATGACCTTATTGATTTGATACGACTAATGATAAATTTAGGTTACTAATGGAAAATTACTTAAAACTCAACACTATCTTCTATTCAATATGAGCATTAATATTACAATATATATATATATATATATATATTAATTTATTCACATATTGTTTTCCGTTGAATTTTCTGTGCATTTGCCAAACATCCGAAAATATTTTTTGACATATTTTCAAAAGATTTATCAAACACCTGAAAACGAAATCTTTTCGTTTTCAAAAAATCATTTTCAGGAAATTATTTTCTGTAAAACAAACGAAACATTAGATACAATAAGACAAAATGTATGGATTAAATTATTTAAATATTTTTCTCTTATTTTTTCTATTTAGAAAAGATATCTTTTCCTTCTTTTGTTTTTATGTTGGTATTTGATTCTTTCTTTCCTTTATGTTTGTTCATAAAATAAAAGAAAAAAAGAGATTCCCTCATACTATGAGGACCAAAATATCATGTACTTTCTGATACTAACCATCGTAATGGATTTGCTAACGTTTTTGAAAACTTTAAGGAATGCGTTTGAAATATATATATATATATATATATATATATATATATATATATATATATATATATATATATAAAGTTGACAAGGAGCATTATGGTTATGTTATTTTATTACTTTTGGATAAATCTTCATTCTAAAGCATCAATGTGGAAGCTTTAAAATTTTTTGGTTTTCTAGTCATTAGCTAATAATAATACATAATAATAATTAATATGATAAGAAGTATTAGTATTAGTATATACTAGTACTCTTGCCCGTGCCGATGGCACAGTGTCAATTTGTGAATTTATCAATAAATGAAGCATATAATGTGGAAATGAATTAATGTTTACTTATAATTTGTTTAAGTTAATTATGATAACATTTAAAAAGAAAAAAATATTTTAAATTACAAAACTTACGAATTATTTTTGCATAGAATTGATTAATTAATTAAAATATCGAAAAGAAAAGGGACGTAGGTTTGGTGGAGGAAGTATTAGCGGCCACCAACCGTGAATAGTGGGGGGAGGAGCATTATGGTTATGTCATCTCATTACTTTTGGATAAATCTTCATTCTAAAGCATCAACGTGGAAGTTTTAAAAACTTTTGGTTTTCTAGCCCTTAGCTAATAATAATACATAATAATAATCAATATGATAAGGAGTATTAGTATTAGTATATACTAGTACTGTTGCCCGTGCCGATGACACGGTGCCAATTTGTGAATTTATCAATAAATGAAGCAAGATAATGTGGAAATGAATTAATGTTTACTTATAATTTGTTTAAGTTAATTATGATAACAGTTAAAAAGAAAAAAAAACAAATATTTTAAATTACAAAACTTACGAATTTTTTTTTTGCATAAAATTGATTAATTAATTAAAATATCGAAAAGAAAAGGGACGTGGTTTTAGTGGAGGAAGTATTAGCGGCCACCAACCGTGAATAGTGGGGGGAGTTGGAGAGAGAGAGGGGGTAGTTGCTCAACCACCGTTCACATATGTGAACTCGGGGAGTGATAATGACCGTAGGGTCTCAGTAAAGGAATCAATTTCAACCTCTAAATAGTTTTAGTCAATTGCACATGTGCGACTATGAGCTATATTGTATTATAGATAACTTCTTCTATTGTCAATAGTAGAAGACTTATATTTAAAAACTTTTACAGCTAGCATTACTTCTAACCAATGTGTGATAAAACTCTTCAAGGTGATCTATTACTTCTATTGACTCACTTTTAACACTATACTTTGAACATTGATATCTTATTCATCCAAAACTTGATTTGGACAAATAAATATCAATGTTCTAAAAATCGTTAGGCGGCTGTTAAGCGGCACGCTAGCGCCTAACGCCTAGGGGACTAGTCGGGGCGTAATCGGGGCCTAGGCGGGGTCTAGAATTAATGCATAATTACTATTTTTTTGATAATTTACATCAAAGATCAAACACATTGACTACAAATTTAATTTTTTTTATATTTGTCATTTTATCAAACATTTGCCTATATTTGTAAAATGAACAAAAATATACAAACTTACATTTAATCTCAATTCTCAACAACTCTAAAGCAATAAACCAGCCAAGTTTAGAACTAAAAACAAAAAAAAAATATTACTCCACCTACCTACTGCCCCTACAACCCACAATATAACATATCCTCCCTAATCCCTTCTTATTCTAAATTATGAGTCTCGAGACAGCCCCCTTCTTCTTCATCTTTTTTTCTTCATCTTTCGTCTATCTATCTGGCAGACCGACAACGTAGGCACCGACTTGGTCGATTAGGCGGTGACTAAGAAAGTCGCGGCGGTAGATAAGGGCCTAGCGCCTAGGCGGGGCCTAGGCGGAGCTAGGCGGGGAGTTTTAGAACACTGATAAATATATCATTTTGATGTTCTTGCCGAGTAGAACAAACAAATTTGCACAATTACTTTTGTCAACAAACAAATGACACGTAAGCAAATTTATACCTCAAGTTGCACAATTTCTTTCACTAAAAATACTAATTTTTTAAATAAGTATTATACTTTAAGTCTTGATATCTTATTCATCCAAAATTAGATTTGGATAAATAAATATATTATTTCGACGCTCTCACGGAGTAGAACACATTTGCGCAATTACTTTCGTCAACAAACAAATGACACGTAAGCAAATTCGTGCCTCAAGTTGTACAATTTCTCTCAATAAAAAAACTAATTTTTTTAACAAGTATTATGCTTTAAGTTTTGATATCTTATTATCCAAAACTCGATTTGGACAAATAAATATATTATTTTGATGCTCTCACCGAGTATAACACGTACATTTGCGCAATTACATTCGCTAATAAACAAATGACACGTAAAGAAATTCGTGCCTCAAGTTCCACAATTTCTTTCACTAAAAGCACTAATTTTTCAACAATAGAAGAGATGTATCCCACATTGTTTAGAAATTGATGTTGGTTTTAAAAATACTATTATTAAGTACCAATAGAAGAAATGCATCATACATTGGTTGAAAATTGATTTTGATTTTCAAAATCATTTGATAAAAGACTTTTACCATTCTTACCAATAGAAGATGTATATCTCACATTTGTTAGAAAATGATGTCGAGTTTAAATTATTTTATATTATTACCAATAAAAGAGATGTATCACACATTGTTTAAAAAGAAAATGTTAGATTTTAAAGTTTTTAGACTAAAGAATTCCACTTTTACAAGAGATGTATCTCACATGGTTACAAAATATTCTACTATTATTACCAATAGAAGAGATGTATCACACATTGGTTAGAAATTGATGTTTGTATTAAAAATACTATTATTAATTATTAATTGAAAAGATGTATCATACATTTGTTAGAAAATGATGTTGGTTTTTAAAGTTTTTTGATAAAAGACTTCTACCATTATTACCTATAGAAGATGTATATCTCACATTGGTTAAAAAATGATGTTGATTTTTAATTATTTTAGATTATATAAAAGACTTACTATTATTAGCAATAGAAGATATATATACACATTTGTTATAAATTGATGTTGGTTTTAAATTACTATTATTTCCAATAAAAGAGATAAATCTTACATTAATTAAAAAGTGATGTTAATTTTAAAAGTCTTTAAATAAAAAGACTTCTACTTTTATCATTAATGAAAGAGAAGAGAAGATATATATCTCATTATATAGAAAGAGATGTTGGTTTTAGATATTTTTTTAGGTAAAAAACTTCTACTACTATTACCAAATGATGAAATGTATTACACATTGGCTAGAGAGTGATGTATGTATTAAAAACTTTTTTTTATATAAAAGACTTAATACCAATAGAAAAAATATGTATTTCACATTAGTTAGAAAAGTGATATTGATTTAAAATATTTTTAGATAATGTACATCGCATTGGTTATTAAGAGATCCACATTATTTAGAAATATATATTGGTTGTAAAATTTATAGATAAACGAATTTTTATGTTATTATCAATACAAGAGATGTATCACACATTGTTTACAAAGAGATGTTAGTTTCAAAACTATTTAGATAAAATACTACTACTATTATTATTTTTATGTTATAACCAATAGAAGAGATGTATCCCACATTGTTTAGAAAGAGATGTTGATTTCAAAAGTTTTTATATAAAAGACTATTATTATTACTATAGAAAATGTATCTCACACTTGTTAGAAATTAAAATTAATGTTGGTTTTAAAAAAATACTATTATTAGCAATAGAAAAGATGTATATCACATGGTTAGAAAGAGATGTTTGTTTAAAAAGTTTTTAGATAAAAGTCTTAAACTTTTATTAGTAATAGAAATAAAAAAGAAGTATATCACATTGTTAAAATATGAAAAAGGTATATATTACATTGTTTAAAAAAGATGTTAGTTTTAAATGTCTTATAGTAAAGACTTTTACTCTTATTACCAATAAAAGATATGTATCTCACATTGTTTAAAAATAAATGTTGGTTTAAAAAGTCTTTAGATTAAAGACTTTTTGTTACAAATAGAATAAATCGATGCATGTATTTCACATTGGTTACAAAGTATTCTACTATTATTATCAATAAAAAATATGTATCACACATTGGTTATAAATTAATGTTGGTTTAAAAAATACTATTATACCAATAGGAGATGTATCATACATTTGGTAGAGAGTAATGTTTATTTTTAAAGTCTTTAGATATAAGACTTCTACCTTTATTATCAATAGAATATTTATATCTCACATTGGTTAGAAAGTGATGTTGATTTTAATTTTAGATAAAAGACTTTTACTATTATTACTAATAGAAGAGATATCCTACATTTGTTAAAAAATGATGTTGGTTTTAAAAGTTTTTAGATAAAAGACTTTTACTTTTATCATCAATATAATAGAACAGATGTATCTCATATTAATTAGGAAAAGATGTTGGTTATAAATTTTTAAAATAAAAGACTTCTACTATTATTACCAAATGAGGATATGTATTACACATTGGCTAGAGAGTGATGTTGATTTTAAAAGTTTAGAATTATTAGAAATAGAAGATAAGTTTTTCACATTAGTTATAAAAATGATATTGGTTTAAAAAGTTTTTAGATGATGTATTTCACATTGGTTACAAAGAAATATATATATATCACATTATTTAGAAACAAGTATTGGTTATAAAAGTCATTAGATAAAGACATCTTTTGTTATTACCAATAGAAAATATGTATCCACATTGTTTAGAAATGAATGTTGGTTAAAAAGTCTTTTATCTACTACTATTATTACTAATAGAAAATATGTATACCACATGGTTAAAATGTGGTGTTGGTTTTAAAGTCTTTAGATAAAAGACTTAAACTTTCATTACCAATAAAAATATATAATAAATATCTCACATTGTTTAAAAATGAATTATGATTTTAAAAGCTTTTAACAAAATGACTTCTAATATTATTATCAAGTTAAACGTTAATTTTAAAAGTCTTTATATAAAAAATTACTATTATTATTAATACAAAATATGTATCTCGCGTTAGCTAGAAACTTATATTAATTTTAAAAATATTTAGGTAAAAAATCGTTTAATATTAGTAACAATAGAAAAAAAAATTATAACCATGAAAGAGATTAACAATCTAATTATAATCTCTAAAAGTTATATTATTATTACAAAAAATATATATATTACATATTATACCCGTGCAAAGTATAAGGTAAATAACTAGTTAATTCTGATAGTCCGGAATGCTGACAAATTTGCACCGTTCTTTAAATTAAAACAACAATGACCGTTTTGTCCAAAAAAAAAGATCATTTTTCCTAGTAAGTACGAGTAAATCAATTTTTAAAAACTGTGGGCAAATGTTTATATATATATATATATAATGATAAAATGATATAATCAGTCCGTTCCATAAATATTACTCCGTATTCTGTTTGTCCTATGCACAGATTTAGCTACAGAAACACAAGATCTTACATTCAATATGCTCAACTTGCCAACATTACCTAGGACATTTTTGATAGCTACGAGTAAGGGTAGTAATTTGAAGCACAATACGATCGGTTGATATAAATATGATACGAAATTATATGATTTGAGTTAGACCTATCGGGTTTGAGTTGTTATAAAGTCAACATGATAAGACACGATAAAAAATGAGTTGTTATCGGGCTGACTTGATAAGCACGATAACTAAAATATATATGTTTTTAAAATATATTTTTAAAAATTTACTAGGAGTTATTACTTCTTTCGAAATATTTTCATGATTATTTCATAATTTTATAATTTGAAAATTTATAACTTTTAAACTACTTGACTATTTATATTGATAAATTTTCAAAATATGTATTAAAAAATCAAAATTATATATTTTATAATATTTATTGGGCTTAACGGGTCTAACTAAATAAATCGTATTTTTTTTTACTTATCGTGTCTATCGTGCCGTGCTGTGCTTTTCGTGTTTTTATCGTATCGTATTTGAGTTTCTAATATTAAGCACAATATATTTATCGTGATGTGTTCTTATTAGTGCTTATCGTATCGTGTTGTTATCGTGCCGACCTTTAATGGCCCATCACAACCGATTTGCCACCCTATCTACTAGCACAAGATAACTAGGAAACTCGAGTTGGGGTCTCAAGAAGTAAAAAAAGATGCCGTAATTAGTTAAAAATCCTTAAATCCTTAATTTGTTCATATATTATATACACACATGTTAGATGCACACGATGCGAGAGATGATTTTTCTCAAGATCTTTATTTATGATAATTGTGAGATTCACATGGTTTTAATTAATTATTCATCCTTTAAAAAGAAAAAGGATTTTACATTTCATCATAGTTTGTCCCGAAAGAAAGTCATTATAAAAGTTTAAATTTTAAAATTTCATTTATTATAATATTTTTTCTCTCATTCTAGAAATATTAAGTTTCTTTTGTGTGAAAAAAAATTATAAACTTATTATATTTTGCGATGTTTTTACTTAAATAATTCACTTTTAAAAAATATGCTTACAATTTTATTTCATATTATTCTACACTTATGTTGTAGGTACATTAGTTGTTGTTAAATATTTTTATAATTGTAACAAACTTCAACTATATAACTATATAAGTGTAAGTTATATTTTTATAATTACTCTAAACACAAGTGTAGAGTATTTATTTTTTTTTAAAGACCATTTTCCTAAGTTTTGTTGTATTATATTTATTGTAAGTTAAGGTAGGTACCATAATTTTTGGCAAATTATTAAGATATATTAAGGTTTCTTTAAGATACTTCTTCGTTCCGGGAAAATAGTTAACGTTTGAAAATCAAACTTATTATGAAAAATAATATCTTTACTAGTATATTATTAATAAAATGATATTTTTATGTTCAATTATTTTAAAGTAGATTTTTTAAGTAAAATATTTTAAAATAGAATAATAAACTCTTTGTCACGAAGGAAGGACATATGTAATTACCATTGAAGTAGGAAGAGAAATAATAGTAAAAATAATTTTTCTGAAAATGAAAAATTAAAAAATGAACATTTTGATAGAAAACAGAATAATAATTAAGTTAATTACTCTAATAAGTACTCTATTAAATTTAATGAACATAATTAATTACATTATGTTGTTTTATAACAGGATGATCCAGAAATCCCGTATTTAAATCTACTAGCTTTTAATCATCCGGGCTCGCAAGGGCTATGACCCGGGAATCCCGGTGTGACGTATACTAGAGTAACCAGTTACGGACTACGGTAATGAGGTTTTTGAGAGCGCCACGCGTCAGTTTTGGGTAGGGTATCGTTATGGTGTTTGAAAGGAGGGGAGAAGAAGCCGACAAACAAACACGGTCACATGCTGGTCTGTGGGTCCCAAATGCCCTTATGAAGCTTTCGTTTGCTTTTGCACATGGACTCCCTTCAGCCATAAAGTTGACCTTGTACCTTAAGAAGGCCAACATATAGGACCCACACTCCCTTTCATCAACCTTCTACACACGAGCACATGATTTTGCTTCGGTAGAGCTCCGACACATTCTACCATTCTGAACCCACCTACTGATCTTAACAACCTCTAACCTCTCTTCTCACTCCTCTCCATTATTTTTCTTCATTAATATTCATTTGCACATAATAGTAATTAAATACTCCATTAATAAAGAAAAAGGAACCCCCCCCCCAAACACCTAATTTATTAATTCTGCTTTACATCATTACTAAATTCTTTAACAACTTTGTTACTTCCTTTTGTTCTTTTAAGTTTATTTGATTCTCAAACCTAATAAACTAATTTTCTCAGTAAAATTTTTGTGTACCTCAAAATGTGAGATTTTGAGACGAAAAATTCACCACCCCTAAATAATTGTCATATTTTTTTTATTCAATCCGTTCTAAAATAATTATTATTATGTTTTTAAACGTTTTATTTTAAGAAAACACTTTTATCATTTTATCTTAATTTTTTTTCTTATTTTGATTATGACCACATATAGCAGAAATTACGTAGTATTATATAAATATTTATAATATAATCAATTATTTTTTCATAATCTGTGTGTCGAATCAAACATGACTATTATTTAGCAATGGAATGAGTACTAAAATATATTCTCTCTGTTCCGCCGTTCCAGACAAAGAGTCCACTATTTCATTTTGAGGTATTCCACTTAAAAATTATGATATAAAATTATCTTTTTATTACTAATAAATTATCAAAAATGTTATTTTTTAAAAAAATATTTGACTTTCAAATAGGAGCTCTTTACCCAAAACGATAAGAGTGGATAGCACGATTAGTCCGTTCTTGTAGCCTCCATTCCATAGCTAGCCACCTAAAGAGAGCAATCACGTTTTTTCTTTCATTACTGATATACAAATGAACGCGAAAAATTAAAGCTCGTGAGGTTAACAAGATGAATAATGCAACCTCAAGGGGGATTAAGGTGAACCATGATGACAGAGAATTTCAGTTTAACAAGATTGAACTCCTGAGTCCCAAGGTAGGTTTTATCTATGGTTTGAAAGATTTGTTTTCATAGAATATCATATTTAACAAATATATTTGTGAGCTGATCGGATCTTAACAAAGCATCAAGCTCTTTGCTTGCTAATTATATTCACAATTGATGATTCAAAATGAAGAGATACGCTGGTCTTGATTATCCGGATATCTGGCTTTCAATTCTATCAGTATCTTTGAAAACCCAAACTTGTCAAAAAGGCAATAAGAACCGTGAACTGGACAGGGGCTTACCCTACAAATACACTCCGGTGTGATAATTCGCAAACACTCAATTGAGTTAGCAATTTGACAGAGTTTAACCTATGATTATGTGAACGTACCTTCCCTAATCATTTCGAGGGGTTTATATAGCCAACCTAGAGAGCTGGAAACTGCCCATTGAATGTCGGAGCGGGTAAAGCAGACACATTCATGGCCTCGTCCAGAACGTGGGGGAGGCTTTCTCGGCAGTAATTACCCATGTTCAAGACAACCGTTACTATCTTACCGAGCAAGGCGAGCATGCTCGCTCTGACCTCTCTGCCTGTTTGCTGTCCCCTTGGCCCCCAGGCTTCAAATAGATGGTCGCTTATAATGCTAAGGTGGCCCGGGATTTTTCTCTGCTCGCTCATGACTTTGAGCTTGGCTCTTGAGGAGTGCACATGATTTACTCGTGACCATAGGGTAGGCATGCTGACTATGCACGTGACCCGAGCTTGTGCCTTTTGGGCCAAGCAGTTTAGTAGCCTCCTTACTTCTTGTCTGGCGAGCACCTGTGCTCGAAGCGAGGAACATAATATCTTTACTCCTTCTGACAGCTTGATCGCTTTTAGACTTGTCCACTTTGGTTACAAAAGATTGGTCAAGCATGTTTGATAGTGGGAAGAGCAAGTGTATGCCAGGAATGCATTGATGGGATGTCTTGTCGTCGTTTGGGGCTCAGTTACACGCGTGCACGTTTCATGAGGAGTCATTAAATACGATGCCTCGGTTCCAGTGCCATATGCCTAGTAAGTTACCGCTGGAAATTAATTTATTCCTTTTTTGCCCTTTGATTACCCTATAAATACAACGAACCTCTTCCTTAATCCTCTTTACACATCCTCCGTATTCACAAAAACTTCCTCTCATCTGCTACTTCTCCGAATCAATCGCTGCCTGCCGAAATACTACAGTAAACCAGATCCCCATTTCCTTGAAGTCAAAGCCCTACAACATCAACAGGTAATCTTCTATCCATAACTGCATCTTTGTTTTCATTTTCACTTCATCTCTGCTAGAACCCTAGGTTAAGTAGGGACGGCGTCCCTTGGGAATTCCGTTATTCCCTTTCATAATTTCTCAAATTTGTCCTCATCACCCTTCCTGAATCTTGCCCCAACTCACACACATAGGTAGGAATCGAGGGAATAGCTGACTAGTGCCGTGCTAACTGGTTTTGAAACAAACCCTAACCAAGGGTTTTGCTTGTCTGCTCTTGCCTATTTTCACGAGCAGGAGTTAATATGTATTCCTCGATTCCTGTAGGATGTCTTCTAGTGATGAGAATAGCTCAGAAATCGAAGGATTTAGCTACGACCACGAGCTTCATCTGAAAGTAAAGAGAGTCTCGAAGTTGAATCCAATAGCTCTAAAGAAACCGTGTTGGATAAGGCCCCAATAGTTTCTGGAATGCCTGACACTTGCAGGGAGGAATTTCCTATGGCCTCTAGTGATAGAGAAAACATAACCGTTGAAAACGAGCAGGCGTCCCTCAAGGAGGATAGACGCTCTGGGTCTGAGTCCCCGAGCACGAACGTTCCTTCGGAAAAAAAGGAAGAGAACTGGTAGCCGTAAAGGCAAGTAACCCGTAACTGACGTGCCAACCCCGATGAAATGGGACGATTTATCTTGCGAAGAAGATGTGTCCGCTTGGTTTTACTCCTTGGGCATAGACCCCAAAAACTATCGAGTAAAAGCCTTCGATCTGGACATTTAAAAAGACGAGCATAACTTTCAAGGAGACCGTATGGTTTTCTACTTTGATTTCTTTCTCGTCGGCATGGGACTTCCTCTGGACCCTTTTATCGTCAAATTACTGCTTCTAAACAATGCTCTCCCCTGCTATCTAACCCTTACCAACGTGAGGTTTCTGGTCGCATATACTGTAGCTTGTAGGCTGCTCGGGTTCGAACACGATATGACCTTGTTTAGAAAACTATTCCTGTTCTACCTGGACAAAAAGAACAGTCGTATCATTGGCCACTCCAACCCCAACTATTTCAAGCTCCTGACCGATGGTCGCAACAAAGTCGACGCCTGGGACGGGAAGACCCTACTCGTTGAATCGATAGTAGGATGGCCCTTCGTACCGTATTTAGAAGACATGAGGATTCCCAAATACGATAAGAATGCTTTCCGAGCAGGAGAACCCCGGATAGCCAAAACATTCAGGACTCTGCTCGGTGTAAAAGAATGCCGAGGCGGGCAAGACTAGCCTGACTAGGTACTAGGTTTGGTAGCCCTTACATATGATCCCTCCCTACTTCGTCTGGCTGGCGTACTGAGTTGGCCTGTGGAGGGAGTAGAACCCAGGGTCACCATTGATGTTGAGGAGCCTCACCCTTACTGGGGCAACTGTCATGGAGGGAGATTCCCTAGCGAATGCCCCGATTGTGAACGAGGTGGAACTAATTGTACCCCTGCTTTCTCCCTGAATAGTTTGCACATTAACTTTCCTTGCCTGTATTTTGCTTTCTTCTGCTTAAATCCTTCTTGATTATTTACCTTATGAATTGTCTTGCAGATATGAAACAGTTTGACAACAACAACAAATTTTTGCAAGCCATGAGGAAAGGCTCTGTGAGGAGGAACACCTAACTATCCAGCCTAAGAGCCAGCTCACCTTCCAACCACTCCTGCAGTGAATACGGGACGAGGGGCAAGCTGTGGGCGTACTGAGCCAAGCCGGGCTGTCACTCCTCCCCTCAATATTGCTCGTGCCCTTACTGCTCCTGCCATCGCCGAGCCGACTGCACCCATCTCAGTAAGTCTTGTGACTACCTTTGAAGTAACTTCGACCAAACGGCCCGCCACCGAACTCCATACCTATAGGAGGACCAAGTCGGGGATGGAGAAGAGCGATCAGGTTGAGGCGTATGGTCCGAGTGCCTTCATGGCACAAATATAATTTTCAAATGCTCGAGACTCAGGAGAATGATGCTGGTATGATTGCTGAATTGGCTGATGTCCCCGACTTGCACAACCTTAACACCAATAGACGCGGGGGTCATGCTGCCACAATCGGGCTTGGCATAGTAAAGAGGCTCCACCACAGTGGCCTTCAGAAAAGGAGTGTCTAGCACTCTAGCTCGGTCATGGTTGGCGAGATCGGGATGTGCATGGCCGAGGTAATTATTTTCCCCCGTTGTTTGCAAGCGAATGAACGTTACACATTATGTTTTAACTTGTGCTTTTAATTTTCAGATGGTCACCAAAACTGAGGTGCTATACGACCGCTTCATTGACAATTTAAAGGCTATCGGCTCGCTGACCGCTGAGAAGAATAAACTTGAAGAGCAAATCAATACTCTTCGAGCTGAGCTAAAATAGAGCGAGGAGACTATAACTGTCAACGTAACTAAGCTCTCCAAGCTTGAAAAGGAGAAAAAAACTCTAGAAGCCCACCTCAACTTCTCCAAAAAAATCCGAGGAGACTGCCATCAACAACATTGCGGCGATGTGGAAGGAGTTCAGAGCAGCGGTAACCGAGCTAGAGCAGGCAAAGATTGAAGCGACTGAGAAAGAGAGGAAGCTGAGGGAGGAGCTGTCCAAACTTAACAAGGAGTAGAGGCAAGCCATAATTGCTTAATTCAAAAACTTCGAAGACTTCAGCGCTTGCATCAAGGATGAAGCATACCCCTTTTATCTCTAAAGGGTACACCACGTCCTGAGGCAGATAGCATGCAGCGAGATGGACATCCATCCTGAGATGCTCGTTGAATGGGGCACCAATACCCATTTCTGCTCCTCTGCTCGTCCAGGTCACACCCTGGTTCCCTACACCAAAGACGAGCTGGATTCCCTGGCATGTCCTGACTCACAATAAGGGCTGGCTGTATGGACACTTCCTGAGGCCACTGAACATACATTAACGGACTTGATGACACAAATTTGGATGGCCAAATCCCAGGAAGCCGCGACCATTGCTGCTCACTCAGCTGAGGATGATGGGGAGGTGGTTGTCATTGAGGACGGGTCGACGATAAACGAGGAGGGGAAGAACGCCTCTAAGACTGCACCTTTAGAGATTCCCTCAGACCACTAGACTTTTCTCGGCTTACGTGCCATAACACTTGTACTTTTGATACTTCTCTACAAAACAATTTTTTTTGACATGTTATATTGATGTCTTTTTTCAATATCACCATGTTTCTGTTGAATAACTTCTCAACTCTTGATCGTTAGTTCGGTTTACCGAGCTTGCACATTGCTACGTATTTAGACTTTAGGCACGTGCTAAAATCCCAACTTGCTAACCGCTTAGACCTTAGGCTCAAGCTAAGATTCAAGGTCGCGTTTCATTTTGTGTAAAACTTTTCGAACACCAACCTTTGCAATTGAGCAGAAACATACCGTGCTCAATGAAAAGGCATTATTGAAATAGAAATTGAACTTATCACTCGAACACCAACCTTTTCAATCGAGTAGAGACATATCATGCTCGATGAAAAAGTATAATCGAGACAAAGATTGGACACAATAGATGAGATTAAACACACAACTCGAACACCAACCTTTTCAATCGAGTAGAGACATATCATGCTCGATGAAAAAGCATAATCGAGTTAAGAATTGGGCACAATAGATGAGATGTCAATATAAAGACCAAAATGAACTCGTTTATTCACCCAAACTTACAAACGAGTAGAATGAAAACATATATCCTGCATGACTCTCAATTAATGGTAATACTTCTTCAGGTGATCAGCGTGCCATGGATGTTTCAGCTCACTGCCCTCTTCTGTTAGGCACATTTAGGTCCTTTCCCTGACCACTCTAATAACTTGAAATGTACCTTCCCAATTTGGATAAAGTTTTCCCCTCTTTGCTCGATTGCTCGTTGCCTTAATTTTCTGAAGGACCCAATCGCCCACAACAAATGACCGACCTCGAACTCTCTTGTCGTGGTGGGATTTTGCTCGCTGCTTATAATTAACTATCCTTATTTTAGATTCTACTCGCTTTTCCTTAAGAAGATCTACATCAGCTGCCTGGGCTACACAGTTGTTCTGTGCATCATAGTGAGACACTCCGTGGTTTGGCTAGTACGTCTCCACTGGTGCCATGGCCTCTGAACCGTAAGCGAGGGAAAAAAGGTGTTTCACCCGTAGGTCCCCTGACCGATGTTCTGACCGCCCATAAGGCTGATGGCAGTTCATCTACCCATTTTCCAACCTTATCCTACAGGCTTCTTTTGAGAGCATGCAAAACCTGCTTGTTTGCTGCCTTTGCTTGACTATTTCCTTGAGGGTATGCCACATATGACTGCCAGTGCTTTACACGTATCTACTCGCATGCTTTTGTAAATTTCTTTGAAAACTGAGTTCCATGGTCGGACACTATAGCCCGGGGAACACCAAAACGACACCAAATATGTTTATGGATAAAACCGATCACATTCACCTCACTAATAGTTGGCAACAGCTTAGCCTCTACCCATTTTGTGAAGTAATCCACTACCACCACTGGATACTTGAACTTTGAGCGAGGTAAAGGGAAATGACCAATCAAGTCTATTCCCCACATATCAAACGACTAAGACGCCACGACTAAAGTCTTCTCGGTTGAGGGTAAGTGAAGAGTATCAGCGTAACGCTGACACTTGTCACACTGCTTAACATACATTTCTGCATCACGCCTCAAAGTGATCCAATAGAAACCTGCAGCCAAGACCTTTTCTGCCAATAACTGTTGTGTTGATTCTTATGATAGATTTATATTTGTTCAATTCATTACCCTAGTTTTATACTTCAGTGGCTAATCGGGCTGCGTATCGATTAGCGTGGCAACTGTGTATAGAACTTTGCCAAGTATAGTTTTTATTAGGACTTCACAGGTTCAGCGGAAGACCTCTTCACAAGCTTCACCGGAAGACCTACTCAAAGCTTACAAACGGCAGACCTTGTGTCCACCTGGTGCATCATGACGTGTCCTATCAATCCATGATTTAAATGGATCAGTTTAAATTTATCTCATCACTGTTTGAATTTGAACTGAGACATTCCCTGACACATCAAACACGCCGAAAGCAGCTTTCCGAAAAGCAGGAAGACTTTTCGTCCTAAACAGTGAAAGCAGGAAAAGCAGACTGCCACCTACTGTCTGTAACAACTCTCAGATCTGACATCCAGATTGCCCCACTTTTCGAAGATCTCAGAAATCATTCCCTGCTCTAGATATCTGTGAAGACGAAATTCCTGACTGACAACCCCATGCATTTAATGCCTTCAACCTAACAGAGCTGTAATAGTCTTCGTCTTCTCCAACGGATCTTTTGAAGTGCATCTGCTATAAATTCTGCCATTAAAGACTGGAGAACACATCGATTATCTTCGAACACTTAAAGGATTGCTTTGAAACTCTATAACTCCAAGTCTTACAACTCAGTGCATTCAAGAGATCCTCAACAGATCTAGAAGTCCTCGTCAACAACAAGAAGCCGTGCATCAACATTTATTTCTCTACTTCTTGTTGTTATTCATTCTATAACTATACTTCTGCACGAATTAAATATCTTGTTGATACAGATATTTAATTCCCTAGATCCCAAACACAAGTCAATATTTTGTACACGATCCATTAGGAATATTCCTTGTAATAAATCTAGTGAAAAATATAGTGCACTATTTAAATCCAAGGTTGACTGCCTTGGTCATGGACGTAGCACTCTTTATAGTGTGAACCATCTCAAAATACTTGTGTTATTCCCTTACTGTTTGTCTGCTATTTGAACTGTTTATTACTTTGGTTATCTTTATCCGTTTTACAGCAGAACTTAAGTAACTTGTAAAAGGTCTACCGGTAGTCCTTATCGGCAGACCTGGAATAGCTACTTTGAAGGTCTTCCACTACTTCAATCTTTTCAATAGATTGCAAGTACCCTTCAAAGAACTTAAACAAAAGTTTTTAAGTGTACAATAAGCTATTCAACCCCCCCTTCTAGCTTATTATTGTGCCCGTTGGGACCCACATGTTGACCTAGGTGTCCACCACACCTTCCCTTGTAAATTTCCCCAAGTATAAATTCGGTCATCTCTGGTCGCGCACACATGTGTAAAGGCCTTGTATACGACCGTCTATAGAGGACCTTATCCAAGATTGAATATCTACATGGACACATCTGAATGACCCTTGCCTCTGATTTATGCTCGGGCAGGATTCCCTGCTCGATGTAATTTTTCAGGTCATCAATCCAACACTTTGTTGCAGGCTCAATATCCATGATGACTTCCTTCTCGATTGTAGGTACCTCTAGATACTTGATCATGACACCTGGGTGTAAAAATTCAATTTCTTCCTCTGCCATCTTGGGAAGATAGTCGGTGCGCATGTTGTCTTCACGGTCAATTCTGACTAGAGCTGTCAAACGGGCCGACCCGACCCAAGCCCACCGGACCTCGCTTAAAGGCGGGTCAGGCCGGACCGAAATAGTGGTGGGCCTCATAGAACTCAATCCCAGCCCATGCGCACTTAGGGCCTCTGGGCAAAAAAATAACTATTTTTTAATTAAAAAAACTCACAAATTAGCTAATAAAAGTTATATAACACATCAAAAGTTTAAAATACACATACTTACTAGTCTAACTTGCACAATTACAAAGCAAAAGTGCAACCAAAGCACATATAAACAAATGTAGTAAATTTTACAATTAAACGAAACAGAAACTTGAAAAACTATAATGTTACAAATCAAAGAAAAAATACATGTGCTACTTGAAGAGTATTTTTTTCAAAAAAGTTAAAACCTAATTGAAGTTCTTCATACTGTCCCCAATTTTCTAATATGTGTTTTCTGAGGATAGACAAAGTTTTTCGGGTTCTTGTTTCCAAAACCATACTAACTAGCAAATGTTTATTTTTGATTCGCCCAACACAATCTAGCATTTAAATTTTATTTCTTATCAAGTTTATACTATTGAGGCTTTTTATTAGCTAATATCATATAGAGATACTCAATTAGATAGATCAGTTTCAATAAAATTACTAACCACAACCATACTAAACTAGATTGGAACTTGGAAGATCAACTCCAGTTCCTCTTTGTAAGTGTCACTTCCATCAATTTAGAATATGAGTTTCAACCAAAAAGAGAACAATGATTTAGAAATAGATTATACTGTGTCATAAATTCATCTAACCACAAGAAAAAAAAAGAAAAAAAAGTTTAAATGAATGTCTGACTAGCTCCCAATAGTCAAAATCTATCAAAATCTCCTTCACCAGCCCGCAATAGCGTACCAGAACTAGGTGGCGCACCGCATAATCTCCCTTGACCTGATTCACTACCAGTTGTGATTCACTGTAGATCACGATCTCTCGAACACCAATGTCTTACGCAAGCTTAAGTCCCGCGATCAGAGCGTCATATTCCGCCTGATTGTTAGATGTTGAATACTTGAAGTGTAAAGCTTTTTCAAACTTCATATCCTGCTTGGGTGGCACCAATAAGAGACATGCACCAGTCCCTAACCTGTTAGCCACTCCATCAACATGGAGTTCCCAACAATAATCTGGATGCGGTTCTTTGAAGAGGCGGTGTTGGCTCGGCTGAGAAGAGATTTCTTTCTCGCTTGAATTGTTAAAACTTGTCTCGCCACAAAGTCCGCGGACTTATGCCTTTATAGCTCGTGAGGTTGGTAATCTATCTAGAACTCAGTCATCTCGATTGACTAGGTGAGCAAACGACCAGAAGAGTCTGATTTATGCAAGATTTTCCTGAGAGGAGTGTTCGTGTACACAATGATCGCATGTGCAAAAAAAGTAAGCTCGAAGTTTTTGAGCATCAACAATAAGCAAATAGGCCAACTTTTCTATATTAAAATAACGTCCCTCAACTGTAGTGAGGGCCTTGGAAACATAGTAAACATGCTTTTGGACACTCGAATCCCTTAATTGTTTCCCTGGAGGACTTTGAAGAAGGGCAAACATATATTTGTCGACCTGGAGATGAAGCGGTCATGAGCAATAACCCTGCCATTAAGCTGCTGTATGTCCTTTATGCACAGTGGAGGCCTCATTGTGACCAATGCTGCAATTTTTTCCGGATTTGACTAAATCCTTCTTTCATTCACCATGAACCCCGGGAATTTGCCTGACTTCATACCGGATACACGCTTGCTCTGATCGAGCTTCATGTTGTGCTTCTTTAGGTTGTCGAAGGCCTCCTCCAAATCAACGGTATGGTCGTGTCCTTTTGACTTCACGACCATGTTGTCAATGTAGGCTTCCACATTTCTGCCAATCTGCGAGCTAAAGACACTGTTCACCATTCGCTGAAAAGTAGTCCCCCACATTCTTTAGGCCGAACAACATCATCTTATAGTAATAAAGACCACCTGCTGCTCGGATCGCGGTCAATGCCTTGTCTTCCTCTTTTATCCTCACCTGATGGTACCCTGAATACGCATCGATGAAGCTCAAAAACTCGAAGCCCGCTATAGCATCTACTAGTTTGTTAATGCGAGGAAGAAGGTAACAATCTTCAGGGCAGGCTTTATTGAGGTCGATGAAATCCATGGACATTTTCCACTTGGCATTTGATTTCTTCACCATGACCATATTAGCCAACCAGGTCAAATAGTGAATTTCTTCAATAATATCCGAACTAAGCGGCTTTTCCACCTCTTCCTTGATCGCCTTATCCTTCTCCGTGGAGAACTGTTTAGGCCGCTGCTGGGTCGGCCTAAAAGCTGGATCCACACTAAGGCAGTGTACTGCCACATCCTTACTGACTCTTTGCATGTCCTTTGGTTTCCATGCGAACACATCCAAACTATTCTGGAGCTGCTTGATTAAACAGGCCCGAGCTTCAACTGAGAGACCCCTGCCTACCTTTATTTTCTGTTCTACGTAAGCAGGGTTGATCAAAATCTCCTCGTGCTCGTCTTGGGCAGTGTACTCAAGCTCATCACGCATTTATAGTGTGTTGCATTCCACATTTTCATTTTTCTCAGCATGACTCTCTACTTTGTCGAGCTGATCCACCTCCATACTTTCAGCCTGATCGACTTGTCCCCCGACCCCATCTTCGGTAAAGGACAAGTGTTATACATTTGCAATCGCTGCTCGTCCTGAGCTGAACTCTCACCAATCATGGCAATTGGAAGCGGCCCCATAGTTACATGAAATTTTTCCTTATGGCTGATGGTGATTTTCTGCTCTTCATTTTACAGAGTCAGCTTATGTTTCTTCATCTGGCTGTCTCGAGCATATTCCAACATTACTCGTGGCTAGCTCTTCAGGACACCAACCCCATGATCGGTGTAAGACTTTGCCCGCTGGTGAGGGATGGAAGCTACCATCTGGAACTTGGTCATGCTGGGCACCCCTAGAATGATGAACGACTACCTTCACCAATGAAAACCTCCAGCTCGACTTTGCCTTTAACAGGCACCTTGTGGTTGGTGAAACCCTCTAGAGTCCCTGCATATGACTTGAGACAATCATCCTTCATCTCCAAACCCTGAAAGCAGGAGTAGTACATAACATCTCTACATGCCCCTGTGCCCACCAATATCTGATGCACCACCCATCCATCAACCAGAGCTGAGACAATCAGGGACTGTTCATTGGCCATGCTACTTATCAACTCGCTACAAATAAACTGGATAGACTTCTCCCTTGCTTACAAAGTGGTATGGCAGTCCCCCACCTTTGACAATGAGTATATTTGTTTGCCCAACTGTGTGAGGGTAGGCTCCTCGTCTAGAATCGCATTTATTACATCGCGAATTGGGGTTGTATCTCTGCGAGGGGTATTTCCCCTGTTATTTCCGTCTCACTTGAACCGGTCCAACCTACCCTCATTGATCAATTTCTGGATGTCCTTCTTCAGCGGCCAACATTCCTCTGTGGTGTACCCATAATTGTCATGATAAGCACACCTTTTTGTCCAGTCCCTGGTGTCTACAGTCTTTGTACTCATGCGCGGTTCCCAGGGAAGCTCATCCCATATTTTGTACATAATATCCTCCCGCAGTGTGTTGAGCGGGGTGAGGTCACTTTCTCGAAGGAACTCCTTAGGGCGGTCATACCTTGACTTGCTTCTATTATATCTACCCCCTGCACCTTGGCCGCTGCTCTTGCCAGTGTTTCCATTGCCCCCGACCTCTATGCTCTCTTTCTTTTTTTCATTCTTCGCGGTCTCCCCCACACACCATTTCTGAGCCCACATTAAACATTTCTGCATGCGTTTTAGGCTCCCTCATACTTAACTCTGACCTCAGGCCCTCTTTTCCCTCGAGCAGGCCCGTTTCAAAACACAAAGTGACCTCCTACTCGGACAGACTAGGCACCTGCTCGAGTATCTTCGTAAACCTTTCCAAGTAGATGGATGTCGATTCATAGGCCCCTTAATTAACTTTAGACCAGTTTACCCTTGTCTTTGCAATCGCCCCCGAAGTCCTGAAATCGGCTAAGAATTTTACCCGCAAATCTGCCTTGTTGTTGATTGATATGCGAGGAAGTTCTCCCATCCAAGTTAGTGCCTTTCTTTGCAACGAGCTCATGAAAGGCCGAATCTTCAATGCCTCGTCCGAGGTCACCAAGCCGATCTGAGATTCAAAGGACATTGGTCAGTCCCTTGTCTTGGTCTTCCCTGTGTATTCCTTTATGTTGGGGAAGATGAGACCATGAGCGGGAGGGGCATTTTTAATCCACGGAGCCAGAGGGCTGGCTGCAGTGCACAAGAAATTTCCATCTAAGACCTTGCCTTGCTCCCACGCCTCCATGCGACATTTTATTTCTTCAAATTCCTGCAAACTGATTGTAGCAGGCAAACCCCCAGCGGGCTAAGGTTGCTCACTAGGCACAAAAAGGGCCTGTGGGGGGGGTCCTATAGCCTAAGCTATGCCTACGGTATGTGCCACTTGTGCCTGTGCACCACCCACGGTCTGATGCACTTGGTTTGGGGCTGCTCACACCCCGTTTTGATGGTTGTTATAAGGGGGGGGGGAATTCCTACCTGCCTCTGGAATGTCATGAAGGCGATCCCTGTCTGGGAGCATGCGACCTTCCAGGTGATGGAGAACGATGTCGACGAGTATCTGACCGCCCGGGTGATGGGGAATGGTGCTGGCGAGCATGCGACCTTCGTAGGGAAGGTGACCACTGGCGGCGGCGAGACAATACTGAATCATCCCCTACTCGAGGGTTGAGGCGTGAGTGCACACTAAGAACCACTATGTGACTAGCCCGCCCCTCATGCCGACAACGTTCCCTATTCGATTCCCGCTACCGAGGTTGAGATGGAGCTCCTGCCAGTCACTAGGGGTCCCGTACTGCTCTTGACACACTTAACGCCTGACTCGGCATCGACATAGCTGGAAGTGGTTCCAGCTCGATAGGCAATGTGGGTTTGCCCATAGCAATTAATTCTTTGGTTGAGTGCATTTACCCCAAGTATCGCCCTCGACGCAACGCTTCCTCCCGAAATTCGATGGCTAGTCCAACAACGGCCACAACACTTCGGACCAATGAATCTAAACCCCGCATTTGATTAATCTGGTGGCGGACATCATGAGGATGAGGAGAAGGTTGAATGTTATCGGACTAAATCTCCATAATATGTGTGGTCGTGTGTCCATCTTCCAGCACATTACCACCATTAACACCGTTTACAGCTATGTCAAAAGCTTGAAAAATCGTCGAAAAAAGAATTTAAACTTCAAAAAACGTTTCCTGGAAACGGAACCAACCGATGTATCCAAAATGAAGAGATACACTAGGCTTGATTATTCGGATATCTGGCTTTCAATTCTATCCGTGTCTTCGAAGGCCCAAACTTGTCAAAAAGGCAACAAGAACCGTGAAATGGGCAGGGGCTACCCTACAAATGCACTCCGGTGTGATAATTTACAAACACTCGATTGAGTTAGCAATTTGATAGAGTTTAGCCTATAATTATGTGAACGTACCTTCCCTCTTCATTTCGAGGGGTTTATATAGCTAGCCTAGAGAGCTGGAAACTGCCCATTGAATGCCGGAGCGAGAAAAGTGGGCACATTCAGGGCCACGTCCGGAACGTAGGGGCGGGCTTCTCGGCAATAACTGCCCACGTTCAAGACAACCGTTACTATCTTACTGAGCAAGGCGAGCATGCTCGCTCTGACCTCTCTGCCTGCTCGTTGTGCCCTTGGCCCCAGGCTTCAAGTAGATGGTTGCTTATAATGCTAAGGTAGCCAGGGATTTATCTCTGCTCGCTCATGACTTTGAGCTTGGCTCTTGAGGAGTGCACATGATTTACTCGTGACCATAGGGTAGGCGTAGTAACTGTGCTCATGACTCGAGCTTGGGCCTTTTGGGCCAGGTAGTTCAACAATTATAATCATAAATTGTGAACTTGGCAATTCCCAAAGCCAAGGGTTCTGACCCTTCTCACATATCATACATACCCTTAACAAAAATCAACCTCTAGCATGCTTAATTTCATGACTAACCATAATTATTTAGAGACTTTCCTGCAATTTACCCTAAAAGAATTGAGAAAATTATCTTTTTGACCATAACCGATTTGACCAATCATTTTACAATATCTAAAAATCGACCAATGTACTCAATAATTGGAAGTGATGTGGTCTTTACCATTAACGTCTCATTCGTTTTTATAACGGAACTGGTTAATGTGGACTAATAAAGGATTTTATGAGAGGTATTCTCGTATATTTCCGTTGAAAATACAAAAATAAAAAAAAAAAAAAATGATAGATGGTCATCATCTTCTCCCAAATCCCCCACCAACATAGTCTATACCACCACCAGATTCAAAGATGATGGCAGCACTGGTAAAGTCCCCACCAAACTCCGTGGCCACCACGACAAGTACCTTCGCACCGATGACGACGAAGAATCCATCTCCCAAGAATGTGACGAATCCTCCAAAAACTCTCACTGAACCATCAAGTTCGTCGCCGATGATAATCCCGACACCACCACCACCACCATAGTTCGTCTCAAGAGTTGCTACAACAAGTACTTGACTGCCTCTAACTAGCCCTTCCTACTCGGCGTGGTGGTTCTCTCCGAGACTTTACTGCACCGCCTCGATGCCTACGTCGAGTGGGAGTCGATTCGGGACGAGAATCAGGTGAAGCTCAAGACAAGGTACGGTTAGTTCCTGAGAGTTAATGGTGGCCTTCTGCCCTGGAGGAATTAAATTACGCACGATATTCCACACCGTATGACAACGCATGATTGGATTCTATATGTTGTTGATATTGTGGTTCATTTGCCGCGCCTAGGCCACCATCGAAACTGGTTGTGAAGTCAGATTCGTTTACTTCGTCAGAATCGAGCTCGACTTCCACTCATTACACAAATCCCAAACATTTTTCGGACAGGAGGTACAAATTCCGATGACCGTCCATCATTTTTTGTTTTTATTTTTTATTTTTATATTTTCAACGGAGATATACGAAAATATCTCTCAAATAATCTACATTAACAGTTCTGTTATAAAAGTGGATGATGAATTAACATAAAAGACCACATCTCCATTGTAGAATATTATAATATAGTTCGTCAAATCAGCTAATCAAATCAGTTACTGTGAATAGATGATTAAAAAATTAATTTTGCCAAAAGAATTAAATAAAAAAGAAAAAAGGGAACAAAAACATTGACAGCTGGGATCAATCCTGATAAAAGGCCATGCAAGTATAACAGTCGTGCAACAGAGCAGGGGAAGTGAACCCCAAGGAAGAAAGAAATGAAGTCGGGCCCTCATTCCAACCAATGCAGGGGTCCAAACATCAAAGCACTCAAAAATCAGAAACACACGCTTTCCATCAGACATCAGTCGGTGACATGGACGAATCGGAGCCGCTCTTCAAATAAACACGTGTCCGGATGAGAATGGTGCAACCCTCGCTGCCGGCCTTGTATTTATAAAGAGGGAGCCAGAAACATAATGCGTTCATTCAGTCTCATTTTCACCATCTTTTGTTTGGAACCCAACTTTTTCCCCAACAGTTAATATCATAAACAAAAAGCCAACCAAGAAACATTTTTACACCTACCGCCTACGGAAAAAAATGTCATCGGAGACAACTCAAATGACGGTGGAATCAAATAACGCGGGCATGAATTATCAGGAAACGGAGCTCACATTGGGCTTGCCTGGGGATCAGTGCCGTGGATTAAAGTCGGGCATGAAACGCGGTTATTCGGACATGGTTGATTTGAAGCTAGGCAGTACTAGTGACGTTACGGATTGTGTCGATGGAAATTCTAAAGATGAAGATTACTCTGACGCGACAAAGCCACCTAAAGCAAAGTAAGTTAATTAAATGTTTTCACAAATTGTTCGTATTGTTTTAAAAATGACATATAATATAATATGAAAATTGGTGTGTACAGTGTACTGATGGTGATGAATATGATATGTTTGGCAGGGGACAGGTGGTGGGGTGGCCTCCGGTTAGAGCATATAGGAAAAACATTATGAAGAGTTGCAAATATGTAAAGGTAGGGGTGGATGGAGCTCCGTATTTGAGAAAAGTGGATCTAGAGTTGTACACTAGCTATGCCCAACTCTTGAGTGGTTTAGAGGAAATGTTTACCATCCGTAATGTATTGAACGAGAGGAAACTGATGGATCTGGTAAACGGAATCGAATATGTACCCACATATGAGGATAAAGATGGTGATTGGATGTTGGTCGGAGATGTTCCTTGGAAGTAAGTTTATAATAACTAATTATATTCTTGCTAATTTCATGTGTTATAAATAATAAATAATAATTTAAATAACCTTGTTTAATTTTCTTCTTTTGAATCAGTATGTTCGTTGAAACCTGCAAACGATTGCGGTTGATGAAAAGCTCAGAGGCAATTGGATTAGGTAATTTTTCCACTACCTATATATTATATATAGGCTATACCGATTTTTATTTTTATTTTTATTTTTATATTTATGGTATTGAATCCGATTTCAGTTTTCGTTGATTTTTATTGTACCAAATGCTGATACGTCGTTGTTGGGTAAACTGTGCAGCTCCAAGAACGCCTTCCAAGTGCTCATCAAGCTCAAGTTGATCAAGTAAACAAATACTTGCATGTATAGACGAAAAATTTTGTCCATGATTTTTAGTTCTAGAGGATATTCCCTGTTAGTTAAAAAAACTAGAACATATGATCGATTATATATGTATACAGATCTGAATATATAAACCCTCGTTTGGTGTTTACTTAATGTTGACTTTCTTTCTCGACCTCTTTGGACTTGTAAGAGGTTGGATTATAGCAGTAGAACGGCTCCTCTCTTTTTTCTTTTTCCTTCTCAAAGGTTAGAAAATTAAATTAGAACTTAGAAGCATCATCTAATGCATTAATTATCGATCTTTGACGCACCCAATTAATTTTACTAAATGTTTCTTGTTGAGCTCTTCAAGTACAAGTTCCTGATCTCTCTCTTTTTTTTTTTTTTTTTCAAAATTCAAACCTGCCTTAAATTAAGATCTAATAGCATCCCCAATGCACTTTTCCTATCTCCTTTTCCTAATAAGAAGAGATGAAATAGCATTGGGGAGTCTTCTTAGATTGTCTTCTTAATTGGCCATGTCGGAGAGAGAGAGAGAGAGAGAGAGAGAGTGTTCACTTCCTAAATAGGAAGAGGGAACGATTGGTGGAAGAGGGCGCAAGAAGGGGCGGGGGAGCACGCGTGTGGTGCACCGCTTCCTCCTATCAGGCGCGTGTACCACACACTTGGATGAAGGGTTTGGAAGGCATGCAGGGTTGGGTGGCTTGGTTGCTAGACGCTGGCAAAGACCGCTTCCTCCAATCAAAGCGGTGAAGCCGGTGAAGGGCGTGGAAGGCATGCAGGCTGGGCTGGCTTGGCTGTCAAACGTGGGTCCCGCAACGGCTATGTAGATTCCTTTCGATTTTTTTTTTAAATTTTGGAATTGTAGCTGTTTCAAACCGTTGGAGTACTTGTTTTTAACACAGTAACCGTTGGTGCATTATTTATATTTTTTCAATTGTTTTTTTCCCCTTCTACCCTATAATTATACAACTTCAATCTTCTTCATTTTCTCCATAACTTCTTATTTCTCTCTTATATTTTCTTAATCTTTTCTAAAAAATCACTTTCTCTACATACTTCTCTTCCAAATGAATCTAAAAGGTACTAATTTTTTACCAAAATTTATTGAATTCTCCTGATATTGAAGAAAACCAAAATACTCCCCAAAACTCCCGTGTTCCCGAGAATGTTCAACATTCTCAATTTTGGTATAATATGTATTTTATTGATAATTTATTAATTAAATCATAAATTATTTAATTTATGAGTAATTTATTATTTATAAATTAATTAGTGTCTTTATTTATAAATTAATTAATTTATAAGGAATATTTAAATATAAAATATATTAAATAAAGTTAAATAAATTTATTTGTTTGAGAAGTATAAAAAAAGGCAAAACACACAAACGAGCCACCAAACTTTGGACCTTCTTGCAATTCGGCCACCGAAACTTTGGTTCATCTATTTTGGCCACCCTACTTTCGTTTTGTTGCAAGCGAGCCCATTTTCTAACGCCCGTTAAAAAATGACGTTAATTTTTTGTGATTTCCCTATGTTGCCCTTGTTATTAGACAAACTGTGGACAGATCGCGGGGTAAGACACTCCAAATCAAATTAGATTCAAATCGAAGAAAAAAACCCCAATTCTAGGGTTTTCGATTTGAATCGAAATTAGTGGTGTCAATGAAAGTTGATAGGCGAGAAACATGCTCAAAGTCGCAGAGGCAATAGCCGAATCAAGAGTGGCAAATTGAACGTGGCGATCTTCCGCCTATAGTTTCGTACTTGAGTGTTGCCGCAAAGAGTTGTCGAAGCAAGGGGTTCCAATCTGAGACCGACCGTGTGTGGGTTAGTTGCCGAGTTGAAGGAAATGCAAAAAGGATGGCGAATCGCCGTGTTTACGAGACATCGGGAAGGGCTTACGTTCGTCGGGGTTGAGTTCACACTCATGGCGAGGGCCACCGCAAGGGGCGATTCCACGATCCGACAAGATCAACCCAGCTTACCAAACACCCTCCATCCCAAATAAAAACCAAAATAATTACGCATGCAATGATCCGCAATCGTAGCTTTGTAATCGTAGGCAATCGTGTCTGGCCCGAGTGCCGATGGTCGGAACACAACAGATCTCCACACCGTACCGAAATCCGGTCAATCCAACCTTCCTCCAAAGATCCGAGCACCGATTCACCTCCTCTTCATCACCACCACTGCCGCGGCGCCTCTCCTTCGCTTCATCGCCCAAGCTCGATCTACTATCCTGGTCCTCGCTAGGCTCAAACGACCTCACCGGAGACCTCAACGAGCTAGATCTACGAGTACTTCACTATTGCGCATTGGTTTTGTCCATCAATGGCGGCCTGGTGTCGGTGGGTGCTAGGAGATTTAAATAGATCGATGGACTCGGTGCCTTGAAATTAGATCTCGAAAAACATCAACCTTAAAATAATGGCTATGCATCATTATTTTTCGAGTAAATCAAAATAGTTTTGACATTTTTAATGTTATTTTTCCTATTTTGCCCCTTAAGTTAACGTCCTTGTTTAACGTCCGTTAGAAAATGAGCTCGTTTGCAACAGAACGAAAGTAGGGTGGCCAAAATAGATGAACCAAAGTTTCGGTGGCCGAATTGCAAGAAGGTCCAAAGTTGGGTGGCCCGTTTGTGTGTTTTGCCTATAAAAAAATATTGAAGTGTAAAGTTAATGAGGTGGTAGTGAGACTCATCTAAAAAAATATATAAGAAGATTAGCATTGGGAAGATATATTCTTGAATTAAATAAAAAGATAAAAGTGTGTAGGTAACAGTGGGACCTGACTAAAAAGATGAAATAAGAATTGTAGCATTAGGGATGCTCTAAGACGTTACTAATCAAAATTCAAACCTGTCTTAAATTAAGATCTAATCTTTTAAGCCAGTGAGCCGTGTAACCGAACTAAACCGACAAGTTAAGTTTGGCTCGATTTTGAAATGTTAGGTAGTTGATAAGCTAAGTTTAGCTCGATTTTGAAATGTTAGGTAGTTGATAAGTTAAGTTTGGCTTGATTTTGAAATGTTAGGTAGTTGATTTGATCTAACTTTATTGAAATTGATTGAGATGTTCATAGTTTTGATCTAAACTGAACTAGACTTAACCATTTGTACCCCTAGCTTGTATAGTTTTAATATGTTTCATAAATAACTATTGTTAGGTTTTCAAAAGTCTTCTTTTTCTCTTCGAACAATAAGGTATACGTTCAATTTTCAGTTTTAGATAATTCATAATACACTGTTATGATATAGTTTTACTTTATAAAATTAGGCAAAATCCGCCACTTAACTTTTCAAAAATTTACGATACGGTCATTAAAATATAAAAAAATTGCTATTCTTGTCATCCTACTTCCCTATCCCTCTCCATTTGCATCCCCCTTGACCGTTGTAACTGCCCGGTCCAAACCCACGCACTACCAACCACTAAATTATACCTCTTTGTTTGTCTCCATGGGACATTAATTAAATCTATGTGATTAAAGAATATGAAGATTTCGGTCGACGGGAGAAAGAGGCGTCGCCGTGAACAACGGTGACATCAGCAGGTAGAGGTGGTAAACAGATGAGTATGAACGAGTACGAGTGGTATCATATAGGCAATGAACTCAAATAGATGGGCAAGTAAATACCAATTTAATACTATTGGTTAGCAACAAATGGATGTGCTCATCTACTCATTAACACTAATTATCAAATAAATATAATAATTACAAAAAAATCATTCTTTAACGAAAAAAACTTAAAAATTACAAAAAACATTGATTTCATCAAAAAAAAAAAAGGAAAAAATAAATATGTATTTTTTGTGTGCTTATAAGTAACCAGCTTACTACCATTACACCAATATCATTTATAGACTTTAAGGCGTGACTATGGTTGATAGGTCTAAAATCTAAATCGATCCAGGAGCTTAGTGATCCAGCCAATGAGTCATGCGTAGAATCTAGACATTCGAGCTCGAGACATCACATTATATATATGAATAAAATTAGTAATTTTCATAAAATCTTCCTCTGGTAATGATAGTTTCAATTTATCCTGCCATTGTTAGTTTTCATTCAAAAAAAAAAAAAAATTCTCATATAGTAATTTTTAGAGATTCTAATTTATAAAGTTAACCAAAATTAAATGTTTGATGCTAACTAGATTGTTGGGCTGATGTTGATTGATAAAATAATTGACTGAGAGATAAAATATGATTTCACGAATTTAGATAATTTGAACCCTCGAGTTCATCAAATTACACCAATTATTTTGCGAAGGTTGCAATAATAAGCTAGAAAAAGATTACTTTGAGAACGGAGAGCCAACAGTGGCGGATCGAACACACGACATAATTTTGCAATATATATATATATATATATATATATATATATATATATATATATATATATATATATTATGTTAAACATCATTATTAGGAGATCGGAGAGAGCAAAAATCGGAGCGAAATTTGAAGAGTAAGAGAATAAATTTTAGCATGGCTACTCAAGTGGGCGTCCATTTAACCCATCATAATTAATGGTCTCAAATTGTCATGTCCATTTGTGTTCACTTACAATATTGGGTGTGCCCATACCCATTATTTGTTAAGCGGTCTGAACGGACAAATAAGCGCGAACAAAATTTACCACCTCTACCAGCAGGTAACTTTGTGCTCATGTGTGTGTGTGTGCGCGCGCGTGTGAGAGAGTGTTGGGTGGGGGAAATTATTGGGAAATTGGCAAGGGTTATTTTTGCTTGGGAAATTGGGGGATTTGACAGGGGTCAAATAGATATTTGACATAACTTAACAATTAAATCTAACGTTCATTTAAAAAATAGGTTAATTTGCAGCCTAACTAATGTACAGTAACAAGAATAATAATTTTAAATTTTCAACGGCTGCATTGCAAGTTTTTAAAAAGTTTGATGATTCAAATATGAGTTCTGCCATAAAATTACTATAAAGTGCCAATTAGAAGGAAAAAAATATACTCCGTATCTCTCATGCGTTTCCATTATTATTTTTTTTGAAACCAAACCTGAACAATATATTAATCAGAACAAACTAGGAAGAGTCGAAATCCACAAAGTGAAAAGGTTCAACCCTAGTTGAAGGACTGGGAACATTAATTTCAAGATTCACAACCTTAGCAACAAGTAACATTAGATTCTCTACTAACATGACATACTGAAAATGAGAGATAATAATATATAAGTATCCAACATGCTCCGTCAACTAGAGATTATACCACCAAATTCAGAAATACCAGCACTTGATAATCTCAAAGCTTCCCACACTCGTTTGGCATCGGATCCAGCACCACCCTTTCAAAAAAAAGAGCCCTAATCCAAGAAATTGCTTCCAAGACACCCATAGCTTCGCCTTCATCAACATGCACCAGACCTTTGAGAAGCATATAATTGCAAGCTAAAAAGTTACCTTGGGACGGGTATTGAGGAGAAATCGTTCACGAGACAAGCCTTTTGTAAAGATATCAGCAATTTGAAGGTCGGAAGGAACGTATTGCACACGAAGAGTGCCACGAACAAGAAGTTCTCGAACAAAATGATAATCAATTTCTATGTGACGAGTCCGAGCGTGAATTACGGGATTACGAGCTAAATGAATTGCGGACTGATTATCACACAAAATGAGGGGTGGTGTGCGGAGTGTGATCCCCAGTTCATGAAGAAGGCAACCAAACCATCGAATTTCAGCAGTAGTGGCAGCAAGGGAGCGATACTCGGCCTCGCTACTTGAGCAAGAAACAGTGGATTGTTTCTTTCCAGCCCAACTGACCAAGTTTGGACCAAAGAAAATACACGTCCCCGTGGTAGAACGGCGATCATCAGGCTCACCAGCCCAGTCGACATCACAGTAGGCTGTGAGAGACATGTCAGATGAGGGAGAAAAGGTAAGACCAACAGAGAGAGTTCCTTTGATGTAGCGACAAATTCTCTTAGCAGCTTTAAAATGAGAAGACCGAGGGTTATGCATATATTGACATACTTGATTGACAACAAATGTGATATCTGGGCGAGATAATGTGAGATACTGAAGAGCTCGAACAAGGCTGCGATACTCAGTTGGATATTAGAGAGAAGTTCACCGTCCAAAGCTGAAAGACGATTTGCTGGAGATACTAGTGTTGGAGATGGTTTGCAGTCAAGTAGTCCGAATTTCTTGAGAATGTCGGTAGCATAACGAGCCTGAGATAGTCGAAGGGACTTGGATGTGCGAAGTATTTTGAGACCAAGAAAATAGCCAAGTTCACCCATTTTACAAGTATCAAAAGTTACACATAAAGTTTTGATGAATTGGGCAATTGAAAAGGGGTCACTGCCAGTCACGATTGTGTCATCTACATAGACAAGGAGGTAGAAAGAGTGTTGTGGATCTCGACGAATGAACAAAGAAGAATCAGACTGACTATTGAAGAAACCTTGATTGAGAAGGAATTTTGAAGGCGATGAAACCAAGCCCAAGGGGATTGTTTGAGTCCGTATAGTGCTCGTTGGAGTTTGCAAACATAGTTTGGGTGAGCAGGATCAACAAATCCGGGTGGTTGAGTCATGTAAGCATCCTTGGACAAAAGACCGTTAAGAAACGCATTGCGAACATCAAGTTGCAGAAGTGACCATCCACGGGAGAGAGCTAAAGTCAGAACTGTTCGAATAGTTGCAGGTTTGACAACTGGACTAAATGTTTCATTATAGTCCACCCCTTCCTGTTGACCAAAACCTTTCGCAACTAACCGGGCCTTATGGAGTTCAATGGAGCCGCATTTGCACGGCGCTTGACTCGATAAACCCAATGAGAGCCAATGATATTGTGTGCCGTAGAAGATGGTACTAATGACCATGTTTGATTCTTAACCAAGGCTGTCATTTCTTCGTGCATAGCCTGCTGCCAATGTAAGTGCTTTGTTACATGTTTGAAGGAGGAAGGCTCGTGAGAGAGAGAGAGGGAGTCATCTGTAACAGCAGTGAAGACCAAATGGAGCCGATGAGGGGACGAGTCGTAAACAAGAACATTGACACTTTTGTATTTGAGAGCTGGAGAACTAGTACTTGCTGAATCTGTGTGAGAGTCCGAAACAGGAGAGTATGTTGAGCCAGCAATGGAGCTTGCTGAAGAGAAGGGTGGAGAAGTAGGAGTACTTGGGTCCTCGGCAGGTGCTAAATATGGTGTGGAAACTGGAACAATTGTTGAAGGGGCAAGTGCTGGAGCTGCTGGAGGAGAAGGTTGATCATGAGAAGGCCGAGCATCTTTGCGAGGAGCTGAAGGAGTTTTTGCTGGGGTGAGTGAACTGACATGTGAAGGTGAGACTAGAGTTAGCGTTTTAAGAGCTGTGGGAGAGCAAGTAGCCACAGTACTTGGTATGCTTGAACTTGAGCAATCCTGAGAGTTAGTGATCTATAAGCAAACGACTAGTGAATTCCACCCCCCCCCCCGCCATCAGTTTGGATGGTTTTAATAGTGTGGACTTGTTGAATTTTCCGAGAAAGAGTGTTTTCAATGATGCTTTTAAAATAAGAGAAGATGGAGAAAACTTCAGATTTCCAAGTCATGGGAAACATCCAAGTATAACGACAGTAATCATCTACAATTGACAAATAAAATCGATGTCTAGAAGAAGTAGAAACTGGGGAAGGTCCCCAAACATCCAAGTGCAATAAGTCAAGAGGAGATTTTGATTGGAATTTTTTTTTTTTTTTTAAGAAACAGCGACGGCACCCTGCAAAATTTTATTAAAAACAACAAGAATATAAAACGGAGGGGGACAACCCGCCAAACCCACAAAACGGGAGAAGCAAGGAGCCTAACCTCTAGATAGACTAACAACAGACTCAAATCAACTACGATAACTAAACAGACCCAGATTATCAAATCTAAAAGCTTGACGCACTGAACTGGGGAACTGAGATATATGATCAAAATTCTTGTATGAAGGATGAGAATGAGCAAACTACGCGAGTCTGTCAGCTACACCATTCACCTCTCGAAACACATGACGAATAGAATGCAGACCCAAAAGCTCCTTACATTCACTAAGCTCATAAGAATACTGCCAAGGAAAACTTTGAGTGCCCGAGAGCCCCTGAGCCGCCACTAAAGAGTCAGACTCAACAAACACAAGTTGCAAACCCAAGTTTCGAACTGCTAGCAAACCATCACGCAAGGCCGAAATTTCCGCAAAAGTATTTGTCCCAGGGCCATAAGATGTAGAAAAGGCAGATATTAAACTACCCCGATGATTTCTAATAATACCACCTCCAGTGCAACAACCTCCCCTAGAAGAACCGTCCATGTTCAATTTAAAACCATTAACTATCGGAGGCTCCCATCGAACCCATTTGCCTTTAGAAAAAGAAACTGATTTGATTGGAATCCACTGAGATTGAAGACCCAGTATGCCAAGATGTCTAGACTCCAATTTCGGCTTGTAAGAAAACATCATATCACGAACCCCTGACCAAACTTGTCGAATAATCACATCCCCCCTCATAGGAATATTGTCATAAATCGCTCGACATCTTGCTTTCCAAATCTCCCAACAACCAAACATAACAACCCCTATCCTACATGCACCAATTTGGTGTTTTATAGACACCATATTCATCCAGATGAAGAAAAGATGGCGCAGCAAATCATAGGAATCAATCAAATTAAAACAGCGGGCTAAACTCGACCATACCATTTTTGCAGTTTCAGAAAGCAAAAATAAATGAGACAGACTTTCCTGCTTATGGGATTGATTGCAACAAACACATTTGGAAGCAAGATAAACATTTTTCCTCTGAATCTGAAGGTCCACCGGAAGAGCTCCATAACTCAGCTTCCAAACAAAACCGCTAAGCTTAGTAGGGATCCAACGCTGCCATATTTTTCCGGCCCACGGTTTTACGCTGTGAGTACGCACATCTTTGCCGCCAAAGTGATCCGAGACTCGAAAACAACCTGAAGTAGAGTGTTGATAGACCAAGATATCCTCCTTAAGATTATTTAGCCGAACCCTCCAAGCCCTGTCCATGTTCTCGTCAGAAATTAAATGGCGGAAATTCTCCAAACAAGGCAAAGCATCCTTGACTTGAAGATTCATATCCACCGGATAAGGCCCTTCCAGAATTGTGCCGCAATTTTGATTGGAAATTGCGTGCCACAAACGGCAAATTACAGGATTTACCTAACGAGCAAGTATGACATATTTTATTGCTATCTACTTGACCAATAGTAGGAAGAGAAAAGTTCTTAAGGACATTCTTGAGAATGGGATGAACCGGATGACCTAGACGGGCATGCCAAATGTCTAAGTTGGTCTTTTCGCCAAGAAGAACAACATGAGGAGAAGACAGAGTAGATGACTGAAGAGAGTAAAGATTGCCTGGATTACTGCCAGAAAGAATTGTGGCCTTCGTCTTGTTGTCCTTAACACGAAAACCACGAGAGTCAAGTTCAAAATAAACATTGTTATCATTGGAAAACTGACGAATAAAAAGAAGATTTTTACGCATGGAAGGAACCCAAAGAATATTGCGTAAATATAAGGGGTGAGAAAGAGAATTAATATGGGAGTGAGCAATATGAAGAGCAGCACCATTACCAACAAGGACTTTATCCTTACCTGTGTATGGTTCGGATTGGGGAAAAGCTGAAGGTGTGGATGCAATATGATTCGTAGCACCGGAGTCGAGACACCAATTGGGGTTGAAATGAGGGTAAGGAGTGTACTCAGCTAAGTACGCATCATTGAACTGTTGTGGGTACACGTTAAGTAGATGGTCACGACTTTTACACAATTGGCATGATTGATCAAAACCAAACTGTTGGATAGGAGGAGAGGACTGCCACATGGGAGGAGAAGGTGTGGGAAGAAGATGTGTGTTGTAGTTTGGGTTAAAGCTACGACCACGGCCTCGACCATTACCGCGACCCTTGCCACTGCCCTTATGATAGTGCTGACCACGGTTTGCATTAAAAAGAGGTATATAGGAAGAGAGGTTGGGAGTGGTGTTGGCAGAAGTTTGTGAGGGAGTGGTGGATCCAGGAGGTTGGGATTGGGTGGTAGATGCGATAGAGTTGATTTTAGTGGCTGCAAGGGCAATTGTGGGTGGAGTAGAAATTTTTTTGAGAAGCTTTTCTTCTGTTAAAGCAGATCGGACAACTCCTGTAATGAAGGAGTGGGACGGGTATTGAGGGAAGTGATGATTTCTTTGTATTCAGCCTTAAACCCATCTAAAACATAGTCAACTAAATCGGTGTCCGATATATGGGATTGTGCGACTGTGAGAAAGGCTGAAAGAGATTTGGCAAGAAGCATGTATTCAGATATGGGTTGACCAGGTTGTCGCTGAAGATTATGAAGTTGTGTTTTAAGAGTACGAACATGGGTACGAGAAGATAAGGAGAAGAGAGCTTGAAGTAGTTCCCATGCGTCAAGCGATGTTTCGACATCAATTAAACGGGTTTGGACAGATTCTGTAGAGGTGGTGCGAATCCATGAAAGAACAAGGTGTGTAGCACTGGACCAATAGACGAAGTTCGGGTTTGGAGTACCATCAGGTAATTCAGAGGGAGAGGGAAGAAATTCGGAGATACCTCAAACAAGTTTGTGAGTTTTAAGGATAGAGAGAAATCGAGAACGCCATAGAAGATAGTTGGTTTCGCTAAGAATTGTGTTTGACATGAGAGATTGGGGATTAAAGTTTAGAGGCTGCTGTGGATATTTAGAGACAACTACATCAGTAGTTGCCGAGAAAGAGGAAGATTTAGGTGTTGAAGGAAGATCAGTCAAGTTAGCCATGGTGGAGTTTAGGGAAAAGAATAGACAGACGAAGGGAATAGGCGGCAATGATTAGGAGGTCCCTATCACACCATAAAAGAATAATTCTCAATGTGTTATTCAAGATTGACAACACCTATTTATACAACATAGGATCTGTATGATACATTGAATAAATAATAAAGAATCCTAGGACAACTAAACAATTAAGCATAAAAACAGTGAATGTTGAAGACTGAACAGAAACAATGAACCATGTGGAGGATTCCATCTATGAGCTTTCACATGACACCCATAGCTTCCCCTTCATCAACACATACCAGACCTTTGAGAAGCATATAATTGCAAGCTAAAAAGTTACCTTGGGCATCACAAACACAAATAATCGAACCTGTCCTTTGATGTTAAACATAGAACGTTGCGTCCAAATTATATTTGACAAATGTTGGGAGAGGGAGATGCTAGCGACCACAACATGAAGAATGCCTTCTACTGTGAATTGTAACTGCAGGATCGGAATGTAACTGATTCCAAATCTCACTGTTACGTTACTTCCAAATATGCCAAGTGATGGTAGCAAACAACCTAAAAAAACATCCAAATTGTTAAGAACCCGAAAGACTCAATGTAATATAGAAGCAGCCGCCTACGAAACTGACTCAATACATTCATAAAAGCCAACTTCCTTCCAACTAGTAATCGAAAATTCACAGCCCACAAAAGAATGCTAAACATCTTCATATATACTCCTGTTTGCAAACCACACACGAGGAAGTCGCGTCCACTTATTTTAGGAGCAATTTTCCCCTCGTTGACCGATATGCCAACAAAGCCTCCACAAAAAACATCTTAATCTTGGAAGGCACCTTAAGACTTGAGATTTTCTTCCAGTTTTCCAGGAACCGCGTGCTCACCATCAATAGTTAAGGAATTTGGAAGCCGATATACCGATTTCACTGAATACATGCCATTGGATGAGAGGTTCTGTAACACCCCAGAATTTTGATACCAATATACGATTCCAAAATCTTGGACACGTCACCAATACTAATACAAAATCACAAAATTCCCAAAATCATCTCTTAAGAGTTATTTAATTCAAGTAAATAAAATCCTTGAGTACTTATTACAATCTCAAAATATTAAAACTGTAGTTCAAAAGGCTAAACCAAATCCTTGATTAATAACTCAAAATAAGAAAGTTGAAAAGATAAATTCTCGAGTCAACCAATTGATGATGTCCAACTTACTTAGAACCTGGAAGGGAAAAAGATTTAGAAAGAATGAGCGAACAATGCCCAGTAAGATCATATACAAACCCTCTGAAATCTGGGGAGAAGTTTATCAAAAAGAAAGTATTCAAAAGGAATCAATATTCGAAATAGTTCATATTCAGAAATATCACAATAAAATGATGAGTTCCACATTTCATAATGTCACAAAAGAACTCGAGATTTCATATGAAGGATAGAGATAACAAAAGCACTTGCAAGAGGTCTAATCGTTGCCAACTGTCCCATACCAGTTGGAGATGACGACCAACCCGTGGATACCATGATCACATAAGTGGTCTTATGACCATTTTTAAACAAGGATTCACAATATAATAATAATCACAGTTCACAATGGTATATTTGGATAACCAAGCCACATGCCAGGTGGCATAATTCATAAGCAAAAATCAAAATCAAAATGCTACTTTATCCAAGTAGCCGGTTGTTTAACTTAGTGATCATAGTAAGTTTTCAACAAAATAATATACCAACGATAATTTGGTTTTACAAAAATATTTCACTGGAAATTTAAATATTCGTGAGATATATAATGAGATTTACAATTTAGAATAACAATAGAACGGATACGACGGAATTCAAATTCAAATGTCAACTCAAAGTTGGTACGCGCTTCAAAGAAATGTAAATGTCAAAGAATTAGTGGAAGCCTATCAATTTGGAATAGAGAATTCAAATATCTAAAAGACGTATAATCCCTTACCTTGAAACGATGCTTCAAAATTAACTTGTCGATCAAATACTGCGTTACACGAATAAACCAACATCTAAAATTCAAGACACAATTTTAATTAAGTAACTATACTGTTCATGATTATTTTAGTAGCTAGCTTTGAATTAATAATTCAACATGGGTAGTAAACCTTATATCAATATTTATTTACTCCTTTTCTACCAATCCATTAACATACCCTCTCACCAAAACTGTTGAGACAAACCTTAAAGAAAATAATATATAAAACCCAATTATTGCCCACCCAGTCACTCAACACCTCAAACAAACATACACCAATTCAGCTATGATAGATGTGTTTTATACGCATCTATTGTGTATATAATCCTACTTAGATTGTGCTTTTATGCGAGTTTCCAAAGCTATTGATATGGGTTTTAGTGTTTTATGAGTTTCAGGCTAAAGATGAGGAAAACGATGAATTTCAGGCTATTTTGTAGTTATATGAAGTTTCCAGGGGCCTGAGTGATAATCTGCTGAAGAAGAAGGCCCAAAAAGCTTATCTGATGGCTAAACGCTCGCTCAGCTGGAGGCTGGGCGAGTGCGCAAATTCCAATAGCACGAATTCTGAAGTGAAGGCCTGAGCGATCACTCAGTGCAAGGGTTGAGCGACCGCTCAACCCAGATTTCTGGTCTGGGCAGTTTTCATCTTTTTCCATAAACCCTAGCTAGTATAAATAACCTCTTAGTTTTGGGGGATCCGTTATTAGGTCATTTTTAGGCTGCTCTTGAGCACTCTCAAGAGGCAAAACATTTTGTATTTCATTTTTATTTCATTTGTTGAAGATTGAAGATGCTCCAATTCATTCATATATTGTGTTCATCATCTGTGATGAACTAACTTTTCCACCCTAGGTATTGGAAGTAACTTTGTATCAATTTTATCTGTTAATATAATTTCATTCTATCAAATTATTGCTTATCATATTAGATTATAATTGGTTTACATTGAAGTTATCACATAATGGTTGCGTTAATGAATGGGTAGGCTCTTGGGTATGATGAATTGCACGACCATATGCATAAGTCATACACTGGTCAACCTAATTGATAAATAGGTCTCTCTGATTCCCGACCATAGGCTAAGGAGTATATCTAGGTTCGCATTGTGTAGGGGAATGCAATAGAGTTTGTTCCTCTATACTTTAGTTCCTAAGGCAATTAATGGTCTCTTAATTACTGTGTGGACGGACCAAGAAAGCACAGTAAAAGCGGAGTACTAAGGGTTGCAAATCCTGACCAGTAAGTTCCAATCCTTTACCTAGTGATAGAACCCATAATTGATAGATATCTTTTGATTAATACACATAAAAGGCAATACAAGTGAATCTCAATACCTAGATCATTCTCATTCATAAAACTTTCCTAAAATTCAGTCTTCTGCAATAGTTAATATGATTCCTAGACGCGTACTCGCGATGGAGGAATCAAAGAGCACGCAGCACGGCAAGCGAAGAACGTCAATGAATTGATGGATTGTGACACCTTGACCCAATGCTACGATCCGTTATTGAACGTGGTACTCCGCGATCCACTTACGAGACGAACACGAACCTTGGTATAATGAAGAACGTCACAATAGGGATGAATATCCTATTGATAAGTTCGGATTTCGATTACTTAGCCTCTCACCAAATAATCACAAGTTCAATGAAGAACAAGGAGGTTTTGAAAAACACTTAAAAACTATATTAATCAATAATCAGAAAGTTGTCTACAAAACAATAAGCCACAACCCTTATTTATATGGGTTGTGAATTCTAAACCTAAAAGTAAAAGGAAAAGTGTAAGTAGAATCAACTTAGGAAACTACTTAGAATCAACTTAGGAAACTACCTTAAATCCACTTAGGAAACTACTCAACTTACCTAATCTATGCAGGCAACAATTAGGTAAGTTACCTAATCTATTTAAGAAACATAAATCCTCCAAAATAAGGAAAATCTACAAATCCCGTTTTTTGTAAAGGCTTAATTTTCAAAGTTGCATTTTGGCCCCCCTAAAGTCTTCCTTTAGGCGTTAAAAGCTTCCAAAGTCATTGTATGACATTAACGAACATTTCTCGAGTCTTTAAGTCATCATCCATGAAATCTAAGGCTTCACAATGCATGTTTGAATTTGTAGAGTAGCCATTGTAATAACCTGAATCTCCAATAAATCCACGAATTAAGTTTGTATAGAACTCTTGAATTTTCCAATTATACTCTACGCATTTAAAGGACTTCATTTGATTTCTTTGACACTTGATATTTTGTTCAATCACGAACTCTTCATGCTTGATCATCCTTGCTTGAATCTTCCAATTCTCGAACCCGTCATCACATGTCTCATCCAAACTCGTGCTCGCTATGATTACATCATTCTCCCTCTCTTCAAAAGGATTTGTCCTCAAATCCGGACCTACATCGAATGGACACGAATTAGCAACCGTAAAGTATGAACTCACATAAATTTTACCGTTTGAATCCATTTTAACAATCATATTGTGGTCATGCTCAAAATCTTTTCGTTCTTGAATGAGCCTTCCATCCAAGTCCACATAAACCAAATTTCTGGGATCATGAATTAATCGAACTCTATTTGCATCATATCCCCTCTTGTGTTCCACATTGATCCTTGCCCAAACCTGTAAGAGAAACTCAACAACACTATGCAATACTAGATGAACAACATTGTTAGCACGCAAGGGGTTATGTAACAATTTAGCAAAAACATCTCTTGGTGTAGGAAAGTGTCCCACCATCAAACACATCCAAACCCTATCACTAGGTTCAAATACCAATCTAACATATCTCACTTGCATTACTCGGTAACATTCCATGAATGACATCACATATGCAATATTAAACACAACAAGATCATCATAAGGAATGTTAATGAAAGACATTAATACGTATTATTGACTCTCATAGGTTCTAGATTTGGTTGAGTCATCTTCTGATTCTATTGTACAATGGCTAATAGGTCTGCGTACCGATTAGTATGGCAACTGTCTTAGAATCAATGTTGTTTAGAACTGTTTAGTGTTAGTTTAGGCGCGATAGGCGTGCTTCAACAGCGACCTTGGAAGAACAAAGGCGGACTTTGAAGTCGCTTTCAAAAGCGAAAAATCAAGACTAGCCAAAACATGGAATTATGTCACATAATGTCTAATTTAGATATTTCTTGGAATATCTAGTCAAAAATATATTCATCGGATTTCACTCAAAAGAAGTCAACTACATACTGACAACTGTCCAGTCTGTCTCCTGAATCATGAAGTCTGAAGACATTGCCTCTTTTGGCTAAGAAGACTTTCACACCGCAACGCAACCTGAAACACTCTATTCGGGAATGTCTTCTCTACAAACACTTTGCATCTCGATGAGCGTGCGCATACATCCCCCAAAGCGCCGAATTGCATTCAATGCAATAGAACGTTGGACACAATTCCCTCTGCCTCAGTCCAATGGTCCAAAAAGATCTCTCTGGTATTTATTCAAGTTTTGAAGATCTGAAAACATAACTCTTGCGCATTAAACATTCAAGCTTCATCTTCAACACTCAAGCATTCGAGAGATCAAAAGGACAAGAACTAACACTTCACCAAACTTTCTGAAGCTGCAGATCTGCCAGTCTTTACTCTATTTCAGCTTCATCTAGTTTGCTTTTAAAAACTGTTCTTTATTTTAGCACGTGAGAAAACAATTAATCATTGATTGTTTTTCTCACCATTATACACTTGGTTGAAAACTCATTTTGTACACGATCCATTAGAGATCTTACTTATAAACTTTGTGTTTTGACCGATCTATTTCTATATTTCTATTAACAGCTGCTACTTATCAAAGACCATTACTGAATCAGTGCTATACTTAAGAAGCCTACCAGTCAGTTCAGAACCTATTTAGTTTTCCACTTCATTAACACTTCCTATTTACATTACGTTACGTTACGTTACGTTAAGTTACGTGCGTACGCTACGCCACGCCACGTTACGTTACGCGTTGCGTTGCGTTAAGTTAAGTTGCTGTTACGTTACGTTACGTTAAGTTTCGTTGTAATGTGAATGTTTTAATTTTTGTAATTATATTGATGCTAATTATTTTAATTATTGATATTATATTATTAAATTAACTTTTCAAATACTATTTTAATTTAATTTCAATTTAATTTCAAATATTATTGATATTTTATATTCATTAGAATTTAATTTTCAATTTATTTTCGACGAATTTTTTTTGAAAATAAACTGAAATTAAATTCTGAAATATTCAGCGACGGAATTTTCCGTTGTTGAAGGTCACCTTTAGCGACGGAATTTTTCTATCGCTGAATGTTTTCAGAATTTAATTTCAGTTTATTTTCAGCGACGGAAAATTCTGTCGCTAAAGGTCACCTTTAGCGATGGAAAATTCCGTCGCTGATGTTCAATTCCGTCGCTAAAGGTCACCTTTAGCGACGAAAAATTATGTCGCTGATAAATTCCGTCGTTGATGCTCAATTTCCGTCGCTGAAGGCACGATTTCTAGTAGTGCATAACTTGCCCCCGGTGCAACTCAATATAAACGACCCACCGATGCAAGAAAGTATATTGAATTGGCCACATGGATTCATTTTCACCCCAACACCAAACCAGCAAGCCCATGAAGATGAAGCAGCTCACTATGCATACACATCTTTTATAAGGGTTCAAATACAAACAAGAGACTAGATACCTACCCAACATCTCATATCTAGTACACCACCCCATTTTGCGTACTATCAACCTCAATTTCCTACATCCCAAACTGAATCAATTTCTACTAAAGCTTCAAATTTGTCACCAAAATTTGCAAATAGAAAAGTACCAAACTGGAAGCACGATGAAGGCAAGGCTCTTTGTGAGGCTTGGGTGCAACATTCAGAGAATCTGATTATTGGTGTCAGACCAACGATAGTTTGTGGCTTAACTTCTTTGAATATTTTTGTAAAAAACAACATGAAACAAGGCATACAAAAAAAGGATTGGAGAATAGGTGGGCTACAATTCAAGCTGATGTAACGAAATGGAGAGCTAGCGTGGGCAGAACCAATAGAAACCATGAAAGCGGTACAAACATCGCTGATGAGATTTGTAGTTTTACATTGGGGCCAAAATTAATGTTTTCTTTTTAAGTTGATTTTTTAGGCCTAAGTTTTTTAAAATAGAAAATGAGTATATTGAGCCTAGTTTTCATGGGCTATATTCAGTACATATAAGGTAATGTGTTATATGTTATTATAGTTGGGAGCTTGTTATGAAGTATTCAAGAATGACCATGCTCGCGATTTAAAATTCTATCATTGCTGGGACATACTTCAACATTCAGCAAAGTGGCACATTTCCGCAGGTGGAAAAAGTAAAGGCCGACCTTCTCAAATAACTAGTGATCAGGTCAATGCAACTCTAGAACCTACATCCCCTTTGTATGACTTTAATGATAATGGTCTTGATGGCTTGCACGACGCTGATGACTATCAGTCTGTAAGCATTAATCTAGGCGATGACTCTCCCTCACAGGTCACACTAACTAGGTCCACTCCAAGTTGTATTCGCTTTGAGCCATTAGAATGACCTTTAGGAAGAAAATCCGCGAAGGAAAAACATTTACACACCGACACCAATGCATTAGATGAAGCGTCCGTACGCAATAACAAATTGAGTGACCAAGTGTCTGAATGGAGGATCTCCCAAAATGATCAATTTCGGATGATGCAAGAATCTAACAAAGCTCAATTTGAGTCAATGAAAGCAACCAATGAAGTTCAAGCATTCCATTTGGTGAAGAAGAGTAAGCTTGAACAATTACAATCTAGCATTGCAATTGTTTGAGCCATAGGGGATACTGAGGAAAAAATGCTCAACCGAACTCCACATCTCTTGATTGATGAGGTTTTAGATGGTTAGATGGCAAGGTTTAAGAAGTTGAAGGATCTTGAGAGGAAGCATGATGGTATATTGCAATCTAGCATTAATGTTTTTATCGTATTACTTCAAATTTTTTTTATGTGTTACTCAAAATTCCTTTTATATCTTTTTTTAGAGATTGAATAGTTGGAGTACTCCCCAACATGCAATGCAACTACACGGCTAAACCGTGATGGGGGGTAATATGAAACCATTTAACCTTGAAAATAGGTTCAATGCTTCATTTGATTCTAGTGAGCAAGGTTGATGGTTTTTCGTGTGAGATTATGATGTTGAGCATAAGCAAGTAGTTGAGAGCTATAGTTTTTAGGAGCAGTTTTAGTTATTTTATTTAGGAATATTATTCTTTTATTTACATTCCTCGTAAACTTAGGCTTATGACTTATTTTTTGCATTTTTCTTATTGGATTAGGATTATTTTTATCACCCTATATATAGGGCAAGCATACAGTTGTGGAATCAGGATTTTTTGTTCACATGCACAAAGTTTATTATTACACTGACTTTGGCACTTTTTTTTTTATTTTTCTTGATTTATTATTTGGTTTTGGGCTATCAACTTGTTTTGTGGCTTTGGTATACTCATTTTGAGGTGTTGAAAATTGTTCTTGCTCCCACATTTATAAGCAATTCTTAATTGGGGACATGGTGTTTGTTCATTCTCAAGATATGTGAAACTTTTAACATGGTAGCACAAATGTGAATTTGTAATCATGGCTAGTAATGAGGTAACTTTTTTATTATTAATTTTATTGATTGCAAAACTGACATAACAAATAATAAATAAAAACTAACTTCACAAATAACATTGAATCTAAATCAAAACATGCATAATATGGTTGTGTAGTAACTTGGAAATACTCAAAGCCTAACTTCCTCAACGATTGCCTTGTCTACCAAAAATTATTCCAGAGATGGTCGCTCATATCAAGCCTAAGCTGGTTGTTCATACTTTTATCTCGCACTAGTTTATACAGGAACTAATAAATGCACCAAACACAATTGGATCATGTTGAAGTAATTCCTGTAGCATTGTTTCACCCACTACATGTCTCCATCGTTTAATATTCATTTGGCGCTCATTTTCGATTATCATGTTATGCAAAATAATGGAATAATACATAATATTGCTTAAACTTTTTTGGTCCCAAAATCTTACCGTACCCCTAGTGATAGCCTATTTAGCCTGTAAAACCCCAAATGCCATCTCAACGTCCTTTCTACAAGCCTCCTATTGATGTGCAAAATGTTTTTCCTTTTCACTTCGGGGCTGCTTGATGGTATGGCACGTAGTATACATTACCATTTATTTCGTAGGGAGAGTATGGTGTTTGACATTGAATGAATCTGTCAAAGATTGAGGATTGGTCAATAACTGATATATCATTGTATGTTCTCAGTGTACAAAAAATGCATGCCAAATGCAGAGATCTTGAGATGCTACAGCTTCAAGAATCAAGGTTGGCTTTCCGGTGTGGCAGTGATGGCGACCATGCCATGCCCGAGGGAGGCGATTACGCCACTCCCATTGCATGCAGTCCAATGAATCAATCATGCTTAGGAAACCACGATTCTTATTCTCGTTAATTAGTCGGGCGGTGTCACCTTCATTTGTGAAATTACTGCTCTTAGTACATGCTAACAATTGCCTCGCAAAATACACGAACAGTCTCTGTAGTTGTGATCTCTGCAATGGCAAGGGCCTAATCCTCACAATCAATTGGGCTTCCATATATAAGAATCTGCAAAGCAGTCATCATTTTTTGGATGGATGAGAATCCTTGTTTCCCGATACAGTTATAACGTTCTTGAAATATGGTTAGGCAACCTCAATGTCTGCTCGAATTTTGTGAAATAAATGTAAGCACATTCTAAATCGACGTCGGAACATACATGGTGGAAAAATAGGATCATCTACAAAATAATTTTTGACAAGGTCATCGTGTGCTTTCACGTGATCTCGGCTTATATATATACGTCGATATAGCCGAGGTTTCTTTGGCACATGCTCTTCAACCTCATCAACAAATTGCATGAGCAAATCTAGGTCGTGTATTTATTATTGATGGAATGCTTCAAATCGATTGCATATGTGCATATCAAAAGGCCAAAACGGAGGAGTTGCCATGGAGATAATAGAAAAATTATGAAAGTTATAAATGAGTATGTATTAAAGTGGTAGAATGGTTTTTATATACAAATATATGTGTATATAGGTAGTTGAAAGATATGGTGGGAAATCAAAATTCAATGTTATGACAAAATTACACTTTGGCGGACTAATATGGTGAAATTCAAAATTTTTTTGTCAAAATTCAAAGAAGGCACCAAAATCTCAAAGAAAAGGTGAGTCAAGTCTCCAAATTTTTGGCTCAATCACCATGCGTGCTGGAACTACCCAACTCACTAATTCTTTCCCATTTTTTCCATTTTTTTCAATTAATTTAGTTTATTTTTTGCACTATCATTTCCCATTTTTTTATTTTTTATAATTTAAAATTATGGGTATATTGATAATATTAAAAAGTGTGACAAGACTTTATTTAAATAAAAGTAATTCAAATAATCAAAACATATAATATATTTTTCGTAAAAATGTAAATTTAAAAGTATAAATATTTTATTCCCATTGTAGTAGGAAAATAAAAATTAAAAAGGGGATTATATTGGTAGTTAGGTGTGTTAGTTAAGATGTCATTAATTTAAAGGGTAACATAGAAGGTGCTCATTGAAGTTGAAACTTTTTTAAAAGACCTCTAAAAAGATTTAGGGGGGTTGTATAAAGGCATGGATTGAAGCAGGTTGGTCAAGAAATGAGCCCGAGGTGGCCCTAGGCTGGTGGCTACGCTGGTGCGACCTGTAGTTGGTAAGGGATCAAAATAGTTGGAGGAGAGTGGGTATGGAACTATCCCTCGAACCAGAAGGTGGGATTGAAGATGGGCAGAACACGGAACTTGCATAGACTATATGTGAACAATGGTATAATTTTGGGTAGCCAAAGAAACTGCATTTTCGGAGATATGAGAATCTACAATCTGCTGACTTAATTTGTAATGTGCTACTTTCTCTGTTAAAACTTAAAACAGACAATCTTGCTTAAAATTATTATATTTCTTTTCTAACAAGTGTCATTTTTTTTTGTGTAGGCGTCACTAAACCGTGTGAATAAGTAAAAAGTGATCGACGCGCTCTCTGTAAAAATTGATGACACTTTTTAAGTGTGGGTGGCTTAGACGAGTCGGGTCAAACAAATTCGTTTGACACAAATACCCGCCAAACAATTTTTGTACATTTTTACCTTAAAATATAGAGCAAATTGTTGGTCGGTCCCTTTTTCCTAATTTCTAACCTATTTAGCACCTCATTTTTCTAAAATCAGATAAATGCACTTTTATAATTTCTTCCTAAAATGTCTCGCCCCCATCAAACAGGACATGTACCATTTTTTATTTCTTTCATATGTGATTGGTAATCAACGTAAAATGGAGAAACTATATAAAAAATTCCTTTTATATGTGATTGACAATCAATATGTAATTGAGTCAATCATGAAAAATTATGCATTGAAGCATAATGAAAATTATTATGGATCAAGAAATCAATCAACTATTAATTCAAAAAATACTACTTCATTCATGTCTTTCGTACTACCATCGCCACTAGATTTTAGGGTTTTGAAGGGGTATGTACTATATAGCATTGTTCTATTCAAGTTTCCTATGGCTTCCACTTCAAAATCATAGTCATTCCGAAACTTAAAATTGAGCCCACTAACAACTCCTAAAAGACAACGTTCCCGCCCAACACTTAATCATGGTTACATGACCATCCATTACAGAAACTGCGATACCCATTAAGGCCTTAAGGGAAGGGTCTGTTTCACAACAAACTGACTCGGCTTGTGGCTAGTTTGCACTAGAGAATTGTTTTTCTTAAGGGTATACTTGTTCTTTCGTCTAAGAAGTGTCGTTTAGTGGTTAAAAAAATGTATTGTGTGTTCCTCGGTTAGAAATTGACGAGGGGGAACCGACCCGGTTATCACCAAAAAATTATACTAGGGGAAATTATGGGTCAGTCCTTTTTCCCAAATTTATAGTACCCCTACGATTCCCCTTTTTGCAACGCTAAAATCTATTTTCGAAAAATTGTTACTAAAATATTCAAATCGGTACTTTCTACAGCTCTGGCCAACATTTTTTACGGTAATGAAATGTGGATCAACCTGCCCGTTCAGGTGGCTAGGTTCGAGGGGGCAGCGCCTCATTGTGGGGGTTTGGGGGTAAAGCCCCGATAAGGTAAATAATTTTTATGATTCCTTAATTACGATACTTGAATGAACCTGAGGTGGGTGGAATGATTTTTTTTGTATCAACGTAGGCAGATGAGGAAGAGGAAGACTTACGACGATTGAGGAGGAATAAGAAGGCGGAGGACATGAAGGTCAGGTTCATTAAAATTTTATGTGTGAAACATCAATTGAGTGTTTGGCTTGCTGCAGCGTGATGCATAAATTGTATTAGGTAATTTAAATTGATGCATCGCAGTACATAGTTTCGGTGCAGTGCAGTACAAATCTAAATTAGACAATTTAAATTGATCCGCCGCTGTGCAAAAAATGATGCAGCGCGATGTACTGGATAAGTGATCTCTACAGTACGTCTTCGGTTCATTAAGAATATTGTAGTATTCTCGTCCCCAAAAATGTCTTTTTCAGGCTTAAAAAAAAGGTGAAATCGTTGGATAGTCTCCTTTCACAAGTTCATACCCATCCAATCCCGTATTTTTTATACCCCGCTAAAGTCAATTTTAGTGAAATCGTTTCTAAAATTCCCGTCTTTTTCCTAATATACGATGACGGAAGGGGGGTGGAAGACAAAGTGAAGGCAAGAAATGACTTCTTAATTGTTTCGATGGTTGCTATAATGTGTTGATTAAAAATATTTCTTACCATTTTTGTTTGTAAAAAGCAAATACGGAGGAGAAAACCAGGTCCATAGGCCCTAAGCAATTTTACAGATAATGAGAGCTAAAACACTGGCTAAACATCACCAGGCTCATATGCCCAACCACAGAAATATGAAAGTGAAATCGGGCATATATATCACCAACAAGAAGCAATTCGATGCATCAGTGTGAAGCCTCATTTAGAGATCTGTCTTCTAGGGATAGATCTGTACTTTATAGCAATTCTTTCTTGTTCTCTTTGTGATTGTGGACGGTAGTCGTGGACCTGTATGAAGTTTTTGTTGGATATGGTTGAACGAATGAATTTAATATTATTATTATTATTATTATTATTTTTAATCTCGATGCACAATTATTATTATTTTTGATGCATAAAATTGATTAACCCTAAAGAAAATTTTAATGCACAATTTTGATTTTGCGATGAACATTTTTTTTTCGATGCACAAAATTGACTATCCCTGAAGAAAATCCCAATGCACAATTAATCACAATGCATAATTTCTTTTCCAGATGCACAAAATGGGTTACTGATGAACTCAAATAAGTGTGATATTTAATATTGATTTTGTACTTTGAGTTGTTGTAAATGTTGCACTTTTTATGGGTATTTTGTATATTTGGTGATTACAGGTCTATGAGAGAATGATGATGAAAACGTAGAAAAGAATACCAAGTTCAAAGAAGAATTTCGAACATCATGGTACCCAATGGGCATGTGCTATTCAGAAAAACGAGCTAGAACTGAATTTAGAAGAAATGTCACATTTTAATTGGGCATTTCAAATCTTAGTCAGTTCAGTAATTAGAGAATTGTTGTATTACTTAAAAGAAATTGTTGGTTATTCTTTTCTTTTCTCCCATTTAATTAGTGAAAGTATAGGATAAGAGATAGGTTAGTATGGAGACTTTGTCAACAACTTCCTACAGAAATTCTAGGAGGGGATTTCCATATCTCTATTCCCTTGGGGGGGGGGGAGTTACAAGGAGGGAAAATTCTACCATAAAATAAATGGCGGGAAGAAGGCAGGAAAATGGGAAGAGGCTGGCTGATACACCCTTATACACACACACACACACACACACATCGACTGGAAGGAGGATTAAAGAAGACTGGAAGCAGCTCTTTTTCCTCTATAATTCTTGCTAGGTGTTGCATTTCATTTTTATTTTGTTTGTAAGTAATTTCCAGCCATGTTCGATGGCTAATTTCTATGCTTCCGGTTAATGAACAAGTAATTTCATTTTAAGTAATTTCATTCTCTGTTTGTTTGTTGCAAAATGAATTATGACTTGGGATTATTTTGCTTAGTTAATCTCTAGGGCTCGGATTTTAATTAACCTAATAGTTCAATGCTAGTTATAACCGTTGATCTATAATTATCAAGGTTCTAAAAATCGTTAGGCGGGTGCTAGGCGCCAGACCAGTGCCTAGCGCCTAGAGCGCCTAGGCGGGATATACGCGGGGCCTAGGCGGAGTCGAGAAATAAGACATAATATCTTATTTTTAATATATTTTTTATTATAACCTAATTATTAAACATAATTTTTTTTAATTATAATAATACTAAATATCACCTAATAATTTAAAAATAATAATTACATTATGATGTTAAATTTTAAAGATAAAACTAGAAATTTAATATCATCTACGGTTCAAAATATTACAAAAATAGTCAACAGTTCAATTATACATAGGTCTGTTGACAATTACAAATTTACAAAAATAATTTAATAATTTTAAATTGATATTTATTATTATTATTATTTTAAAAACTCAAAATGACATTATTTAGGGCCAAAATTTTTTTAAAAAAAAACTAAAAAAATAGAAAAAATCAGCAGTTGGCCGCCTAGCCCGCCTAGCCGATTTTTTCGCCGATTTGCCAAATTTCTAGGCGTCGGGGTGGCGCCTAACGCCTAGGCGGCGCCTAGGCGCCCGCCTAGGCCGATTTTTAGAACACTGATAATTATCATCAGGTTCTAACAAAGTAGCATGAGACGCACTGTTTAGGTATCACAAGCATATTCGGTCCGTATTGCGGGAATATGTAGTCTAAATTAAATGATATTGCTTCAATATGCACTATTTAGAATCGAGTCTCTTTCTCTTAATACTTTCAAAACATTAAATCATACAAGCGTCTCGGGGGTTGTCTTTTGATTAGGAAAATAGTTAATGAGTTTCTCTTAACTATCAAGACAGTAAGGAGAGATTAGGTGTTTGGCGGTTGTCGAGAACTACAACCGGTTTATTTGAAGTCCACTGAGTCATTTTTGCATCTATGATCGGTAGTAATTTTCGGGATTACATTAAGTTCATTGATTGGATTTTTTCTCTTATTGAATCCAAAAACCATTTTATGTTTTGTTTACATTAAGTTTTTTAAATTCAGCTTTTTAATTAATTCATTGTTGCTAATTAGTTAGATTAAAAACTTCAATCTTTGTTTTAATTGTTTTGCTAAAGTTCTTAAAAGAAGTGAATTCGACGTTTCCTGTGGATATGATCCGTACTACCCTATATTTGTTATTTGGAAATAGGAAATTATTTAATTTTGACGGTTTGACACCCACCAGTAACCCCTTAACAAAATTCTAATGCACAATTATGATTTTGCGATACCTAATTTTTTCCACATGCACAAAATGATTTACCGATGCATAAACTGTAATTCTAATGCAGTGCGCATAATCCAATTTCATTAAGGTTTCTTCATCATTTTGCCCAAAAAATGTATTTTACCGGTTAAATAAAAGGAATAATTGTAGGCCGGTACCTTATGAAATATTTCCAACCACACAATTTCCCTTAAAAAAAAATTTGTAACTGCTGGAATCCATTTTCATAATATTATCCCTAAATTGCCCCTCCCAACAAACAGAGAACGAAGTAAGCTTCCCATTGGGTGTTAGTTGAGCAAGTTTCTTTTCCTCTGCCATTTTTCCAGTAATGACATACAATGAAAAAGCTTGTCTAGTTTGCCTTGCATAATGACAAATATCACAATTTAAGTCATTAAGATACAAAAAAAAAAAAAAATAGAAATCTATATGCAAACGGCTCGTGATATATTTTTAAAAGATATACAACACGTCTTACTGTACATTGTCTAAATGGAACAAACAAAACCAACATCAATAGCGTATTCTTCTCCATTTACAAGGGTGGTGGACTTTGTTGTTCCTTCAGAATGCAATAAAATGTAATTACGATCTGCTCAAGACCTGCATTGACCAGTTGCCGATTTGCTTCTCATCACACAAAAAAACAATCAGCCTTCCTCCCCAAACTCCTGGGTAAATTTGTCATGCACCTGAAGATCTGTTTTGCTTGCTATGTGGGCGTCAAAGAGTGTTATGGAAGGGACCTTTGCACATGATTTCAGCACTGTGAAGAAGCCATTGTGGGTAAAATAAAGGTGTATAGATTCCTTGTACTCTCGATAATTCGATCATCAATTCAAGGTTTTGTGTATATAGCTATAGCTGGAGATCAAAACTAAATAAAAAACGTTACCTCAGCAGATACAAAAATGCAAATGTAGATTTAAGCTCCTCCACCCGGGTAACTAAACTTCAATATCTCAAAAACTCGATGTTGGAAACTTGTTTCCATAAAAGCTTGAATAAGGGAGTTATGTAAGTGTATAATGTGGGAATCCCACATTGGGAACAAAATAAGCGAGTTGAGAGTTCGGCCGCCGAAGCTTGATTATGTTGTGTCTCTTGACAACCATCTTGTCTCCAAAGCTGGTTATGTACGAGCGGTTATGTGACGGTTGTGTTCTTGATTCTATAATCGCGCTTTAATCATAGCGCCAGCGCCAGCGGTTGTGTTGCATTTCTGGACAACCCAACCGCCTTGACCGCTCCCAACCGTCATCCCCGCCGCCACTTAAATACTGACCAAAAACTTCGGTTTTTGTCAATTGAAATTCTCGCTCGTTTTACACCCTTTCTTTTCTGCCCCTATACAGAGATTACAGTAGCCGTGAACCTTGATCCTTGGGTGGCGAAGAAACGGAGGAGCGCCCTCTTGATCATGTAAGTATCACGAAACACGGGAGATATCACGATTATCCCGTCGATCAGCCCCGTTAACTGGTCGCTTTTTTTGTCTTAAGGAAAGAGCTTAATTGCTCGAGGATATAAACGCTCTCTTCCTTATACTATTTGGAAACCTAATCAGTCATACCCTAAGTAACAATCTTAAGACAAAAATAAATTTTGGCTTGGTTTCGTTTTCGGCAAAGAAAGGTTCATTACCCGATGCTTTACAGTTTCTATTTCTTTCACATTATGAGAACTTACATTTTGTTTAAAACGCGCATATAGAACAATTCGAGATCTAATTTTGTTTTTGTTCGGTACATGTTAATCGCATGCTCAAGTAAAAGCAGTCTGCTTACGCCTTTAATACGCTTATGATCTGACTTTGATGCATTTCTACTTCACCATTTGCATGTAATCACAACTAAACCTCGATCTTGCAGCGGCCGATTTAAAGGAATTTCTGCATGTGTTTATCACGGTCAAACAGGCGTACGCAAGAACTTCAACAAAGATATAATCTGGTTTCATTACATAGTACGCCTCGGTTGTGATCTCTTTACATTTCACATCACGAAAACCTGGTTGACCTTGTCTTAGTCCGCACCGCAACGCACTTGCAACTTTGTTCTACATACGGATTCGGACTTCACACACCTGCGAGAACCTACTTCTGCATTTTACATGCTAGTACTAAGCTGTTTATGCATGCATGATTAGTGCGTTATGCTAAATGACTTTCGATCCACGGTTTTGTTTCCATTTCGGACTAGACCCGCTAAGCTTTGTTCTGATTTTCTGCATATCACTCCTCGCCTTGAGTTTTGCAGAGATTAAAGCATTACTTTATATCGAGTTTGATTTCTAGTTCAAGTTCTTTGCTTTTGTTTAAACTACTTTGTTATACAAATTGGTAAAAGAAATGCAGCCTTTGTTTACGGAAAATTTTACGCATGCTACTTGTATTTGCTCACGGCCAGATCTTGCAAATCTGTAAATATGTTTTAACATGTTTCAGTTCTTGTTGCCATTTTCTGTGCTTTAATCTGTCCTGTTAGAAGACATTCAGAAAACTGCATTTCTGTCGATTATAAAATCTGTTTAAGTAACAGATTCATTCAATCTAAACACTGTTTCACAATCCATTTATGTTCTGGAATCTGGCTGGGTAATTGATGATTAAAATCGATTCTCAAAGCAGCATTGTTCTGCATTAAAACCGATGCGTTTCGGGTTTACAAATTAAACCCCATACATCTTTGCATCTATTGTTTTAAAGTTCTGAGATCCTACCTACTATCTTAATGCGTTTCTGATTGGAGTTCATAGTCTTACTGTTTAAGTTCTGAGAATCGGAGTTCTTGCATTATTAATCTATTAGGTCACACCGATTAAGTATAAAACACTTAAATATCGATTGTTATTTTACTTAGTAATCTATAATCAACATATTTTGATTAAGACTTAACTATATAAACTATAGTATTTTAATAAGACTACACAGGAGAGTCTATTAAAAATTTACTTGCTAATTATATAGAAGCAATAGTGTTTCATATAACTTAGCATAATCTTGTTGTGTGCGGCGTGGCTTCCAATTCGGAAAAGGAACCCGTGTTGTACACAGCCGCCCATGGCGAGAAATGATGCATACCACCGTTCACACTCACGGTGGCCTTGGGAAAGTTTGTAGGCAAAGAGTTCAGAGATGGCAACAAAGATGCTCTTACCTTACGACGTTGAACTGTCCAAGTGCTGAAGGAATCAACCTATCTTGAAAGAAGAAGGGGAAGCGGATGCCGTAGTGGCCAGTCATGGAAGCACTCAGACTTCCTTTGAGGAACTTCGTCTTAAATGGCTGGATAACTCCATCGGCGTATCTGACCCATTTAAGGCGACCGAAAGACCTTTGGGAATCATTGGAAAGAAGTCTGAAACCGAAGATCTTAGGCTCGAAGAAATTAAGTAGTTGCTAGGTTTTTAGAATTTATGATGAATGATTCCAAAGTGTTGTGACGGGTTGAACAACTCAACTTATCTTGCGAGATAGCGGTAGAAGGGATGATAGTTTCAGAAGCATTC
>CM028378.1:13070633-13107596 GCA_013146195.2 Codonopsis lanceolata | reverse complement strand
ATTCAATTATTGAGTGCAATGTTACTTTTTATGCATTTAAGGCAAGCCTTTGGTTTTTTTTTTTTTCGGAGAAAACTTCTTTAGTAGAGGCTGTTGACCGAAGAGGTGATCAGGAGAACCTCCCTCAAGCGAACTCGGAGAATTTAACCCATGAAATTCTCTATAAAGATTATTGAACAAAGGGATAATGCGATCGATCCAGTATTCAATTCAAGAATCATAATATATATATATATATATATATATATATATATATATATATATATATATATATATATATATATATATATATAAGCGTGGGAGCGATAAATGACTGAGCTATCCGTGCATTTTATTAATGTTCAATACCTTTGCAAGATACACAAAAGCATTGACTAAAACTAAGAGTGACGAGCTAAAGACTCGAGCCGCTCATCTTTATTCAAAAAAAAACTTAAAATCACTACCCGATTTCAAGCGTAGAGAGATGCATCAAGACAACATTGACTCGAGGATAGTAAAGCTTGACCACTTGGCATTGATCGGGAACCACTTATCTTCCTCCACGGCTTACATATTTTGTAGTACCAGAACCATGAGTTTTTTAACAATAAAGGGGCCTTCCGATTAGGAGTGAATTTTGGAGCTAACATATTTCGAATGACATGAGTAGCGGTCTTTAGGACCAAGTCCCCTCTCGGAATTGTCTTGGCTTAACCATTTGTATCATAAGCGAGCAATTTGCCTAGTATACACATTGAAGTGCTTCTTGGCTCTGTCCTGTGTTCATCAAAGCCTCTAGGCTGCAGGCGCATGCAGAATAATTTGGTGTTGCAATGCCATTCGGTGAAGGACCGCTAGCTCAGCGGGTAGAGCGCCTACTCTCCATACACCAGGAGAAAGGAGTAAAGCTGTGTAGGTCGGCGCTTGGAAGTTACGTATGCCCATAATGCCAGGGATCTTGTCATCCCATGCCCCGAGGATAATCATCTCTAGTAATTTGGCCAAAATGCGAAGAAGTGTCTTATTGGTTGCCTCACACTTGGTTCGGATAGGCTATAGTGGAAAAACTTGTGTGAGATGTTGTAACATGAGCCATCAATGCCTTAACTTCCCCATGTATGGCCCCTTTCCATTAGCACGATGGCGACACTTGGAATGCCAAAGCGACAAACAATGTACTCCCGAATAAAATTGGCAATAAGCGAACCCGTGGCTTTCGGAGTGGTATGGCTTCACCCGTTTGGTGTAGGATTCGTCGTATTGCCAAGATCCATATTTTTCCTCTAGAAGCGGGAGTTACCTTTCCAATCAAATCTAAGCTCCATGTATGAAATGGGTATGGAGTTGATAGAGAGTGTAGAGAGCAAGGCATGGGGCATGGATCAAATTCCGTGCTTACGGCATGGATCACATTGCCTAACAAATGACGAGTCACTTTCCATAGTCGGCCAATAATACCCTAGAGTCATAAGGCGATCATACAATTTAGCTCCCCAATATGGCCTAGCTCATGAGTGCATTTCAACCTGTCGAGACTTCTTCCCCACATATGAAGAAGAGGATGACCATGATAACCTTTCTTGAAGAGGCTGCTCCTCCAACATGAAGTACCTGGGAATGCCCGCTTTTCGATAGCTAAGGCATCATTTTTGTCCTCTGCAACTTGTCTTTCACTGGAAAATAGTCAATGTAGGGAACACGCCAATCCTCATTCACCTCCACCAAACAAACCTCTTTAAAGGTTGGGAAACTCTTACGGTGAGAGCATGCCTGCTGGACTTGGCTCGCGTCAGGTGCCATATCTGGCCAAAGTACCCTTCACGGCGAACTTCGGCGATAAAGAGGATATCACTTGCTCCACGACTTTTTCATGCATAGCCTCCATCCGTTCTGGCCTCGGCCAGCCGATACATCTAGAGAGATGACCACTTAGGATTCTTCTGTACAATTCTCCTTGCAACAAAAAGAACTTGCTAAGCTCGATAAACCCAAACTCCCTTCCTTAGTTTCAATTTGCAAATTAATAATAGGTGCCATGTCGGTGGCGGGGCGGGCTCAAAGTAAGATTGCAAATGGCGGAGTAACCTGAGTCATGGTTCACCACAATGATTTGAGCTTCATTCCCTTCCATCATAATCTTGGAGGCAAGAGTAGCTGTGAGCGTCAGGATGTCGATTGGCCACCCTCGTCGCTTCCGAATTCGGACGACAGTGAATAACCCCAACAATTTCTCGAACCAAAGTTACGTAAGGTGCTAAGTGAATATGCTTGAGTATTCCCTTCTTAGTTTGCTTGATCACCAAATTAGAGTCACCAGAATGCATAAATCTTGTATGCCTCGTGCGTGCCTCCATCAATCCTAGCACCAAGGCTTCATATTCAAACTTCATTATTGGAACATGTAAAACTCAACTTATATGAGGCGAGTCGTTTCGACTCCTTCAGGAGATGTTAAAACTACTCCGGCACCTCCCCCCTTTCGGGTAGACGATCCGTCAAAATCCAAAAACCACTCGTTGGCTTGTGTAGGCTCTTTGCCTTTTGTAAGCTCAGTCATGGCACAAAGTTCTTCCCAGGGGAGATCCTCGAGGGGTGGTTCATACTCCCAGCTAGGAAGCAGCGAGTAAGTCGGATAAAGCGACTCTTGATTCCACTTAGGATTGACACACTTCATATCATACTACGACAAAATTAAGAACCACTTAGCTGCCTTCCCCACAAGATTGGCTCGGGTAAGTAGGTATTTGATTGGGTCACACTTGGTTACTATTTCCACGGTAAAAGCCATGAAGTAGTGAAGCTTTTGCACCACGAACACCAATGCTAAACAATGTCTCTCAAGGGGTATACAGAGCTTAGGACCGTGCACAGTGCGCTCGGGTAGTAGGCGGCTTCTCCACCTTATCTTGTTCTGAGCCAACAATGCCCCTATAGCGAGGTGTAGAAGTCAAGTATAAAAGAGAGATTTCCCAGAGGCGGGGCACACCATGATTCGAAGAACTTAACACTTTTTGATATTTTCAAAAGCCTTTTGGTGTTCCTCCTTCCATTCATACTTCACACTTGACTTTAGCAGCTGAGTGATTGGATGAATTACCTCGGCTAGTGCTGGGATAAATCTGCGGAGATAATTTACCTTTCCCAAAAAACTCTTCAGCTGCTTCAAGGATGTCGGCGAGGGCATGCTCAGAATTGCCTTTTGCTTATCACCGTCCATCTGAATCCCCGAACGATCAACGACATGCCCCAGGAACTTGCCTCTAGTAACCCCAAAAACACATTTATGCGGATTCATCCGAAGGTTGTACTTCCGACACCTTGCCAATACCCTTTCTAAGTCTCGGAGGTGATCACCCTTATCTCGAGATTTCACTATCAAATCATCTACATAAAATTCCATGATGCGATGGAATAAATCATGGAAAATAGCCATCATGGCTCGTTGATAAGTGGCACCCGCGTTCTTAAGGCCAAAAGGCATGACCTTATAATAAAAGTTCCCCAGAGGGGTCCGGAAAGCGGTCTTGGCAGCATCAGTCGGGTCCATCTGTATGCAGACCGTTATACCCTTTGTATCCATCCATCATACTGTACATTTCACAACCCGCTGTGCCATCAATCAAAGCATCGATACTTGGCAAAGGGAACTCATCCTTGGGGCATGCTTTGTTAAGATCCCGAAAGTCCACACAAACTCGGATCTGGTCTGCCTGCTTCTTCCCTACAACCACAATATTGGAAAGCCATACGGGATGCTGAATTGGCTCAATGAAACCCACCTTAAGCAGTTTCTCTACTTGCTCCTTGATTTTGAGCTCCAGTCGGCTTGAAGAACCTTATCCCTTGTGAGCAGGCTTGACTGGCCGAACATGCGGCTTATGCATAACAAGAGTTGAATCCGGGCAGCCCCAAGATTTGCTCATAAGACCAAGCAAAGACATCAATGTATTGTCTAATCAAACTCAATAACTTCTCTCTTTCACCCAGCAAGGTCCTTAGATATAAAAATAGGCTTAGGCTCAGAACCCAGGTGGAGCCATGTCAACTCCTCCAATTCTTGAACTTGGGGCTTAGGTTGATTCAGTAATTCCTTGGGCATGGGCTCAGGTTCCTCAACGTATTCCACTTCCCCAGACTTGTCAACAATACAACATTCTGGACCGGGGTCATCATCCTCGGGATAGAATGATGCCCCTGCACCCCGTCATAAGCTAGTGCCACCACAACGGTACTTAACTTGGCCATTAGGAAGGACAATTTGTGTACTCTACCGAAAGTGGCGAAGGTTGCTCGAACTTTCTCTTGGCCGGTATGTTCTTTGTTTAGGACACGGGCCCGGTGAAGAATCTGTCACCTCCACGATTATTGGCAGCCTTTTGCATGGCTTGCTAGGTAAAGTGGGTGGCGGACCAGGCAGTGGAATAGGGTGGTAGTCTAATTGGCTAGGTTGGAATGGAGCATCACTGAGGTTGGTGTAGTAAGCTGCGTCAATATAATGAGCTTCGTTTCTGGCAAATGGTGCTGGAGAAGGCTCAATAATCACCAACTTGCCATTAGGAACACCCGCACACTTGATGGAGAGTGGGCGGGGCGATCCCATTAGGGTGCATCCAAGCCCGCCCTATCAAAAGATGATATGAAGGGTTGGCCTCAATTACATGAAACGTCGCCCTACTCCGCACGCCCCCTATATCCAATGCCACGAAGCGTAACCCGGGGTTCTCCTTGAATCCGCCAAAGCCGCAATGCTAATAGGATCGCAAAGTGTACATCCCCAAGGCCGCCTTACGGAAGGTAGAAAGTGGCATGATATTAACAGCAGAGCCATTGTCTAAAAGAGCCCGTTTGAACTCGACCCCATTAACATAAGCTGTTACATAAAGAGGCCTATTGTGGGGATAAGGAACTCTCTTATCTGCATCCGAGAAAGTAACAGTGTTTGTGAGCTCCCGAACCGCCTTCCTAACCGTGCCCTTATCCTTCATGCAAGGTTGATTATACTCCTGAGCCACTTCAATAAGGGCTTTCAGCAAAGATGTCTAGCCTCTGTCGTAAACTCTAACCGATCATACAACCACTTGAACTTGGGGAATCCTTAAGTTTTTCGCCATAAAATCCGCAGTAGGAGGGAGGGTTCGTGAAAGCCTCCTCGAGTGAGAAGGCAAGTACTCATCCGTGTCTGATACCCTCTCAACCATGTAAACCGAGGCTCTACCTCGCCTCTTATGGCGCCAACACTCATCATCATCGAAGTCTTCTTCATAAGCTGCCGCCATATTAACATGCTTCCCTTTATCCTGCAGGTGATCCCAAGCGAGGATTGTCATGAACATTCCTCGGTCGACTTCCAACCGACCCTCCTCAATCTCCTTCTGAAATATATTTTTCAGATTAAAACAATTTTTGGTTGGATGACCCACCCGTCGATGATAGTGACAATACCTCGGGTGGTCCATATCCTCCTGAGTTGGTTCACGCCGCGTAGGCGGTAAGATAATATCCCCATGTTGGATCCAGTTATTCAAAGTATCCATAACCTCAGTCATCCATGAGGGTAGTCTGGCGCCTCGTACTTCGTCGAATTATCATACTTCGATCGAACATTCCTGCCCCTCATCATGCTTAGAATCTCGCCTATCATTCCTTGGCTGAGCAACATTAGCGGCTGGTCCCCTTTGATTATACCTGTTGCCTCGGTTATCCTTATAGCCTCGAGTAACATGTTGAGGACCCGGACTCGGCTTCCATTCTATAAGACTGTTCTGTGTTTCTCCTGGCAAGATCAAATTGCCGGCCGCCTCTCCCAACCTTTGAAAAGTGGCGATATCCAGATTAATAAGCAAGCACCTATATTCGTAAGCCATTTTCTCCAAACAATACTTCACCAGAACATGCTCCTTAGGAGGATCATGCAATGCCAATGATTTGTTCTTGAAACGCTTCACATAGTCTAGTGGTGTCTCATTTGCACGTTGTCCTTCTCTTGTCAATTGGAAGATAGTAATCTTCTCATCAGTGTGGAAAAACTTGGACAAGAACAGCTTGGACATCGTCTCCCATTCGTAGATGTTACTCTTGTCAAGGCGGTAATACCAACTATAAGCCTGATCGCTTAGGGATTTGGGAAACTCCCTCAAACACAAGCTATCAAGCATAGTGTATGGCTCAAGCTCCTCTAGAAACCTCTGAACATGCTCCCGTGGGTTTCCATCACGACCCCCATACTGGCGAAAAGTAGGAGAGACATAATTCTCCGGGTAAGGTGCTTGACGAATGACCAAGGGATATGGAGGTCCAGAATCTTCCTCAGCTCTGGGTGGCCGAAGCCGAGCCACCTGAGATTTCAGCAATTGTTTAACTTGATCCAAGGTTACGGTCCCCGTCCCAAGAGGAGGTGCTACCTGAGCTTGGGTTGCTACTGGGGTTGCCTGGGCCTGAACCTGAAGAGTAGGGAGGGTAGCCTGAGATGGTGCAACACTGCCTACATGCCCATTAGTTGGCTCAACTACACTAGCAGGCTGAGGTAATATGTGGTTGGCAGCGGTGGTTGGCGGCGGCGGGATAGGAGTGTTGGTAGGGTTAGGTGCCATAGGCGAAATATTGTTATTGGTCATGGTTCTCGAACCTGAGGCTCCAGGCTAGGCCACTACGAGATACCATGGCTGAGTAATTCTGAAGAAGCTGAGTGAGGTACGCCTGAGAGATGATTACTGGATCCTTCGGCGGAGCCTCATTTTCCCTCGCCACCATAGCCTCAAGGAGCGGTGGCATCGTCTCATCCCGAGAACTAACTTCGTCAACATTGTCATTGTTTCCAGTCTGACTCGCCGTCCTGTTGGTTCTCTTCGGAGGCATGACTCAACGTGAATACCTCCCCAGCAGAGTCGCCAAATGTAGAATGTGTGTGTCCCGGAGGGTGTGATGTGTGCTGGGGTAAAGAGTCAGGCGTGACACGTTGCTATCAAAGAACCTCAAAGAGTGTAGGATCGGGGTGGAAGCCAAGACTGATCAAACAAAGAGAAAGAGGGCAAAGTCGATGTCAGAGAGTTCTCTCTCTAGTACTCACTAGGTTCTCAATCAAATGAATTCTATCAAAATGATTACCGATCCTTGAAAATGAGGTTTTCACCTCTATTTATAGTGAATGTAGGATGACACATGGAATATTCCCAGCTAGGTGTCATCATCCTATTGATCATGCAATGACCATAAGACAAGTGTCCCATAAGTGGGGACCACAATCAGCTCTTTCTCTCTTAATGATCAGGTCACACGCGTCGCACGTGCGTGGTATCGCACGCGTACATCGGGTGCGACTTTCTCTTGACTTCAGCCACCAAACCAATAACCCCGAGGTTCCCAAAAACCAGCTCAGTCTTGTAAGGGTTCATGGACCCTAGAACTGCAGTTGCACTTAGAGTAAATCGCCCGGTAGTGCCCTAAGCCGGGTCATCCTTGACGGATGTAAGTGCTAGCGGTAAATTGTTGCCCCTTACCTTAGGCGTAGAGTTAGTTGCTTGGAACCCTAATATTCAGAGATCGGGGCTCTAGGGCCAACTCGATTCTCATAGGGTCAGGCAAGATGTCATCCTGATGGAGCGTTTTGACCCTCGGCCAGTTTGCTCGTGGAGACCATTAATAAAGTCGGGGTGCGGCCGTAGAGGTCTGGGCATCATTACCCTTAGGCTAAAAGCACTCAACCTGGCCCCCCTTTAGGCTATTTCCGAGCCTAGTACGTTCTCGTACGATAGGTCTTAGTTCGGGGAAACTAGGTAATTACGTGGCAATCACCTAGAGTGACGTGGCATAATCCCTACTACAGAAATGTTTCTCGAAATGATATTTATGTTTCTTCAGTTATCTAGTTGTTTACTTCTTTGATGAGGAAATAACTTGTTATACGTCTTTTATGTAGTTTGTTACAGCTTGTTGCTGCTTTTGTTGCTTCGAGACTTGCAAGTGTTTTCGTTTACACACCAACCTATTGTTCAGCCTTCCATTTCAGTTACTTCGTTTCGCAAGTCTACTACATGTAGACCGAAGTGAAAACTTAAATTTATATTTGGAACCCTTTGTACTTCCAGTTTCACTTCTTCAATGAAATTGATGAAGGAAATAAAACTGATACTGAGGTTTAAATGTGTTTCCTCCCGTTGCTACAAAAACAAGTCATTTCTTTGTTCTAGTCACATATGCAATTGTCTACTGAATAATCTCATTAAAACAGTGATAGAGAACTCTTGTTATTTAATACAAATCCCTGAAATATGTCATTTCATTTACATCGAAATTGAATGTTCATAATCTTACTATTTCCTGGCCAGGATGTCCTTTACAATATGCATGCTACAGACAGTGCAGCAACCACGAAAGAATTGAGGTGTTCCGTTTACATTACCTCAAGTAGCAAGGATGGGGTTCCTTCCTTCGTCAATGTTGATGATAAGGGTATGCTTTGGATCTGATCCGTTTGGTCCTTGTGAGTACAGTGAAGGGAGGTATGCCTTGTATGCTGGCAAATATCTCGAAACAAAATCCATAACCTGCAGACCAATTCGAGGAATGAACTTCAACTGACAACTTAAAATTTAAATACCAGCATTATACTCGTTTAGGTATAAATGGTCAAGCCCACCTCCTCATCAGACATTCCAGGCTTTCCATCTGCCCTCATTGCAACCTCTGCCTGCAACAATTGCACCCAATGAATGTTTAACAAATTCCAATATTAAAGAGAAAATTCTCAAACTAAAGCATGAAGATATTGGCAATTTGGCATGATATTACCAACCTGCAAACGCCACTCATAGACACAACTTGGGTCTTTAATTTTGATAACTATCCATGCTTTAACGAACTTGTCCCATGCATCATAATAAGCTTCTAGATATTTATTCACTGTTTCCAGCTGTGAATTGATCACCCATGTAACTAACTGATGATTTTGCAAACATGGTAACTGTTTATTTTCAATCTGATGAAAGAGCCCTAACCTGTGGATCAACAGCTTTGACATCTTCAATAGGGAGGGGCCTGAAACCAAGCATCCAACCCTCAAACAAAACAACCTGGTTGATCACGGAAATAGTTTCATTTTAGATTATTAGGGAAATTACAATTTCAGATCCTTACTCCAGAGGAAATGCAGAACTTGAAACTTAACAAGATTTGTCAAGGCTTATAGATACCAAATGATAGACATAATGTACTTATTTCAGCCCAAAGTCAACCCTCTACATTGCTAGCTTTAAATTGAAGACCAAAGTACCGTTAGAGGCCCTTCAACCTCTGGCCACGTGGAAGGATCAGCTCTGTCGCCTCTACCACTGTATGCAGACTATTTCAAGAAAAGGTCCATAAGAAAGTTTGGAGAAAGAAACAATGAGAATCAAACAAACGTATGAAGTGTGCTTACTTTCTCGTATCTGGGTAGGTTCATCTTCATGCCTGAAGAAATTTGGCCCATAAAGTTAATACACAGATTCCGATCTACCACAAGATAGATAAGCATGAGCGAACAAAATTAACTGACTGACAACAGCCTGCACCTTCTTTAGTCAATTTTCCTAGGGCTGTCAGTGTTTCAACAGACAAAGGTAGATCATGGCTTCCAGCATTTCCACGTAACTGTGGCATGGAGAAACAGCCTTCAATGAACTAGTTTCTGTAAAATGCTAACAACTTATTGTTGAATATTCTTTGAAAAGAGAATCTCTCTACCTCTAAAAGAGCATTCCCTGGATTGTTCTCTCTCAGTTTAGCCTAAAATCAAGTTAGAACTACATCAGAGATGAGAGAGAGAGAGAGAGAGAGAGAGATTTGGTGCACCCTGATAATCACCTGATTTTCAGCTGTTAAGTAGAAATCGTCTATGGATATGGTGGCAGACTTCCTGAGAAATAAAAATTAATATCAGTTCCAACGTTCCTCTAGGTATTTATGATTAACTTCAAATAACAACATTCCATTGTCACATAAACATCACCATTCTGTAATCTACCTCCCAGTGACTCGGAAAAGATAGTCCAGAGCGAAGACGAGCGTAGTTTTTCCACAACCTTGTGGTGCACTAAAACCAATCTGCATAAGGAAGCTGAGGCTGTGAAGCAGTTTCTACTATGCTGAAACCCATGCACCCATATATCATATAGTTAAGTGACTGAACAAATTTTCGAGCAGAAAAAAGGTTCAATTAAGTCAACATATTTGAGATAAACAATTGTTACTAATGTTGCAGAAGTTAGATTGGAAGAATCTACATGTAGGATGAACAAGTAAATGTCAAACAAGCATTAAGAGAAAAACAACCATAAGAAAGAATGAGGGGAAGAAATTGAACATCAGTCAGAATGCTTATTCCGTATTCATTCGTAAACAACACGCTTCAATTAACCCCTAATTGGGGCAACCATTAGAAGAAGAAAACCAAACAAGAAAAGCACTAAGCATAGAATCATGAGGATCTTTAAAAATTTATGAAATGGCTATAAAAAAGGCCTAAATGCAGTGTGAATATCTCTAAATAAACAGAAATGAAGCATAGATAAGGTTCTGTAACTAAGAACATGGGAAGAGCTTAAAAGGCCCTTATGCAGATTCCAGATGACCAATGTGGCAATATGAAAGGTATGATCATGAGAAAGATCCTAGACTACGTGTTAACTTGATATTATTATCCCCTGATCTTTCAGTGACATATTGCAGTGAATTTCATAATTTCAAAAGATTGACATAATACATTGTAACTTATAAGAACAACTCGTCTGATATGATCGGACTAGCACACAACTCAATAAGCATACGGCATTTTTTTTAATAGCTTTTAGGAAGTTATCAAACACTAATCAGTAATCAGTCAATCAACAAGCATTTGGTTAAGGCGGTCCTCAGCCTCTTTAGTCTAAACCAAAATGAATAAATTAATCAATTAATAACAGGACAGCACTGGTAGAAGATTATAGATATACCACGAGAGGAGGGACATCTTCTCCATCTTTAAACGCGGACGTATGATGAGAAATTTTCTGTTCACACCATAAGAAGACTGGTATATAATAGTGATAGATTCTAGTTTTCTGAGGTGTTGTCAGGAAGAGTTCATTGAGCTGAAACAATTTACAGAGACGAATTCCATACTCTAGCCACTTGTCTATGGAGTCGGCTACAGACTCTGAGGTTAGACCCATTTTGTCGATAAGGGGGCCCGAGCATATAAATTCAAAGAGATCCTTCACAGAGGAAACCTGCGCAGCTGAAGTTGGAAACACAGAATGTAGACGGCCCTGCCTCCTTTCATTGTTGGAAAAACTATCCTGATAAGTGGAATTGGTTGGCATCCATGAAGAAGCACCTGCATACATAATATCTCAAGCTTAAGATAGACAAAGAGGGAGTCCAGTGGTATGATCAACATTACCGAATCTGAGGATGTTCCTTTATTACTAATGCTTCAATAAAGTAGATTAAATAAGAAGAATAAGTAAAGGACAGTGGACCAATAGAGCCCTATGTAGGCTGCATGACAACTTTCAGAATACTATGGCTCCTACAAGTATTATAATTTATAAAACAAAGCATCTAGTTGTATCGATTTTGAGGTCAAATCAACAGTAAGGCCTCTTGAAAAGGAAAAGATCTACATCAAATACTTATAGGAAGGTTTACAAATCTGGCAGATTCTGGACCATCAACTATAATTAGTGAAGATGAAGTGGCTGTAGAATCCATGCCACATCAATTATGTTGATAATTCTGTAAAATATACTGTTTAAATCGATTGGTGGAGCTCTCTTAATGTCACTTCAGATTCTATAATAAATGCTGTTTTAGTTTGGTTTTGAACTTTTCTAGGAAGCAAGCTTTACCTTTTGAAGAGAGGATTTTCTACGAAAGGATGAGACTCATGGTCCTTGAAACCCCATCCTCTTCAACTTCTTGGCCATCTTTCACTCTAATGTATCCCTCTCTTTTTCTCTTATATTTGATGCATCTCTTTATATTTTATCTATAAAATATGCCCCGATGCATAAAAAAGTTATTACTCAAAAACATTAAAGAGAATATTAACAAATTATGGACCATATCCAAGTGTGCAGCATACGTTGTTGTACTGGCAGAAGCAGGCCTTGAGAAAATGGCTAAGACAAGATTTCTTCGAGAAATCCTGATGCAAGCAAGTCGCATGAACATAAAGTTCTATCACGATAGCTGGCAAGTAAGTTGTACTTTTCACAAGATCAAATTTAAATTTTCATGTATTACAGAGAGAGGAGTATGGAGAAGGGACCAAAAACTGAAAATCTTAATCACATTTATAGTCAAACCTTAATGTAAGTGATAACTGCTTTAACCTAGCGTCAAGGAAGAAACAAAAGCCGCATCTATCTAAAAACTGCAAGGACCTTAAGCTTATACTTATTTTGAGCTGAAACAATCCTAAACTTAAATTAAGACGTAATAGAGATCGCCAATGTCCGTCAACTCCCAATGCCAAGCTTATGATATTTATTTTAAACTGAAACAATGATAAACTCAAAGTAAACAGCAATTATGCTATCGAAATCGCCATTGTCGGTCAACATAACATAAGCATAAATGTCAAAAATCAATTCCATGCCAATTGAGAATAAGAAAAACAAATTAGAAAAAATGAAATTATTTGATTGAGCATAGTGAAGAACTGTGACCTGATTCAGAGGAGGAGTTGAGCATTTGAGATTTGATACAGAACGAATGGATAGATTTGTAGCGGATGGTGCTTCGTCTTCTTGACACTTGTACAGAAACATGATTAGAATTGTATATAGATTCATGATTTGTTAATTGTTCATTGTTGACAGAGGGTGAAGTCAGCGGCTGCCTCGTCGGATGACATAATATATTCAATACCGCCATAGTCGTGTCTCTCTCACACACACACAGAGTTGAGACACCAAAATCTGCGGGCGAAACGGTTAAGAGCTATCACTTGGGGGGATTTGGCTTTTGGGGTCTCTGTTTGGCGCTAGATAGAAACCGCCGATCATTGGCCCCTATATATAAATGAACCCTTAACGGTCCAGATTGTGCTACTCCGTCATCCAACGGGTCGAATTTGACAAGGAGGGATAGTTAGGTGGATTTAATCCCTTAAGCTCCCACTTATGTTACAATTTAATCCCTGTGCCTATGCACAATTCGAATATATCCTATAATTACGTCAATTAAAACGATAGTGTTTAAATAGAAGGTGTAATATAAGAAAAAGTTATAGTTGAGGAATATTTAAAAAAATGTTATAGTTAAGGATATATATTACTTCAAGTGTCAATTAAGAAGTATTTAAGAAAATATTATAATTGACGATGGTTTATAAGGGATTATTTGTAATTGACACATGTCTGTTGGATCTTGTGAAAAGATTCAATCTTATCCGTCGAATAATCTCGATCAATAGACCCATAACTATTGTAATATAGATGGTAGTGCTAAATGACTCGAATTTATTTGAATGAATAGCATTTAATGTTGTTTAAACTATTTGAAAAAATATATATTTATCTTTTATATATTTTAGCTCAAATTGAGTCATTAATTATTAGGGCTTGTTTGGTAATATTTTGTTTATATTATTAAGTTATATCCGATGCACGGTTTTAAGATTTTTTTAAAAAGTTGCTTATAATTAAAAAAATCTCAAACCCGTGAAAATTAAAATCTTTTGAACAAATTTAAAATATGATAAAAACTGAAATTAATATATGAATATTTAATACAATATAAAATAAGCAGTTTAATTAAATGAATCTATTATCTTATGAAATGGTTGCAGAGATGGGCGAGTAATATTAATCTCAAATTTACTTAACCAACTATAACTGGATCAACTCAATTTATTTCAAAATAAAATAAAATAATGAAATTAATAGTTTCTTAAATTTATCAGAATAGTTAGTAATTTAAAAATAGTTAACAACTGAATACTTTCTATCTTAAATTTAAAATAAATAAAACTTTAAATAGTAGGAAATTGAATATATTTTTTTGTAACTAGTTTAAAAATTTATCCGATTTTATTTATCTGTAATTTTAAGATTAGTTTTTAAAAATTTATTAGTAACTTTTTACCTGTAAAACTTTTATCTATTAATCGATTATGTGTTTTAGTAATAGTTAATAGATAGATTTGACAAAAATTTTTACTATTTTCTAAATCATAAAATACGTAATTTGAATATATATGTAGCAAATATTAGGAGATGGCATGATATTAGGAGATTTGATAGAATCTTTAAGTTTGAGATAATTTTTACATAATAAAATATTTTATATTAAATCAAAACATATTTTTATCTGTCAAACTTTAAAATCAAATGTAATAAAATCTTATCCTAAACTAACAGTAACATTTATCTTAAACTAATCGTATAAAAATAAAATGAATAAAAATTTTTATCAGTAACTTTTTATTTGTAAAACTTTTATCAGTAACTTTTTATAAGAGGGTGACATGTGGAAAAATGAAATTCTTTAAAAAAAATCGTATTTCACAGGAAGCCACACGTGACAGCTGTGGCGTCTATTTTAGTTATAGTTAATTAGGTTATTACTCGTGCGATGCACGGTTCACTTAGTGTTGTTTCTGAAACTTAATTTTGTAGATAGAATTTGCAAGTTATTTGAATGAACCAACAACAACAACAAGATATCCACATAATTAATAAATCAAAAAAAAACACGTGAGATCACACTGAATCATCAAATCGAAAATTCATGCGAATTTTGTAAATAGAATTTGCAAGCTATTTCGTAGTTGTTGTTTGTGGTATTGGTGGAACACGTTTAATCAAATTGAATAAAATCTATTTTAAATTGATCAAGTTTTGGTAAAATAATATTTTTTTTAATTTTTTTTAAAAAACTTCTACCATAAGAATTGTGGAGTTCTAATTAAATTAAACTTGTCTAAATCAAATATAATAAAAATCTATCGAGTACAAAATGATTTTGTAAACAAAAAATGATAAATATAAAAAACTTTTACCATGAGAATTAATGAGTTTTAATCAATTGAAACTCATCTAAATCAAATGTGATAAAATCTATCTGCAAATAAAAAACTTTTACCATGAAAATTTGGAGTAATAATCAAGTGAAACACGTTAAAATCAAATGTGATAAAATCTATCTGATATTAACTAAATTTGACAACAAAAAATGGTTTAAAAAGGGATAAGTGTACCATTAGTCCCTGAACTTTGGTCAAGCACATCATTAGTCCCCAAACTTTCAAAAGTTTCATCACTGACCTAAGTAGGTCTTTTTGGCTCATCGGATGTCCCTAGTCCCTCACGACGTTTCTTTGTCTCCGTTAATGAACAAATGTGCCACTCACGTGAAGGCATTTATGTCCAAATAAGTCCATGAATTGTTGTTTAAATAAGTCCATGAAGCATTTCTTCAGGAAATCTCTTTTCGGAGGGGAGACCGAGAAGGTCTTGAGACTCTTCGTCTCATAGAAACGGAATTAAACTCAATACAGTTTTCTCTTCGTCATCGCTCCACGGCACTACCTCTAGGAACCGAACGCAAGCCGTTACGCAATCTTCAAACATGAATTCGAGAGCTATAAGAAGCAGGTCAAGTGCCATTGCTACACTATCGATTGAGGTCGAGATTTCGTCTGTGTAAAGAAGATGGAGAACGGATAAATGGCTATTGATTGACTCGGTTGCAGCCGGCACACCAAAATTGAACGGGTAATGTTTAGATGAAGCATTGGAATTGACATCAAAAGAGTCCTTCTGCCAACGATTAGATAACAGGGCGGCGAAATATTTGGATCGACGGAGGACAGCGGAGTGGAGGTATACCTGGACGTCGGATGCGAAATTGACGGCGGAAATGGACTTCGAGTCGTCGGGATCGAAAGGGGAGGAGTGTTCGAGGTACAGATAGAGGATGACGTCAGCGGTGGCGGGGTCATTGAAACCGCCGGTCGCAAATGGGAAGGCTGAGTGAGAGGAGATACGGTGTAGAGGCAATGGTTTGTGGGAGACTTCTGTTAGGGGTCCGTCGGGGCGGGAAGAGTCGATCACGACGATGGCGGATGAGAGGCGGCCGCTTGCTGAGCCCACTACGGTGTTACTGTCATTCTTTAGTCGAAATTGGAGCAGGGGCGGAGATTGATCGTAGACGATGGTAATGATTGGACTGCGAACAGAGGTTGGTAGGGATGGCGAAGGCGATAGAAGATGGGGGGGGAGGTTTGGCCTGAGATGGAGCAGAGGAAGGTCGCTGGGCTGGAATTTGAGCGCGAGAGTCTAAGAGAGAATTCAAAAAATCCAAACAAACAAGAAAAGTGGAAAAGGAGAGAGGGATTGGAATTGGACAGAAATGCCCTCGCGTGAGCTGCACATTTGTTCATTAACGGAGACAAAGAAACGACATGAGAGGCTAGGGACCTCCGATGAGCCAAAAAGGCCTACTTAGGTCAGTGGTGAAACTTTTGAAAGTTTGGGGACTAATGTTGTGCTTGGCCAAAGTTCAGGGACTAATGGTACACTTATCCCATAACAAAACTTCTACCATGCACAAAGAAGACACCGATTTTAAACTTGGTTGGTTTATCTTTGGGGTTGTTGAGAATTATTATATTTTAATTTTCAAGTGTTTGATGAAAAAAATTATATAGATTTATTTAGTATCCCAGGCGCATATGCGATTTTAGAACCTTGGGTTTAATAGTTTTTGTTTTATTTGCAAAAATTGTTTATAATAATATGATTTTCTAAACTTGTAATAAATAATTGATTTTTTAATTAGAATAATTTGAAAAAACAAAAAATAAGGTAAATATTTAAAATTGATCATATAGTCATGTAATTGAAAGATTAAAATTTATGAGAATTGATAAAATATATCCGCAAAAAAATTACCATAAAAATTGGAGTTCTAGTCAAGTGAAACGCGTTAAAATCAAATGTTATAAAATATATCCGGTATTAACCGATTTTGGCAACAAAAAATGGTAAAAAACAAAAAAAAACTTTTACCATATATAAAGGAGGCACCAGTTTTAAAATCTATCCGGTTTTAATTTTAGGTAGGAAAAAAATTATAAACTTATATAGAAGGTGACACGTGGAAGCACATAATTCTTTTAAAACTTTAAACGTACAACAGAAAGTCGTAATGGGGCAGCAACAGCTTCTGTTTTAATAATAGTTAATAGATAATTAATTGATTATCAATTAATAATTAATAAATATAGATTAAAAGAAGAACAAATAATATATAATTATCCCATGGATAATTTGTATAAATTAAAATTTAGGAAAATAAAAAGAGATTAAAATATAAAAATTTTAGTTAAATTAAACTTGTATAAATTATATAGGATAAAATTTAGTTTAATTAAGCTATATTTGGAAGGAAAAAAAACCAAAATCTTAAATCTCTATCATAAATTTGCTCGTAAAACTATATCATAAATTTGTTTTATCTTATTAAATTAATTTTAGGAATTTTATCATATCTAATTAGATTTAAAAGTTTTATCTTAACCTCATCGATTTTGAAAAAAGAAAAAACTTTTACCATTTCGAAGATGACACGTTGCAGCACAAAATCTCTTTAAATTTTTTAGTTTTTTACATAAAACCGCCACGTGACAGCATCGGCTTTTATTTTAGTAATAACTAGGTTATTACCCGTGCGATGCACGGTTGACTTAATGTTGTTTCTGAAACTTAATTTAGTAGATAAAATTTGTAAGTTATTTGAATGAACCAACAATAAAAAGATGTGCACATAATTAATAAATAAATAAGTAACGTGAGATCACACCGAATAATCAAACCGAAAATTTATGCAATTTTTGTAGATAGAATTTGCAAGCTATTTCATAGTGGTTGTTCGCGGTGTGGTGGAATACGTTTAATTAAATTTAATAAAAACTATTTAAAATTGACTGAGTATTAGTAAAATAATAAAAATTAAAAAACTTTTACCGTGAGAATTGAGGAGTCCTAATCAAATTAAACTTGTCTAAATCAAATGTGATAAAATCTATCCGGTACAAACTGATTTTGTAAGAAAAAATGGTAAATAAAAAAAATTACTATGAGAATTGAGGAGTTTTAATTAATTGAAATGTGTTTAAATCAAATGTGATAAAATCTACTTGAAAATAATAAAAAAAACTTTTACCAAGAAAATTTGGAATACTAATCAATTGAAACACGTTAAAATCAAATGTGATAAAATCTATCTGGAATTAACCGATTTTGACAACAAAAATTGGTTAAAAAAAATAGAAAATGTTTTACCATATATAAAGGAGGCACCGGTTTTAAAATCTATTAGACTTTAATTTTTGACAAAAAAAAAAGAATTTATAAAGATATATTTAGTATCGTACATATTGTTTTAAAGGAGGCACCGGTTTTAAAATATATCAGACTTTAATAGTTTTAATCAATTGAAATACGTCTAAATCAAATGTGATAAAATCTATCCGCAAATAAAAAACTTTTACCATGAAAATTTGAAGTACTAATCAAGTGAAACACGTTAAAATCAAATGTGATAGAATTTGCAAGCTATTTCGTAGTGGTTGTTTGTGGTGTTGGTGGAACACGTTTAATCAAATTTAATTAATTACTAAATAATCAATTTCAACGAAAAATTACTAAATAATATATATATATATATATATATATATATATATATATATATATATATATATTAATTATTAATTATTAATTACTTCATTTAATTTTTTTCTGCATAAAATCCTAAGCCAATCTTTCAAATTTCAATTACCCATACATATGATCAATTTTAATATTTACATTATTTTAGTTTTTTTTTCAAAGTATTCTAATTAAAATTTTCAATTATTTATTACAATTATATATATTAGAGATCCTTTATGATTTTTCTCTTTTTTCTTTTCAAAATGACATCACCGACCTAAGGTTATTTTCCTTCAATTTTTTTGTGTATATATATGCCGCCAATGTGATTTTTTATCAAAATTTTAAATTGTATTGTATAACTTAATAGAGTTAAGGCAACGAATTGGTCTATAGTCTCAATTTTTAAAATAATATCTTAAATTACAAAAAAATGACCAATCCGTTCTCCGGTAATGTGGTTTTATGATTTCAACATTATAAAAATTTGAGTAAGACCATGTTACTGTAATATCCTCAATTCCACATCGAATAGATGAGAACTTGTATGTAATTTATAAAGTGACCACACACTATTACTGGGTACCAATATCATATATGAACTTTTGAATCGACTCAAGGTGCTACTATTTAGGTGGCTGGTGTGTGGATCGGAAGACAGTGTGACTTGGTGATGCTACTCTTTCCCCAAGTTCAAGAGATGGACACAATTCTAAGTGATGTCCCAATAATCAATCTATGCTCGTGAGCAACTCCAAATATTATGCCCAAGCCAAATCCAAATATTTAAAATTGGATAAAAAGGAAATTATTCTTGGATAAATAATTATTTAAACCAAATAATTATTATAAAGTAGCTATAAAAACAAAGGAATAAAGTCTTTTTTTCCTCTACAAGACAGTTTATAATGGATAATTATACCCCCTACAATGTACAAATGGCATTGTAACTTGAAGATTCTTTTCACCATTGTGAAAAGGGCTGATAATGCTAAAGAAAAACATTGACTTTCGCCAAAAACATTGTACACTCTCTAAAGTACTTGGTACAACTAACTTTTGCAACATACCTTGGTCTATCCCCTTCTGAAAAAACAAATCTCTCCCCCTACCGGACAAAAAGAAACATGGGAAGAAAAAAAAAGTCAGACCACATCTCAGCCGTCACTTTCCGGTGAAGTCAACCACCATCAGCGGTGGTGGTCGTAGCACTATTAGACAACCAAGAAAACGACAAACTCGAAGGAAAATGATCCGACGAGCATTCTCTGTTGGCCGGTCCGACGAGTTCCTCCAAACCCTCGAAGAAATCATCACTCATGGCCATATCAGACACTCCAAACTCATCGTCATCATCATCTTCTTCCACCGTGTCTTCTCTCTCTCCCCTGTTCTCTACCTTCTGGCCGTGTGGCTCGCCGCCGGATACCGACGAGAGCGTGGGTTTGTTGCCTCGTCACCGGATGTCGTGGGTTTCTGTCGGGTACTACTACCGGCGAGTGAGTTCCGGTGAGTCGGCATGGGGTGGTTGTGCTCGCCGGTGTACGTGAGAATGTTAATGCCCGGGTCGGATCATTTTCGATCAACTTGTTTTCGGGCCAAACAACCCTTTGAGTTGCTACATCTGTAATATCCCCTGTTCATCATACAAAAAAGAGAATTAAATTTCCCACTCATTTCCCCGAGAAAGTGACAGAAAATAAGCTGAGATTAAATTAGCCCAGGTCCCAAATGTGTAATTTATTGCACTTAAAGAATGACAGAACGTATGGAAAAGGGTTAATGATTCCAACATAAAATTTTCTGGATTACTAAAGCTCGACTCAGCCTCTGTCTCAATTACTTGAGATCGACAATAAAAGTTTCTAAATTCAAACGATAAATTTAGTAAAAAAAACAAATTAAGGAATGAGCTTTGGAAATCTACCTTGGGTAGGGAGAACCCTTGATGGGGTTTTGTCCATATTTTCTCCAATACCACATATCAGAAGCCCTCGCAGAACTTGAGCAGACCTTCTTTAACTGGTTCTTCCTGCAAGATAATAAATTGCAATAATGTAAATTAGTAAAATTAATTCAAACCTAAATTCTCTTCTGTGTTTTACGAAACAGAAAAGGAAAGAGCTAATGAACTGCATGTTGGCATCTCCAAAAATTCCTAATTTTGCTTTAGAACAAACCAATTTTTTTTTTACTGATTCTTAACTAATTTTGAGTTATTTGAGTAAATTCAACTTCATGTTAAATCGATCTTTAAGTTATGGTTATGTTGTGTTTGTTATCTTTATTAATTAGTGATAAGATTAGTTTGGTTACTTTCAAAATTTCAAAACCTGTTATCTTTATTAATTAGTGATAAGATTAATTTTGTAAGTTTGAAATTTCAAAACCAAAATTAATGTTAACAAAATCTTCAAAACATTATATAATCTGTTTGGGCGTTCTTCATCTGTTTCCGATCATCTACTTGATAAGTACAAATGTGATAAAATTTATCCTAACCTGCTTGATAATGTGATAAAATCTACTTGATAATTACAAATGTTATAAAATTTATCCGGTAAGATTTTTTTTTTTATAATTCATAAAAAAGTGACACGTGGCAGCACCAAATTCCTTTAAAAAATTAAGCACTTAACAGAAAGCCGCCATGTGGCAGCAACGGCTTCTGTTTTAGTTATAGTTAATAGATTATAGATAAATAGATAGATGTTTTAGTTATAGTTAATAGATTATCCTAAACTAAATCTATATATTTATAATGACAAGGGTAGATTTATCCCTGCAAATTCTCACTTTTGAATTATTGACTTTTAAGTTATCATTCAACTCTTTCTCTCTCTTATCTTCTCCATATTTTCTCTGGTTGTATTTATCTTCTCTCTTCCGTATCCTTCCTATTTTCTTTCTCATCACCATCATCTCCTCTCTTTTACTTACTAGTCTTTGTGCCCGTGCCCATGGCACGACGCGAGTAGGAAGAATAAATCAATATATATTTTAATCATGTTTCAAAAGGAGTCTAAAATTGTGTTTTATATATTTTCATTAAATAATTAAAAATGTATTAAACAATAAAAAATGGTCTTAACAACATTCTTGGATATATCGACATTTATTTTAATACTGACACATCCCATAATTGAGAACGATGCATTAAAAAATATATTAAAAATTAAAATAAAAACAGTAATAAAAACAGTTTTTTTCTTTTAGAGTGGTTTTAACAAAATAAAAAACGAACATATTTTGTAAGAAAAACTGAATAAATTGTGTTTTAGACATTTTTCATTAAATAATTAAAAATGTATTAAACAATAAAAAAATGGTCTTAACAACATTCGTGGATATATCGACATTTATTCGAATACTGACACGTCCCATAATTGAGAATGATGTATTAAAAAATATATTTTAAAATTACAATAAAAATAGTAATAAAAACAGTTTTTTTTCTTTTAGAGTGGTTTTAACAAAATAAAAAATCGAAAGAATTTTCGAATTCGTGTTCGTACATATTATTACTTATCCCAAATGAACACACAGAGTCCTGACATAAGTACCCGCTCATACTCTAACATTCTACTCTCATAGATAGTCCTAATCCTAAGTCTTTTCCACAAATGATGACCTCGCCGAAAAGGTCTCGAGGGCCCGAGCTACTTTAGCAACATCGGGGACAGCAGAATGGAGGCGGACAACACATACATACTCTTTACCAGCACCCTGTTGCGATTTAACCAAACGGGTGGCTCTATCAATGCAAACAATAAGGTTACCGGTGACTTTAAGGTCGAGGGTCCCACTGTGACCCATCTTTTCAACCCGGAGAATACGTTTGATCCAAGCCACGACCTCATGTGAGGAAGGGTTAGCGGGTTTATCGAGATTAAGAACACCGTATATTAATGGGAGAGGGGAGATGCAGTGAAGGCGAATGGGCCATATAATTGATTCCCTGATTCAGGGGGATTTTGGAAAAACCGTAGGGGAGTTGGAATCGTAGAGGGAGAGGGAGACGTAGAGGGATAAGGGTTGTGCGGAGAATAAATTACAGCCGTTTGATATAAGTAAAAATAATCAATATCAGCCGTTCTTTATCCCACTGAGCTCTATTGTATAGTAGATGTTTAAACATTTTTCTCTCTTTAAACATAAAAAATAGTAACTAAAATAAAAATGATAGTTCCGGAGTCAAGAAAACAAAAATATAAGAGGTTCATAAAATAAAAACAATTTATGGAACAAACCACTTGATGTATCCAAAAATGCATCATACCGGGGGTGTCGAAGGTAGTGGTGGACGTGGGTCGTCAGAGCTGCCGTCCGGCGGCCATGTTATCGTCAGTGGTGAATATCTGGCTATATTATGTGTAAAATAAACTTCGTGAGTCGGCGGGGAGGACCCTCGCCAAAAACCCTCCGACGTGTTTATAGTATGACAGAGAGGGCACGTAAAATATAATGGGCTAGTGGGGTTATTTATACATGGATGGAATGAACCTAGCTCGTGGCCTATTTGCCCAGCCCAAGCCTTCTTAAATTATGTAAAATATAATGGGTCATTAGATGTGGCCCACACGTCATTGAAGCGGATCCAAAATACGCACATCACCCTTTAAAAATAAAAATTACAGAATCAACAAAACAAAAATTATTTCTTGCTGAGGTTAGTAAAGTAAACTAATTTACGGAACAAAAGTTTAAGACAAATTATTAAAAATATATATGTAAACAAAAAATACGTTAGTAAAATAAAATTATTTAATGGAACAAAAATAATAGTTACGGAGTCAATAAAAACAAAAATAATTTAAACTGGGGTTACTAAAATAATGAAAAAAAATTACGCGAAAAAAATTTAAAACAAATTCTTAAAAATAGCTATGTAAAATAAAAATGCATTAGTAAAATAAAAATATTTGATGGAACAAAAATAATAGTTACGGAGTCAATAAAACAAAAAATAAATAAACTGAGGTTAGTAAAATTTTAAAAATAATTTACGGAACAAAAGTTTAAAACAAATTCTTTAAAATAGTTATGTAAAACAAAAATACGTTAGTAAAATAAAAATATTTGATAGGACAAAAATAATACTTACATAGTCAATAAAACAAAACAATTTAAACTAAGGTTAGCAAAATAATAAAAATAATTTACGAAAAAAAATTCCACAAAAAAATTCTTAAAAATAAAACAAAAATAATAGTTACGAAATCAATAAAACAAAAAATATAATGGAAGTTAGGAAAATCAAAATAATTTATGAAACAAAAATAATAGTTAACGGTAAAATTAATTTTGTTATTTTTATTTTAGTTTATTTTCTTATCAGAAATTTCTTTATTCATAAAATACAAATATAATTTAATAAAAGCAATCATTCAAAAGGAAAAACTTATTTGAGTTCAGATTTTATTTGCAGGACGAAAAAAAATCAAGTTTGTTCAAAGACATTCATTCTACAGAGTTTTTGAATAGTTTAAAGTGTTCGGGTCGGTTGCCAGGCCAGGAATTGACACTTCAAAATTGGTGTTCCAGTATTGCTATTGAGAAACATTGTACATGATGCAGGGTTGTGTAATAGAACAAGACTAATCATCATAAATCGTGGGGATCACATCGTTGAAACAATTTTTTTGAAATGAAGCAATGTTGGAGAAAATGTTTTTATCCCAAGATTGTTATTAACTTCATTCGATGTAAGACTGTCTTTCCAAGTTCCAGAGAAGAAAATTTTCATTGATGGTATCATATGCAATGACAATTAACAAGTGTCAAAGTCAATAATTGCACGTAGGTATCGTTTTGAAAAAAACCAGTATTTAGCTATGCACAGTTATATGTTGCATTTTTTAGAGTAACAAATTATTTTTGTTTGAAAATATTGATATGCAGTGAAGATGAAAAACCAAATAATATGACAACAAATGTTATTTATAAGGAATTTTTTTAGAATCTATAATGATTAGTGATATACTTATGTGTAATTGTTAATAAACTGATTCTTCTTATTTTATCATTTAAGATTTTTTATCCTCTTTATTTTGTTTATGAAAAATTTAGTTGACGTGCATTTAACGCACATGTTAAAAAAAAACTAGTTAGAAAAGAAAAGAGAGAGAGAGAGTACGTATAAAAAAGAGATAAAATGTGTTAACTAATTGATAATGTGATAAAAATTTATCCTAAATTAATTGCTCACTTTTATCGGTAACTTTTTATTTATATTGTAAAGTAATTTATCCTAAACTAAATTAGAAGAGAAAAAAGGGTTAACTACTTGTTAATGTGATAAAATCTACTTGATAACTACAAATGTGATAAAATTTATACTAAACTAACTGTAAACTTTTATCAGTAATTTCTTATTTATACCGTAAACTAATCAATTTTGGCAGAAAAAAAAAAGAATTTTTTTTTTACAATTCATAGAAAGTGACATGTGGAAGTATAAAATTCCTTAAAAATTAAGCATTTAACAGAAAGCCACCAAGTGGCAGCAACGACTTCTATTTTAGTTATAGTTAATAGATAGATTTTTTTAAAAGTCGCTTATAATAAAAAATATCTCAAACTCCTTAAAATTAGAATCTTTTGAACAAATTTAAAATATGATAAATATTGAAATTAATATATGAATATTTAATACAATATAAAATAAACAATTTATTTAAATGAATCTATTATTTTATGAAATTATTGCAGAGATGGGCGGGTAATATGAATCTCAAATTTACTTAACCAACTACAATTGGATCAACTAAATTTACTTCAAAATAAAATAAAATAAAGAAATTAATAGTTTCTTAAATTTATCAGAATAGTTAGTAATTTAAAAATAGTTAACAACTTAATACTTTCGATCTTAAATTTAAAATAAATAAAACTTTAAATAGTAGGAAATTGAATATATATTTTTGTAACTGGTTTAAAAATCTATCCTATTTTATTCATTTGTAATTTTAAGATTAGTTTAAAAGTTTATTAGTAACCTTTTACCTGTAAAACTTTTATCTATTAATCGATTAGGGCAAGTCCAATGGCAGGGGTCAAAACCAAATTTTGATACATATATAAAAGTATTAGGTTCTCCAATAGTTAAAGTAAAATGTATCAAAATTAGGTGTGGTACTAGGGAAGGTACCAAATTTGATACCTCCCTTAGTACCTCACCTAATTTTAATACCATTTATTTTGATACATATGATTGTAGATAATCATTTGATACCCATAAATAATAATCAATAAGTATCAAAATTTGGTTTTGATACCTATATGTAAGTACCACCATTGGACTTGCCCTTATAGCGTTTGTTTTAGTAATAGCTAATAGATAGATTTGACAATTTTTTTTTACTATTTTCTAAATCATAAACTACATAATTTGAATATATATGTATCAAATATTAGGAGATAGCATGATATTAGGAAATTTGATAGAATCTTTAAGTTTGAGATAATGTTTACATAATAAAATATTTTACATTAAATCAAAAATTATTTTTATCTGTCAAACTTTGAAATCAAATGTGATAAAATCTATTCACAAAAAACTTAGCATAAACTAACAGTAACATTTATCTTAAATTAACCGTATAAAAATCAAATTAATACATTTTTTTATCAGTAAATTTTTATTTGTAAAACTTTGGTCAGTAACTTTTTATAAGAGGGTGACATGTGGAAAAATGAAATTCTTAAAAAAAATCGCATTTCACAGAAAGCCGCCACGTGACAGTTGTGACTTCTATTTTAGTTATAGTTAATAAATTTTTGTTTCTATTTCTAATATTTAATTAAAATTAGAAATGGAAATGCGTCTGGTAACTATTTTTATTTTTGAAAAACTACAAATGTTTCTCATTATTCCCAAAACTTTAGAAATTAAACTTTTTTTGTTTCTCAAGGAAGATAAATGATTCTTGTCGAAAACATGGAAGGACCAAGTTAAATGAGAACCGACTTTTGAACACTAGCCATGAAAAAAATCTCAACTCTAAATTTGTCTCCTCCATATTTTCCATATGCCCTTACGCAAAAACTTATCCGCAAAAATAGAAATAGATATCAAACGAGTTTTTGTTTCTAATTCAAATCAGAAAAGAAATTATAGAAACAAAGTAAAACAAAAACATATATATATATATATATATATATATATATATATATATATATATATATATATATATATATATATATATATATAAGCCACAGCCATCATCAGTCCCCCAAATTCAAAAAATATCACCACTGACCCAAGTAGGCCTTTTTTGCTTATAGGAGGTCTCTAGCCCTAACGACGTTTGTTTATTTCCGTTAAGTGAACATGTGTCACTCATATGCACAAAATAAAGGGGTTATGTATAACATCATCAAAATATGGGGGCAAAGTGAATATAAACCAGTTTGGCTGGATTGAGGGTGAAATTCCTAACAGTCTTGGAAATTTAAAGAACTTGACTTATATTTATCTTGCCGGTTGCAATTGGAGTGGTGAAATCCATGGATCAGTTTTTGATATGCAAGCTTTCGGGACACTAGATATTTCGAGCAATAATTTATCTGGAAATCTTCCAAAAGGAATATCCAATCTTCAAAACCTCTGGAAAATCGAGCTTTGGAAAAACAATTTGACCGGAGAAATTCCTCCAGAGCTTGCAAACCTCACTCTCTTGCAGGAATTTGATATATCCATGAACCAAATGTACGAAAAATTGCCACGAGAAATTGGAAATCTGAAGCATTTGACAGTTTTCCAGCTTACCTCTCTTCTAGCAAATTACTCCCTCTATTTTATAAAAATGGATGTGAATGAAATGGAGGTTGTTGTCGATGCCCGGCAAAGAGATGCAGGTGATTAGGCTGGAAGGTGCTTTGTCAGAATCAGGGTGAACAGAGGTGGAAGGAGAAGGACGTGGCCAGGCATGGTGGAAAGCGTAGCTGGATGCTTGAACGAATGAGAGGGAGATGGATGGAGGCGAGATTCTTTGCGGGGGCAACCGAAGCAGCTATGCTTTGGAGACCTTAGATTTGTCTTTGATTTGGGGAAAACAAGCGGAGAGGAAGAATTGCAGGATGTAGCAGAGAGATAGGAGCCACGCTGGCGCATGGGGTTAGATCGTCGGAGAAAGAAGGCCGTGTGGATGGAGAGCGGCTGGCAAATGTTGATGGGCGGAGAAGGTGAAGGGACCGGTGAAGACCGACCTTTGGAGCTTTCTTGGCTCTCTTGAGGGGGATCTTGGCAGACACGACGAATGTGGATGAGATAATAGGCGAGGAGATGGAGATTTAAACTGCGATTAGGGGATGAGGATGGGCACGGACTGAAGAAAGGATTGATGCTGGGTTGTGGATGAAAAAGCTCGGCCGGACATGGCGGATGATTCGCTGGAGAAGAAGAGAGCGGGTGATGCTGGGAGCTGGGCAAGGAGATGAGACACGAACAGGGGCCGGTGGCTGTGAAAGAAGGGGAGAGATTGAGACACGAACAAAAGTGATTTGCCCCCTTATTTTGATGAATTTGTTTATATTCACTTTGCCCCCCTTATTTTGATGATGTTATACATAACCCATTTATTTTGTGCATGTGAGTGGCACATGTTCACTTAACGGAAATAAACAAATGGCGTTAGGGCTAGGGACCTCCTATGAGCAAAAAAGACCTACTTGGGTCAGTGGTGAAACTTTTTGAAGTTGGGGAACTGATGATGGCTTCTGCCAAAGTTTAGGGACTAATGGTACACTTATCCCATATATATATGTATATATAAAGTAGGTGAGAAACACTATGGTTGTGCCACCTCACCACATTTTGATAAATCGTTATTGTAAAGCATCCATGTGGAGGCTTTAAAAACGTTTGGTTTTCTAACAATTAACTAATAATAATACACAATAATAATGAATATGATAAGGTGTATTAGTATTAGTATACATAACTTCTTCTATTGTCAATACTAGAAGGCTTATATTAAAAAAAAAAATTACAACTAATATTACTTCTAACCAATGTAGGATAAAAGTTTTTAAAGTGAGACGTTACTTCTAATGACTCACTTCTAACACCATACTTTAAGTCTAGATATTTTATTCATTTAAACTTGATTTGGACAAATACATAAATCATTTCGATTCTCTTGCCGAGTAGAACACATTTGTGCAATTACTTTTACTAATAAACAAATGATACGTAAAGAAATTTGTACTTCAAGTCGCACAATTTCTTTCATTAAAAACATTATTTTTTTAACAAGTACTATACTTTAAGTCTTGGTATCTTATTCATCTAAAATCTGATTTTGACAAATAAATATATCATTTCGATGCTCTCACCGAGTAGAACACATTTGCACAATTACCTTCGCCAACAAACAAATGACACATAAAGAAATCCGTGTCTCAAGCTGCACAATTTTTTTCACTAAAAACACTAATCTTTCAACAATAGATAAGATGTATCCCTCATTGGTTAGAAATTGATATTGGTTTTAAAAATACTATTATTAAGTACCAATAGAAGAGATGTATCATACATTGGTTGGAAAGTGATGTTTGTTTTTAAAATCATTTGATAAAAGACTTCTACAATTATTACCAATAGAAAATGTATATCTCACATTGGTTAGAAAATAATGATAATTAATTTTAAATTATTTTATTTTATTACCAATAAAAGAGATGTATAACACATTGTTTAAAAAAAATGTTAGATTTTAAAGTCTTTAAACTAAAGACTTTCACTTTTTACAAGAGATGTATCTCACATTGGCTACAAAATATTCAACTATTATTATTAATAGAAGAGATGTATCTCACATTGGTTAGAAATTGATATTTGTTTTAAAAATACTATTATTAATTACCAATTGAAGATATGTATCATACATTGGTTAGAAAGTGATATTTGTTTTCAAAGTCTTTTGATAAAAGACTTCTACCATTATTACCAATAGAAGATGTATATCTCACAATGATTAAAAAATGATGTTGATTTTTAATTATTTTAGATCATATAATAGATTTTACTATTATTAGCAATATAAGATATATATCACACATTTGTTATAAATTGATGTTAGTTTTAAATTACTATTATTACCAATAAAAGAAATAAATCTTACATTGGATAAAAAGTGATGTTGATTTTAAGAGTTTTTAAATAAAAAGACATCTATTTTTATCATCAATAAAAGAGAAGAGAAGAGATGTACCTCATTATATAGAAAGAGATGTTGGTTTTAGATTAATTTTTTTAGATAAAAAAAACTTCAACTACTATTACCAAATGATGAGATGTATTCCACATTAGTTAGAGAGTGATGTAGGTATTAAAAGTTTTTTTTTAAAGACTTCATACCAATAGAAAAAATATATATTTCACAATTGTTAGGAAAATGATATTGATTTAAAATGTTTTTAGATGATGTATCTCACATTGGTTACAAAGAGATCCACGTTATTTAAAAACATATATTGGTTATAAAATTCACAGATAAAAGAATTTTTATGATATTATCAATACAAGAGATGTATCACACATTGTTTACAATGAGATGTTGGTTTCGAAACTCTTTAGATAAAATACTACTACTACTCAGTGTTCTAAAACTCTCCGCCTAGCTCCGCCTAGGCGCTAGGCCCCTCTCTACCGCCGCGACTTTCTTAATCGCCGCCTAATCGACCAAGTCGGCACCCACGCCAAACCTCGCTGACCTTAATTTATTTTTGTAGCTTTGATTTTGTGGCATGACAGTGGCCAGAGAAGGAATGGGGGGCGAACTGAAGAAGGAAGGAGGAGTGGTAATGTTGAGGTAGAGAGGGAGGTAATGGGGGGCGAACTGGAGTAATATCTTTTTTGTTTTTAGTTATAAACTTGGCTGACTTATTATTTTGGGGTTGTTGAGAATTGAGATTAATGGTAGGTTTGTATATTTTTGTTCATTTTACAAATATAGACAAGTGTTTGATAAAATGACAAACATAAAAAAAATTAAATTTGTATTCAATGTGTTTGATCTTTGATATAAATTATCAAAAAAAATGGTAATTATGCCTTAATTCTAGGCCTCGCCTAGGCTCCGATTACGCCCCGACTAGTCCCCTAGGCGCTAGGCGCTAGTGTGTCGCCTAGCGGCCGCCTAACGATTTTTAGAACCTTGCTACTACTATTATTTTTATGTTATAACCAATAGAAGAGATGTATCCCACATTGTTTAGAAAGAGATGCTGATTTCAAAAGTTTTCATATAAAAGACCATTATTATTACTATTGAAGAATGTATCTCACATTTGTTAGAAATTAGTGTTCCTTTTATAAATACTATTATTACCAATAGAAAAGATGTATACCACATAATTAGAAAGAGATGTTTGTTTTAAGTCTTTAGATAAAAGTCTTAAACTTTTATTACCAATACAAATAGAAAAGAAATATATCACATTGTTAGAATATCATATAAATTTGAAAAAATATATATATAAATTTTGGAATACTTTTTATATACAATAATTTTCGTTCAACATGTACGACTATTGCAACTATAAATATCACATAGTAACTCTAGACAAAGTTACATACTCCGTACAACTTATGATAAGCAAAAACATGTTTTCAAATGAAGTCTTATATTAGACAATGATTTAAAAATAATATCAATAGTCTTTAGGTTTAAATATGTTTTACCTTTAGAGAAAAAAAAATCAATTTATAGAATAAAAATATTAAGAATTTCAGTTCAATTCTGTAATACCCCATCCCACATCGGGTAGGTGTGAGAATTATGTTCGATTTATAAGGTGGTTACACACTACCTCTGAGCACCAACATCTTCCATAAACTTTTGGGTCGGCTTGTGGTGGGCCTGATGACCCAAGGTACTGCGTGCTCAGTGGGCCAGTGTGTGGGCTACACGTAGTGGACCGGGCTCTCGGACTCGAGTCGTTACAAATGGTATCGAGGCGGGTCCCGAGGCCAGAAAATGGGAACAAAGTGTTGTCTTAGGCCAAAGTGCAGGTAGTAGAAGGTGGGAGCCACCTCTTGATCCCCATAGGATCCACCTCTTGATTCCTGCATCGCCCGGGGTATGATTCGGACTTGATGAGGACGTTAAGAATTTAAGTGGGGAGATTGTAATACCCATCCCACATCGGGTAGGTGTGAGAATTGTATTCGATTTATAAGGTGGTCACACACTACCTCTGAGCATCAACATCTTCGATTTATAGGTGTGAGAATTGTATTCGATTTATAAACTTTTGGGTCGGCTTGTAGTGGGTCTGATGATCCAAGGTGCTGCGTGCTCACACTACTAGAAACCGTGCCTTCAGCGATGGAATTCTCAGCGACAGAAATTTTCCGTCGCTGAATTGAGCATTAGCGACGGAATTTATCAGCGACATAAAATTCTGTCACTGAAGGTAACCTTTAGCGACGGAATTGAGCATCAGCGACATAATTCCTCAGTGACGGAATTTTCCGTCGCTAAAGGTGACCTTTAGCGACGAAATTTTCCGTCGCTGAAAATAAACTGAAATTAAATTATGAAAACTTTCAGCGGCGGAAAAATTTCGTCGCTAAATATTTCAGAATTTAATTTCAGTTTATTTTCAGCGACGGAAAATTCCGTCACTAAAAATAAACTGAAAATTAAATTCTAATTAATATAAAATATCAATAATATTTGAAATTAAATTGAAATTAAATTAAAATAATATTTGAAATGTTAATTTAATAATATAATATCAATAATTAAAATGATTAGCATCAATATAATTACAAAAATTAAAACATTCACATTACAACTTAACTTAACGTAACGTAACGTTAACTTAAATTGAAATTAAATTAAAATAATATTTGAAATGTTAATTTAATAATATAATATCAATAATTAAAATGATTAGCATCAATATAATTACAAAATTTAAAACATTCACATTACAACTTAACTTAACATAGCGTGGCAATTTAACTTAGCGTAGCGTAACGCAAACAACTTAGCGTAGCGTAGCGTATTAGCGTGGCGTAATATGTAATGTGGCGTGTCGTGGCAACATAGCGTGGCGTGGCGTGGCGTGGCAATGGTAACTTAACGTAGCGTGGCGTGGCAGCAACAGCAGCAGCAGCAGCAGCAGCAGCTTGGCAGCGAAGCAGCAGCAACAGCAGCGGCAGCGAAGCAACAGCAACAGCAGCGGCAACCAGCAGCAGCAAGCGTGGCTTAACTTACATTAGCGTGGCGTGGCAACTTAGCGTGGCGTAAACATAGCAGCAACATAACAACTTGACATAGCAACTGGCAGCGCAGCTTAGCAGCGTGGCGTAACTTAGCAGCAACCGGCGTGGCGTGGCTTAATAGCGTAACCGGCAGCAACATAACATGGCAGCAACTAGTAAGCTTAGCAACTAAACAGCAGCAACAGCAGCTTAGCGTGGCGTGGCAGCAGCTTAACTAGCGTGGCAACCAACATAACAGCAAGCAGCAGCAACAACGTGGCAACAACAGCAACGCAACATAACAACTTGGCTTAATGTAGCGTAAACAGCAACTTAACCCAGCAGCTTAGCGTGGCGTGGCAATAGCGTGGCATAACTTAAACGTGGCAACGGCAATACAACATGGCAATAGCGTAGCTTAACTCAGCTCAGCAACTTAAGCGTAAGCTTAAGCGCGTGGCGTGGCAACTTGCTTAAGCGTGGCGTAACAGCAACAGCAGCAAGCGTAACATGGCAACTTGGCAACATAGCGTGGCAACGTGGCAACTCAAGCGTGACAGCAGCAGCAACATGGCAGCTTGAGCAACTAATGGCAACTTGGCAGCAGCAGCAACGCGTGGCTTAGCAACTTAACGTAACATAACAACTTAGCGTAATGGCAACTTAGCAAGTAGCATGGCGTGGCAAAGCAATGTAGCGTGGCAACGCGTGGCAACAGCAACTAGCGTGGCAACTTAGCGTAATTAACTTAGCAGCAGCAACTTGGCAACTGGCTCAGCGTGGCGTGGCTTAACAGCAAGCCCAGCAACAAGCGTGGCGTGGCGTGGCAACAGCAACTGGCGTAGCGTGAATTTGGCAATGTAGCGTGAATTTAACGCGTAAATTAACCAGCAAGCGTAACTTAGCAACTTAGCTTAAACAGCAACTTAACGCGTGGCGTAACCAGCAACAACAGCAACTTTGCTTTGCTTAACTTAGCAAGCAAGCAAGCAGCGTAACTTAACAACAGCAACACGTAACTTATTTAACAACTTAACAGCAGCAACAGCAGCGTGGCAACGTAACAGCAAACTTAGGCGAACTTGGCAGACAGCAAGCAGCAGCAACTTGGCAGCAGCAGCAGCAAGCGGGCGTGGCAACAACTGGCAGCCAACTGGCGTGGCGTGGCAGCAACCTAGCTTAACATTTAACTTAACATAGCAGCAGCAACGACAGCAACTTAGCGTGGCATATGGCTTAACGTGGCAGCAACATAGCGTGGCTTTGCCAACTGGCAACAAGCGTGGCGTGGCAGCAACCTGGCAACAAACATAACAGCAGCAACATGGCTTAACTTAACGTGAATTTAACAGCTTAACAGCAACAGCAGCAGCAACTTGAAGCTTAAATGTAACGTGGCGTGGCTTAATAACAGCAACGAAGCAACAGCGTAGCGTGGCATTAAAGCCAGTAACCAACTTAGCGTGGCAACAACTTTGCTTTACTAACAACTAACTTAAACGTAACGTAACCTTAACCTAGCAGCAAGTTAACATAACAACAACAACAACTTAACAATGTGAAACTTAACTTAACAACAACTTAGCAGCAAACGTAACTAACTTCATAACTTGGCAGCAGCTTAGCAGCAACCAGCAGCGACAGCAAGCGACAACAACAACGTTTACAGCAGCAACAACAGCAGCGTAGCAGCAGCAATTAACGTAACGCCAACCCAACAAGCAACGTAACATAACGTAACTTAACGTAGCAACGAAGCAACAGCAACTTAACTTAACGTAACAACCTTGGCTTAAATTTAGCAAGCAGCAACGCCAACAACAGCTACAACCTAACAAACAACATAACCAACAGCTTAACTTAACAACAGCAAATGTAGCGTAAACAGCAATCTAACTTAAGTTAACCAAGCAACTTAGCTTAACAAGCATAAACAACAGCGAAGCAACGTGGCGTAACAGCAACAGCAAAAGTAGCGTAGCAACAACCAAGCAACGCTTAGCTTAACAAGCAAGCAAAGCAGCAACCAGCGTAATGTAGTGGCAACATAGCGTGGTACAAACAACGATGGCGATGACGGCAAGCAACCTTGCGTGTAACTTAACAGCGTAACTTAGCAATGTAGCGTAATGGTCCATAACCAACTTAGCGTGGCGTACAATAGCGTCAATTAACTTCGCCGTAACAGCAAGCTTGCGTGGCAAAATGGCAACATAACGGCGTGCGTAACGTGGCATGTGAGCAATCGGATCAAAATTTGTTCCAGACAAAGCATCAATTCGTTTAAGGGGTTTCCTAATTTTAAATTCGAAAATATTTGCGTTGGAAAAATTACATTCTTGGAATTGAAATTAAATTAAATTATGTAAGCGCGAATATTAGCAGAGACATCTAACTTCATCGTAAATTAAATATTTGTTTTGAAATATTTGTTTTGGTAAATAAATAATGTTTTGAAATATTTGTTTTTTGTAAAATCCGTTTGTAAAATCTCTTTGTAAATTTAAAATAAATAATTTTTGAAATATTTGTGTTTTTTGTAAAATCCCTTTGTATTATATATATATATATATATATATATATATATATATATATATATATAATATTTGCGTTTTTGAAATATTTTGTGTTTTGTGTTTTTGAAATTTTATTGATAATCATAATGATGAAATAATTAAATGGAAATGTAATTAATATATATCAATAAAAATGATTGTCAATAACTCAAAAATTAAATATTATATTAATAGCATTAATATAATAACCAGTGCGTAATAGCAGCAATTTTTTATTAAAAACAATTTTGAATATTTTTATTTTTAATTAAAAATAATTGTGGTAGTTAATCTGATGAATTAAAATAAATTGGAATATATTATATTATAAAATATAATAATATTTAACTAGTTTTATATAACAGTAGAGGCAGCTCACATTTTGTTTTTATTAAATTAAATTCAAGCAAAATAAAACTATAAATTGAAAGTATAAATTTAGAAAATATTCAAATAAAATTGTTTTATCTATTTAATAAAATAAATTCAAGTAAAACAAATATATTCAAATACACTTTTTGGAAACATGTAATTTCACACTCCGCTCTTCTTCTCAGCTTGGCTGAACTTTCCACTCCCTCCTAACTTTATATAGGTTTCCTAAAATTTCAAAGACTACATTTCTAAACTCACGACACTCTCTATTAAAGAATCCATTAGTACATCCGACTTCAGCGACATCCCGTTTCAAACTCACAACACTCACTCCTCTCAGGCTTTCAGCCTCATAGTCTCCCAGGCTGGTCTTCTCTTCAAAGCTGGATCAGCTATCTCCCATCAGGACCATCACGCTGGGATCCGGCCGGTGCTTAGATTTCTTCTCCTCCGGTTCTGCCAATTTCAATCCCGTCCATCTCTTTCTTCCCAAACCTCGATTTCCAAAAAGTTCAAGCTATAGACTAGCTACAGACCACCTCAAATCCACTGTTCATGGATGGTGTTTTGAAACGATTCGGATTCGATATGAATCTCCAACCATCTTCTTCTCTTTCATCTACTCCTCTTCATCGCTTCTTGGTTCGAGGCCGTTTGGTGATCGATGGCGCTTAAAATGAAGTAATGTGGCCGTTCAGGTGAGATAAGCGTCGGCCCAGGTCAATCGGAAGAATCGAGTTCGTGGTGTCATGTTTAAGTATGGTTCTAAGCCAATTTAGATCGGATTTATTTTGGTACCTCCACTTTTGATTAACAAATGTGGTTTTGTGCTTGATTTGAATTGTGTAAAGTTGTGATTTTTTACAGTTTAGAAAATAGATTATGGAATTGACAATCGATGCAGACATTCAACTGAAAAATGTGGGTATCTTTTTCTCTTGTATGCTTGTAGGTTCAGTTTGGTGTTTGAAACTTAGGTTTTTGAAATTGTGTTGGACATTTGGAGGTATTGATAAAATGCATTTTTGGTGCAAAATTTTGGAATAATAATCTTCAGAGGGATGTAATTTTTGGAGGGATGTAATTTTTTGAAAACTAGTTCAGCCGAACTTTAATTACATTTTTAATGTGGTTTAGTGTTTGATTAAGTTGTGTA
>CM028378.1:12969090-13070533 GCA_013146195.2 Codonopsis lanceolata | reverse complement strand
CTCGGAGAGCCAGGCAGAGGCCAAGGTAAAAACCCAACTTGAAGAGTCTTCGGCCAAAATGGCCATTTGATTGAAGAAAAGTATTGGTGGCTCGTGCTAGCAATCCGAGAAAGAAGGCCGTGAAGCCGAAGAGAAGGCCAAACAAGTTGAGGCGGGCGGCCGGCTGGCAGATTGAGGACCAAGGTTGGTGATTTGGAAAGCGAGTTGAGGATCACGAGGACCGCGACTTTTGAATCTTTCAGAGGGACTGAAGCGTACAACAAAGAGATCGTCCCCTACTACGAACGGGGAGTTCGTCATATGCTTCGGGTGGCCGTTGCCTCTGGGATGAGCCTTGGTACCATTATCGAGTGGGGCAGCGAGAACTTCATCGGTGAGGCTGCTTGAGAAGGCCACGAAATGATCCCCTTCGAAGAGGACGAGCTGGAGATGTTGCACGCGAAGGATGCTAAGTATAATTTGGAAGAATAGATGCCACCAACTCCCTGGTCTCTGGACGTCTTGGCCCTGATGAAGGCCGTGGAACAGGGCGAGGAGGTGGATTTTGACCCTGAGCTAAAATTGAGGCAGTTTATGGGTGAGCTGTCTAATCGCGCTGAATTCGAGGATGCCTCTATAGCTGCCGAACAACGAGCTCTTCCCTCCCCACCTCGTGATGGAGATGTAGTAGATTTGCCCGAATAGCTTCTAGTTTATCCTCGCTGCGTCGAGTGGTATCAGACGTTTGTGCCTATGTTCCAAAACAATTTTACTACTAATCTTTTTGAAATGTAACTTAACATTTTTTTGTTTTTTCCTTGCCTTGGTCATTTTATTGTTGGATGAATTTATACGAGCCGTTGAATGTTTTTCAAATTTTCATTTGTATACTTGTCATTTTTGTTTTATTTTCAGCTGTCCTCGCGTACCGAGGACAATCAAAGATTAGTATTTTTTGAATAGTCGGCTCTTTTTCTTCAGTGGTTATCCTCGAAACTCTCCCTCCTCCATACGAGGATAGGAATGAGCACTTGGCTCATTTATCACTTTAGATGGCCTTCCTCGTGTTCCGAGGATGAGGTCTTTCTCCCACCTCCGTACGAGGATGGGAATGAGCACTTGGCTCATTTATAATTTTTGATGGCCTTCCTCGTGTTCCTAGGATGAGGTCTTATTCTCATCTCCGTTCGAGAATGGGAGTAGGTAGGAACACACTTGTTTTTGGATAAAACTTGCAATTCATTCAATTTGTGACCTTTACAAAATTTACATCAGTGATAATATGCCTTGAGATGATCTGCATGTCAAGGATTCTTAAAAGGTGTACCGTCTAGTTCGGTCAACCTGTAGGTTCCTTCCTTCACAATGCTAACTACTCTGAATGGACCCTCCCAGTTCGGAGATAGCTTATTTCTTCCCATCTTTCTGCCCGTTGCTTCGATTTTTCTTAAGACCAAGTCTCCAATTAGGAAAGCTCTTGGTTTTACTCTTTTGTCGTGGTGAATCTTTGTAAGCTTTTTATAATTGATCATTCTGAGTCAGGCCTCTAGTCGCCTTTCCTCAAGGTTGTCCAGATCGAGCTGTCTGGACAAGTCGTTCTGTTGTTGACCAAAGAAATTAACCCGAATGGTAGGGAAAGCTAGTTCAACTGGTGCCATTGCTTCTGAGCCATATGTTAGTGCAAACGGGGTTTCACCAGTAGATCCCCGTATTGATGTTCTGATTACCCACAGAACGATTGGCAGCTGCTCTAACCAGCTTCCCTTTTTCTTATCTAAATTCCTCTTTAAAGCATGCATGATCTTCTTATTTCCTGCCTCTACCTGACCATTGCCTTGTGGATGGGCTACCGAGGACATCATGTGCTTAACATTCAGCCTATCACAATTCGCTGTGAACTTTTTAGAAAACTGAATGCCATGGTTGGAGACGATCATCCGATGGAGTCTGAAACGACAGAAGATCTGTTCGTATGTAAATCTGACCGCTTGATCCTCGGTTATGCTAGCGAGTGGCTTTGCCTCTATCCACTTGGTGAAGTAATCGACGGCCACAATCACGTACTCGCACCCATGTTTTGCTTTGGGGAAGGGACCAATGAGGTCGATTCCCCACATGTCAAAGGCCCATGTTGCGATTACTGGGTTTGCAAAACCGAGGGTAGTCGTGGGATGTTTGCATATCTTTGGCACTTGTCACATTTCCTCACATACTCCATTGCATCCCTTCTCATGCTCGGCCAGTAATAACCATGAAAATTCATTTTGTCCGACAGAGTCCTCGGACCTGGGTGTCCTCCACACTCGTTCTCATGCACCTCGGCCAACAGATCTTTCACTGTCTCTGGTCGTATACATCGAAGGAGAGGTTTGGTGTTAGATCGTTTGTACAGCATACCTCCGACAACCGAATATCTGCACGCTCGGTTTCTGATTATTTGGGCTTCACTTTTCCCCTCTGGTAAGACACCTTGCTCGATGTAATCTTTTATGTTGTCGATCCAACATTTTGGAGTTTCTGCGACGACCATAATTTCCTCCTGGTTGATGGCTGGGTTTTTGAGGAACATGAGTTCCACATTAGGAGGAACTTCCTCGACTTCCGAGGATGCAATCTTGGAGAGATCGTCAGCCCGGGAATTTCCCTCTCTCAGGATTTGCTCCAGTTCCCAATATTTAAAAAGGGTCAACAATTTTTGTGTCAATTGTTGATATTTGGCCAATATTGGGTGATTTGCTTCGTATTCACCCAGTATATCTACTTTACCACCAGCTGGGAATCATTGTAAATCACTATATCCTCGGCCCCCAAGCTCAGTGTGAGCTCGATTCCAGCGACCAAGGCCTCATACTCGGCCTGGTTGTTTGAAGTTTTGAACTGGAATCGTAAGGCCATATCCAGCTCTCCTGAATCCGAAATAATCAGCGAGAGGCCAGCCCCACTTCTTTCTGCTCCTGCAGATCCATCTACGAACAAGGTCCAATATGAAAGAGGCCTTGTCTTTGCTTGCTCGCCAGACATGGTCGCTTTTGCGGTCACTAGGGTGACTCCTCGAGCATTTTCTTGCTCGCCTTTTGGTCGGGTGAACGAGGTTTCAGCAATAAAATCGGCAAGAACTTGTACTCGGATCGTTTTCCTAGCTTCATAGCTGATATCATACCCGGAGAGTTCTACCGACCATTTCAACATTCTGCCCGTCATGTCAGGTTTGTGCATGATTTTTCTTAGAGGAAAATTGGTGTATACTATAATCGAGTGTGCCTGGAAGTAAGCCTTTAGCTTTCGTGCAGCGATGATTAAAACGAGAACCAATTTTTCGACCTCCAAGTACCTCCCCTCGACGTCTGTTAGTGCATGGGAGACATAATAGATTGGCTTTTGGACGTTGCCTTTTCTCTCGATCAAGGCGCAGCAACCCGAGTCGATCTTTGCCAAATAGATGTATAGTTTCTCCTCCGTGCTGGGATGCGAGTAGTGGTCGGCCTAAATATTCCCTGAGCTCCTCGAAAGCCTTGGTACAATCCTTTGTCCATTCAAATTTTTTGCCTCCCTTTAAGACCTTAAAGAAGGGCAAGCTTTTTTCAGCTGATTTGGCGATGAAGCGACTGAGGGCAGTGACCCGACCATTGAGTTGTTGGACATATTTGATCGAGGATGGTATGTCCATGGTTGTTAAGGCTTTTATCTTCTCTGGATTGGCCTCAATCCCTCTCTCATTTACCATGTAGCCGAGGAATTTCCCTTCTGTTACTCCGAATGCACACTTAGCCGGGTTGAGCTTCATTTTGTTTTTCCGCAGACTCGAGAAAGTTTCCCGCAAGTCTTTGGCGTGGTCGGAGTGCTTGGTTTTGATAACCATGTCATCAATGTAAGCTTCTACATTCCTGCCCAACTGGTCCCCGAACACTTTATTTACCATTCTCTGGTACGTAGCTCCCGCGTTCTTGAGGCCAAAAGGCATCATTGTATAGCAATACAACCCCCCTGCTGCTCGGAACGATGTATGTATCTGGTCAGCCAACCACCTCTTGATCTGGTGATAACTTGAGTATGCATCTACAAAACTGAGAATTTTGTGCCCCGATATGGAGTCCACAAGTTGGTCGATTCTGGGTAATGGATATCAATCTTTCGGGCAAGCTTTATTTAGATCAGTGAAGTCCACACACATTCGCCATTTCCTAGTTACTTTCTTTACCATGACTACATTTGCAATCCAAGTTGCGTACAAGACTTCTTTAATAATTTTAGCTTTCAACAATTTTGCACTTCTTCCTTGATAGCTGTTTGTTTTTCCGAGGAAACAATTCGTGCCTTTTGCTGTATGGGGATGAAGTCTGGATCAATGCTTAATTGGTGCATAGCAACGTCCTCGCTAATTCCCTCCATGTCCTCGATCCTCCAGGCGAACACGTCCAAGCTTTATTTCAACAGCTTGATGATCGCTGCTCGCTCTTCTTTAGGGATTTCCCTTCCTACTCGAACCTTCTGCTCTGGAAAATCAAGGTTGATCACAATTTCATCTAGGTCGTCGTTAGGCTCGATGGTTGGGTGATGATCAATATCTAGGCTTTCGATAGTGATTACTTTGGTGGCGGCCTGGTCCTTTTCATGTTCATTGATAGCCATCGTGCCGATCATCAGATCCTTGTTTTCCCCTTTTTTGAGCGAGTTGGCGTTCCCAGCTCGCTTTCCCCATTCTAGTGACGAGGTGGCGTTCCCAGCTTGCTCGGGCCACTTTGCTGGCGTTCTAACTGCTAGGCTTCGAGTTGGCTCGTAAACATTGGGATTATTTCTTCTTCTGTTTCTCGGAGTCTCTTGGTTGATCTGCTAATTTCAACCACCTCTCCTTCTGGCATGAAAATTACCACCTTCTCTTTGTGCGTTTTTTCTTTATAAATGTATTCCAGGGTGCTCGTTGCATCATTTAAAACCATGTCTATCCCTTTTTCCGTAGGTATTTGATTCTCTGATGAGCCATGGACGCGACCATCTGGAACTTCGTTTGCAAGGGTGAGCCCAGTATGCCATTGTATAGGGATGGTAGGTCGAGCAGTAAGAAATCAACCTCCTCCGTTCGAGGAGTATTGGTTTATTCACCGAGTATCACCGAGAGAGTGATGATCCCTTTCACCGCGACTTTATGTCCGGTAAAACCCTCTAATTGTACGCTGCTAGGTCTGAGGTGGGAGTTCCCCAACCCCATTTCCTTGCAACACGCGTAGTATAAGATATCCCTTCCTGCCCCTGTATCCACGAGCACCCGCTTCACTTCACTGTTGTGAATTCTTACTCGAAGAGTCAAAGGTTGTTGGCGAGCAGTCTCACTGGCAGCTAGCTCGTCTGGCCAGAAAGTGATTCCTCATGCTTCATCCGATCGCGGCATCATATGAACCACATGTTTCAGGTTGTAAATCATGTTTTTCAACTGAGTCCCGCTTGGTGATGCTTCCCTAATAGTGTTGATCACGTTCCTCGGCCCTCCATTATCTGGCCGAGGATTCTGATGTCTCTCAGGCTCTCTCGGCCTTTCTCTCTGATCAATGCTCCTTCGTTCAAACCTCCTGAGCTTGCCTTTGTCAATCAACTTTTGGATGGCCCTTTTCAAGTTGATACATTCCTCGGTTGTATGCCCTATGTCTTTGTGGTAGGCACACCGTTTATTGGGGTTGCGAGGGTATCGACTTTCTTTCAGCGGCCACGGCATATCAATCTTATCCTGATCGAGCAGGACATTCATTATATGCTCGCGGCTAGTTGTGAGTGGGGTCCAGTCAACGTTGTCCCACATATTTTTCCCTCGATTATCCTCTTCCTTGTGGCCAGACCCTCGCCCCCTTTGTTTGAGTTGTCTTGAGCTCGGTGCGCTTCATCATGCTCTTTCTTCTTCCCTTGTTTTTTCTCACTCCCTTCCTTCTTTGCCTCTTCGGTATTGATTACCCGAATTGCGTGGGTATACATCTCTCTGATCGAAGTTTGATCCCGCAACATAATTTCTTGCCTCATCAGTCCTTGCTGAAGGCCGGAGATGAAGCACATTTTAATGGATTCTTCTGAAATGTACGGTATTTGCTCCACCATGGCCATGAACCTGTCCATATAGGTTTGGTTGGACTCGTTTATTCGCTGATGTATCCCACACAGATCTGTTTGCTTCTTCGGCTGGGGCCCTGCCGAAGAGAATTGGTTGACAAACATCTGTCTGAATTCATCCCAACTCTCTACTGAATCCAGTGGGAGTCCAGTATACCATTTCAAAGCTTTCCCCTTCAATGTTCCTGCAAAAATCTTACCCCAAGCATCTTCGTCCTCAGGGGCAACTATATTAATTTTTACCTCAAAACTGACCATGTGATCTACGGCATTGGTGAGGCCCTGATATGGTTCAAAGGTAGGGACTTTTTTATCGGGTAGGGGGGCTTTCCTCATCCTTTCTTGAAACGGGCCATTCTTGGCCGGAGGCAACAGCATTGGTTTTCCTTTTTCCATGGCCTCTAGTCGACCACGTAGAAACTTTACCTCCCGCCCGACAATGTCACTGTTTTGTTTTTGATCGACGTTGGGAGATTCCCTTCCTCGAAGAGCGTGGGAAAAGTTAAATGGCTTCTGGGCCTCCGAGCTAGGCTTGTGCAATGTCCACATGTTTTGTTTTTGATCGCTCGGGCCGATTTTGCATCTCTCTCGTGTTCGCCGAGAACTAGACTCATTGCCGGATATGGCCTTCCCCTTCTCTTTGCCCTTTAAGGTGACCCTTTGAATGATCAGGGCTTGCTCCTCTTGGGGTTTAGTCGTAGCTTTTATCTTTTTCTGAAGCTCGAACATTTTAAGCTCAGCCTCTTGAATTCCTGCAAGGTAAGTTTTCTGGCGTTCCCAGAACTTTGCCTCCGCAAGGAGTTCGTCTTGTTCAGTGGCGTTATCTCCCTCTGTTCGAGGTTGTTCCACTTAGGCCTCCTCGTCATTATCATAGATAACGCTCAGCTGGCCTCCCATTGCCTTTGAGGTGACCGTGTCGATGTCCATGCCCGTTATTTTGCTCGCTGGTGAGGGTGGTGGTATGTTTACTCCTGGTTGGTTTTGCTTTGTAGGAGTTTGCTTTGTAGGAGCTGACGTGTCTTGTAGTAGATGATCACGTCGGTATATGTGGGTACCGGAGGTACCAAGTTTGATAGGATATCTGGGCTTCGTGCTTGCTCTATGATTGTTGGACACCTGAAAGGAGAACTACCATTAGGGTGCTGGGGGTTTCCCAGCTACAGCCCTCCGGTGTGAGAGTCAGTAATCAGGATCTCAGGTATGTGCCGGAGCTAGGCGTTCCCTTAAGCTTCCGGTGAGTGTTTTGATAGTAGTTTCTTTGTGTATCTTGTATATAAAAGCTCTTGGTAAGTATTAGAATGCTAAGTAAATCTTACATTTCTTCAAGGGAAATGTTTCCTTTTATAGTAGCTTAGATTTGAGATCATGAGTGGCCTGGGGGTCCCTGATGGGGGGACTGGTTCCCTGATCGGCTTGCTGGCAGTTCCTGAGTGGTGAACAGGTTGCGTGTGATGTGCCAATTGTAGGCGGTTGATGAGCCGATAAGATATGGCGGCTTGCATGGCTTGTCCGGCTCTTGTGAGGAAGGCATCTGGAGGCTATGTACAGGCTATGGGCTAGACCTATCCTGTCACAGAAGAGTTGTCGGTCGAGCATAGGTGGTCCTCGCCCGTGTTGTCGGGTGTTGCTCATATGTTCGAAATGGTCTAGGATATATCAAGGGTAGAGGTTGGTTGGCTCATGATCGCCGATGGTGGTCGGCTGGTTGATGGTCGCCGATGATGATCGGCTTGTTAATGGTCCTCGGCCTTTGGTGGGACCTGCCCTGGTCTGACTGGAGTCCACGTGGTCGTCCCACGTAGGGGGACCCAGGTCGGGTCCCTTCATTTACCTTCGATAAAAGTATTTAATTTCATTCGTTTAACTCGTTATTTTACGATTGATCGAGTAAATCGTAAATCGAAAAGAGTTGTGATCAAATTATCTTAACCCTAAACATATTTAATACTCTAATGCTTTACATCACTACCGGCACCTAGAGGGATTCAAATCAAGCAGGAAGCACCATGTAACCAAGTTATACATTTAGGTAAAAACAAAATTTTATGAGGTAAGACATTCATCCGTCACTTGGTGCAAAGAAATTTCGTCTAACACTTTTTTTGCCGATTTGCTTCTAAATTGGTAGACTTTTGGTAAGGTTTAACTGATCGAAGTTTTGACCGAAAGAAAAATGTGTATGCAAATTTTTTTCACTTACAAGAAAAAATTTACAATTTGATATTTATGCTCAAAGATAATTTTTCAGTTAGTAACTAAATCAAATTAATTAGTAATTTAATTGTGTTTAGTAGATAAATCAAATTAATTTAAAAAATAATTGTGTTTAAAATATTTTTTTAATTTAAAATTTGTTAAATTAAATTTAATAAAAAATAAAATAATAATAAATTACGTAAATGGTATTTTGGTCAAACACTTTTCAAAAGTACTGTATTAAACATTTTATAACTGTTGTATTAAGGATGCCCCTTAAAATTATTCATAGGATACTAATAAGAGTAAAATTTGGATCCATCAGCGGTGTAAAATAATTTTTTACACAAATAGCTTTTGTATAATGACATGTGTCAATCATAATCTTCGTCTTATTTTTTATAGTTTGATTGGTGTCGTGATCCAAAGACCGCTTGTGTAAAAAAGATTCTACACCGCCAGTAGATGAAAATTTAATTATAATAATTATAATTTTAGGAGAAAGGTAATTTTGACAAATTATAAAAGCATGACAAGTTTCGCTCGAGTCCTCTATTTCATAATACTCCATATGTTTCACATAAATAGTCAATATTTGAAAAGTCTAATCATTAAGGGAAATATAAGTAGCACTAGAGCTGGTTATAATTACAAAAATATTTAAGGATTATTAATATGTTAATATTAAATATAAAAAACAAAATTGAAATGTAATTGAAATTATAGTTATAATTTTCGAAAGTGGGCTATTAATGTGAAACGTCTAAAAATAATATAGTAGACTATTCCAAGAATGGAAAGAGGAGTGTACAAAGGCGGATCCAAGTGAGAAGTGAGTAGGCTCAAGCCCATGTCATCATTTCGCAAAAATAAATAAATTATCAAACACTATTATTATTCTTAAACTTTTTTTATAATTATGAATGAAGTAGGTTTTCATGTAAAACTATCTTATGGATCATAATTTATAAGACGAAGTTCCACTCTATTACAGCTCAACTCATCAACACGACGTGGGTCGAGTAAAGAGGAGTCGTCTTACAAAAACTTTTTGTAAGACTGTCTTACCTAAGTTTTTGTCTTATAATGGGTAAGGTTCATTAAGTCACCAACTATAAGTAACTTCCTTTTTTTCGATTATTTAAGTTATTTTACATTATTATTATTGTTTACAATACGTTTTAAGGTTAATAATTAGGAAAGACAACATATATTTTCTATAATAATATCTCCCTGACCCGACTCATCGTTTATTTGTGGACTGAGCTGTGAGACAGTGGGTGACTGTCTCACACGATACCTACTCATTTTTTAAATGTCTAGCCCATGTGGTACCAAAATCCTAGATTGGTAATATACACGAGGATTACGTGTTTGAAGAAGGTATTCTGAATTGTGCACGATAACATGTACGCATTCCGTCTCTAAATTATCGTCTTGATAGACCTGGCATACGGTTTTTAAAAAAAGACATTTGAATAGATTATTAATATTAGTTTGATATGTAGTTTACTTTAAAGTTCATATGTATATGACCCATAATTAAAGTATGATGAAAAAGTAAGGATAATGTGGTAAAAGTGTTGTCCTAAAAAAGAAAATTTCAAATAAGATAATTATTTTGGGACGGACGAAAAATAATAGCAGGACAATAATTTAAGGACGGGGGAGTATTATGCATAGTGCAAAATAAAATAAAAGAAAGAAACTGATTTTTGAAAAGAAAATGTTGTGTCAAAAGAGATGCATAGGTTACAATCTCACCAGGCAGGCAAGCAGATAGACACTTCACCTCTCAAAGATTCAAGGACAAACTACACAATTGGTCTCTGTACTTTTGGGGTTCTTGACTATTCATTCCTACACCTCGCAAATGGTCCCTAAACTGAAAACTTTTACACCATTGGTCCTTCCGTCAACTTTTGGTCGTTAAGTACGATCATGTGACACGCACGTGTATTTTTTGAAGGGTAAAATAGTCATTATCTATTAAAATATAGGGACCAATATTAAAATATATAAAAACAAAATAATGCATCATTAATAATGGTGCCATTTCTTCTTCCTCCAATTTCTCTCTCCCGTACCCTTTCAGAATCCCGGTGATATTACCACTGGCGATGGAGATGACGATTAAAGCCTTCCCACCTCGACCCACGAACTCGATCCGATAATTCACCCGGACCTCCCACCAGAATCATTCTGGGTCTCCGCATCCGATGAACTCGACTGGCTCTATCAAGTTCGCAATTAAGGTTTACTTAGTGTTGGCTTTGATTCGACAATGGATCGAGATGACGATAAGTGGTGAAACCCAGCGGTTGGGGGTCGCCAGAGAAGAGAGGAGGGATGTCGGAATTTAGGATAGCGGCTGGTGAAGGAAGAGCCTCGAACTGGAGATGACGTCGGAGAAGAAACAAGAAGATGGATGGAGGGAGATTGCTGGAGGCCGCCGATGGAGATTCGCCGGAGAAGAGAGAGCGTGTGGGATGGATTGATCGGCACAAATCTGAGGAGCCATGACTGGAGTTGGTGACAGGGAAGGGAGGTCGGAGCGAACTGGGGAGAGAGACTTAGAGCGGAAGGAGCTCGGTCGGTCATGGAATTGGCATTGAGTGAGCGTGGATGAAGCTGGGAGATAAATAACAGGGATGTTTCCTGACATGGTGGGAGAGGAGATGGAGAGGCTATGGGTATTTCATAGGGGGCTTTTGAAGCTGGGGCCAGCTGTGAAGTTGAAATAGGGGCGGCGGCAGTTGAAGATGGCGGCTGGCTGGATGAAGATTGCTGTGATTTGGATCCACATGGCTGTGACTTTTGATTCTCACGGCTGGAGACGGAGAAAGGAGGCCGCCAGATCTGAGATTGGGGTTATTGTCGACGCCTGGCGAAAGAGATATAAGTTGCCAGGCTGGAACTGATTCGCCGGAATCGGGGAGAACAGAGGCGGAAGGAGCCGGTGGCGGTTGTATATGGAGATGGGTGAACAGTGCGCCTTTGAACCTCTCAACTTACCGTAAAATGGGCAGTAGCTTAGTCGAAAAGACTAAGCAAGCGCCTAATAATTTTTCAAACATCCCCCTACAGTAGATTAATACTTGATTTAAGTCATAATTTGGTTGAACGCGCAAAATGACTATATTACCCTTCCCAAAATACACGTGAGCCCCACGTGTACTGACTTAATGGTTCCAAACTAACGGAACTAGACGGAATGACCAACTTCGTTGAAATTGATTGGTACGAGGACTATTGGCAAACGAATTTTTGTACAGGGACGAAAACCAAAAAAAACTCAAAAGTACAAGGACCAATTGTGTAGTTTGTCCAAGATTCAAACATAGTATTGTAACTTATATCCATTGAAAAGATCATTAACGTCGCTGCAACAAGAGACATATTGTGGGAAAAACTGAACACCTGAATCGAGCTCAACAATCTATATTATAATCGATCTTTTCCGAAAAGTTATCGGTCATAATTCATTTTTACAAAACATAACTATTAGTTTTTAAAAGTTAATTATTGGCCAATATATTGCTAAATTTTGTAAATCCCAGTAACAATATAGGAAATATCTAATTTAATTCTTACGTTTGTCTTCCTTTACTCTATATCATTTCTCTTCTCTGTATCTTTTTCCTTATATTCTTCGTATCATTTTTCTCTTCATTATATAACGTTTCTCTCAAGGATAAGACTATTGTCCCCCTTAAGTTTGTTATTTTATTTCTATTAATAGAATCTAGAAAGATATCGATCTTGTTTCCCTAAAAAAATTTACAAAACTTGAGACTGATTATCCCTCTCAAGTTTTTTTTGTCACTGTTGAATAATCATATTATTTTAATTGATTACCGAGAGATATTGATTTCAAATTGATTATTTTGAATACTGACATCATCTCATACTGATACCGTGTCATAGGAACGGGCACATAATCTAGTTTCATTTCATATTTAAGCTTTCACTGGAACTTAATGAAACACGCCAAGATTTTACCTATACTAAACTAATTACTGCACCCAACAGAGTTCGCTTTCTCGATTTCCTATCCTTTTCTTTTTTCTTGGAGGTAAAAGAGTTCGCTTTTAGCTATAGATACACATAAGAAAAAATAAATAAAAGAGGTTTCTCTTTATGACTTCGACGTCAGAAGTTTCCATTTATTGAAGGGATGAACCAGCGAGTGTTTGCGTCAACTGGTTGGGTCTAAATATCAATTTTGAACTGTAGTTTACTGATGGGAACCATCATTCAGCCATTCCATCTTTCACCAATTCTTCTAACCCCTTCCTCAGCCTTTCTGCAGCAAGCTGACAGTCAGTTTCTCTCAACCCTCCAAACGAGATCCTAACATGTCCCGGACAGCCACAGGCACCTCCGGGGATCACCACCACCTTGTGTTTCCAAGCCAGCCAGCGAACTACCTCAAATTCATCAACATATTTATCTGGAAGCTTTGCCCACAAGTAGATTGCACCTTCTCCACCTTTCACTGCTCCCTCTCCCAAGGGAGATAGTCCTTCTAGAACAAGTGCTCTGTTTTTGGCAAGATCTTTCACCTGATCAGTGACCCACTCTGGTCCCACTTCTAAAGAGTGAAGGGCCAGTCGCTGTGAGATTATAGAAGCACATATGGGTATGTTGTCTTGGACTTTGAGGAGTTGAGCTGCAAAGCCCTCCACTTCTGAAGGAAATGCTATCTGCATATTATATCACGAAAATAAATTTCTTGCAGCCAACACCAAGATTTATTGAGGAAATGAGCAAAACCAATTGTACATTACTTACATATCCAACTCGCCAACCCATCATCCCATATGCTTTAGAGAATGAAAAGATATTGACTATGTGATTGCCCTCTATGCACGAGTGCTTCAAGCCATCATACATAAAATACCTGCATTTACGTGATAGTTAAGACTTCTACTACATGGTACGGTATCACTCAAGAGCAATGCTGGAGGATAAAACAGATTGTATACTTTAAAAACAAGGGAATAGAGAAGAGATCATGGGGAAAATTCTGAAGTGCAGTCAAATCTGGATAGACCATCCAAACAAGAAGACACTTACTCATATGTGTTATCTACAACAAGCCAACATCCAGCATCTTTGCAGACATCTGATATCCTCTATTTGCAAGTATAAATGAAATGGAACAAAAAGTTAAAAACATAAAGAAAACAGGAAGTGAGATGAGTAGGTGAAAGAGATCTATCTACCTTGAGAAGGGGTTCGGGAATATAAGTTCCGGATGGGTTGCCAGGATTCACAACAGTCACAAGCTTTGGAGTTGGTTTTGTCTCCCGCAGAGTTCTTTCTAACCAGTCTGAAATCAAGATATCTATAAGAACCCATGCGAGGTAAACAAATCCGGGCAGACAATTCAGCTCAATATTCATACAGCTAGACACTTGACAAAAATTCCTGCGTAATATCTCTTTAACAACCTGTCGAATAATGCTAATGTCTCATGATAGTAGGTGGCCACTAATAAAACACACATATTTCTACATGTATTCGATGTAGAATCAGGCTATTACAATCACTCCCATTTAAATCCTTGACGTCCTTGTCAAGACTCACTGGGATCGGCATTTCGAGCAATTTCGGATTCAAAAGGTGGCTTTACGGGTTCAAGAGGCGGCTTCTACCGCTTCTCAAAATGTATCACTTCTTCCCGCACATCACTTTGTTTCACATTTTTGGCCGGGATACTCTTATATTTTTCCGGTCGTGAAACCGTTCTGATACTATTTGTAATACCCCCATCAAGAATCACTAAGATCGGCATCCTAGGCTATGTCGGATTGAAGAGGTGGCTTTAATCCCAATGGCACCTACCACTTCTCAAGCGATGTAGCATAGCCCTTTGTTCAACATTTCCGGTCGAGACCCGCTTTGATACTATTTGTAACGCCCGAAGCCTGAAAGCTTAATTTGTTATGAATGGCCCACGAACTAGCCCTCTAAGCTCCTCGGTCAACTAGGACCACCACACACCCACCCAAAAGTCCATAAATTATTTTCCACATCTATTCAATGTGACATCAGGATATTACAATCTCCCTTTCTTAAATCCTTGACGTTCTCGTCAAGGCCAACTAGGATCGACATCATAGGCAATGTCATATTCAAAGAGATGGCTTCTACCACTTCTCTAGTGATGTAGCACTTTATTCCCCATAGTCCTTTGTTCCACATTTTTGTCCTACATAGCACTTTGTTCCACATTGAGTCCCGCACAGCACTTTGTTCCACATTTTTGTCCCGCAAAGCACTTTGCTCCACATTTCCGATCGGGACGTGCTTAAATACTATTGGTAATGCCCCAAACCCGCGGTGCACTACGTATGGCCAACACACCAGCTGATTGGCTCTCTAACCCCTAGGTCAGCTAGACCCATCACACGCCTACCCAAAAGTTCATGGTTAATGTTGGTGCCTAGAGGTAATTGGTGGCAGGTAGACATTTTCCACATCTATTCAATGTGGCATCAGGGTATTACACAACCAACTTAGTAATAGTATGGAACGAATCCATAACTAAGATAGTTACCACCATAAAAAATTTGAGGGCTAGTCCTCCTCACTTCTTAACCTTTCTACACACCTTAACACCTCTCGGCTACATAACCATCTCCTCAACCACTCTCACCAGCACCTTCAAGTTCAAGAAAGAGGTGAAGAAAATATCATAAGCTACTAGACACTAATTCACTCCTTTTGCCACTTGGTAAAACGCAACCCACTTTAGGTGCAAAAACTGTCCATCTAAAAACAGTGAAACAGAGTTCGCCAACAAAAACATTGGCTAGAGAATACTCGCAACACCTTGTAAACTCCAAAATCCCGCTTACATAATTATCTTCTTGATTATGAGAGCTTAAACCTATTATAAGTCAAATTGTTATCAATGATTAATAAAAAACGTAATTTTCCAAACTTAGACCATTCCAACGTAATTTTCTAACTAATCCCAACGAGCACTCTATATATACTTACTAGCTAAAAACCCAAAATCCAAGTACTCTGACTATCAGCTTTAGACTAACGTAAAGGAGAAATCTTTAAATTATCCTATGCACAAACTTCTGTGCATAAATAAAATCAATTCAGTATAGCCTTAAAGTTGAAGTCCAGAAAGTATACAGAAATATAAAAATGACTAGTGGGGCTCCAATAAGCTTCAACCTGCATCTGGATGAAGTGTCTTTGGATCACCAGGACCCACCAGAATGTTAGTAATGCCTGTCATCTGGAATGACATGTATGCATTGAAGTAGTATGGTGCAAACATAACCACAGAATCCCCAGCATCACACAACGTAAGCACAATATTCACAAATGCCTGCAAGTAATCATTAATAGACAAAGGTTACCTCTTTCATACTTAACCACGAACAGATTCATCTTATTATGATAAAACTTTGAATATGCAAATCAAGAATAATTATGAACAAAGACTAATAGGACAGTCATTTCAATATACATGGTACTCCAGACTTATTTTCATCCCAATTTTGCGAACAGAATATGTAACTAGTTAGGGAAAAATAGCACTCGTGTATCTCACAAGCCATATTTGTAATGAATTGTAGACAGTCAGTTTAGAAAGGATGTTCTATAAAGGCTGGCTTTCCTCAATCAGAATGAATTTTTCAAACTGCCTCAAGAGAACCACAATATCTTAGTTATAAAATTTATATTTGGTTCTTCAAGAAATCTCTAAAGATAATCCAAAGAACAACTTAAGACAAGGAAATAATCCATTTACAAGAGCAATATATGATAATAAGAATACATTGTAATTGTAACAGTAGGGACTTAAAACTAAATCACTAACTTAGATGCTAGCTAACATTGCAAATGGCTTGTCAACTAGCTTGGCATTATTCCTTTGCTCTTCTTCTTTCCTTTTGTGAAAACCTCCTAATATAACTGTGGTAGCTTTCCCCAAAGTGACGTACTTAGCCTTCTTACGAATTCCAAGAAGAGAATAAAAGATAAAAACAAGATCATTTACCTGATTTGCACCTGCAGTAACCATCACTGACGATTTGCATAACTTATTCTCTCTGTGCAACTGCAAAAACATATTATAGCAAGTTGATAAAATAAAAACAAATCCATGTGCAAAGTGACTATAAGCCCCAACGAAAAGATGATCCGTAAAACAATGACTAGTGCACTGCACTACACACTTCATTCAATGTTGTGCCACCAAACTATAAAAGCATGAATCAGCATGCTGAGATGGTAGAACTCAAAAACACATGTATTGACTTAACACAGACAGGAATTTATTTTAATTTTTTTGATGTACCTTCTTAATCAATGCCTCCCTCAGCTCAGGAAGACCTTCATCATGACCATAACAGCTAACTGAAGGCTCGTGTACGAGCTCTTTAACTTTTTCCAGTGCCTGCTTGGGTGGTTGCCAATACACTACCCCCTACATATTTAAGAACGAGATAGTACCAAATAGTCAGCACAGTCAGTTTCCATGTACACTAGTGGCAAATAGCCGGAAGACAATAACAGGTTTCAATTCGTTGTTTCAAAAACAAAAGAACTATTTTCAAATCCCATCCAAATCTAACATGCTCCAAAACAGTAAACTAAATTATTGTCCTGTTTGAGTCAAACTAGGTGTTATTTAAACGAAATTTTGACACATTTTTTTTCTGTACGTGTTTTGTGATTATAAAAAGAAAAAATATACATGTTATTTTCATTTGAAAAACAAATAGTTTGACTCAAAAAGTCAAACCAAGACAATAATTTAGGAGTGAAGGGAGATTATTTATTCACGTTTATCGAACAAGGGATTCAAAGGTGTAAGTGAATGTAAAATAAAGTATCCCTCCTGCTTAACATTCAAACCAGTTAGATTATCCAGCTGTAACGTTGAATTTATGACACTTCTACACTACCTCGACTGACATAAGGGCAAGGACTCAGAAAATTTTAACAGCTCACACTCCCTAACAATCACACATTATGACAAGATTGTTCATTTTAACAGACGATGAACTAAAATGAACACTCATTTTGGATGGAGTACTTTATAGAGACTTAATCTAACATCGTGAAGAGGTTCTATATGTTTCTGTAACATTAACCAAAAAGACAGGTAGGATAAAATTACAGCCAATGACTCAAACGCTGTACAATTGATTCATAAATCAAGTAAATTCTGTCAAAATACATGAAAAATATAAATTTAAAAACTGAATTAAGGATTTTTACATTTAAGATCATGAAAAAAATGGACATTTATTTTAGACGGAAGCAGTACTTTACAGAATTAATCTAACATTTGGGAACTGGGAAGAAGTTCTAAATGTTTTTGTAGCATTAACAATGTAGGCAGGTAGTATAAATTACAGCTGAGGACACAATAAACACTGTACAATTGATTAGTAAATCAAGCAAACTCTGTTACAATACACGAAAGAATAAGTTCAAAGGATGAAGCGAGGATTTTACATTTAATTAATAAGGGTGTTATCAAATAATAACTTCATATGTTGAATGTAATGATTTCCATATATTGGGAAATAAGAAATAAATTTGTACCACTTCTACCAAGCAGACAGACTATTCAAGGTTTCAAGATATCTTGGAAAAATCCACATTACAAAGAACTAATGATATGACAAGTTCCAGAAACATTGGGGAAAGTAAACAAACCTGAGCTAGTGATATGGCACCCTTTATACCCCGCACCAATTCTTGAATCTGCAAACCCAATACATCTTTCTCATCAAAACTTTCTACATCTTTCTCCAATTGCCAAAACACACACACGCAAACAATCAAATTTCTTTCCACACATATCAATCAACTTCACACACAAACATATAAAAGGGTAGACGAAAAAGGAACCAGAATTAGGGTTTTGAAAGCGAAGAAATGGACCTGAACCATGACAGGGGTTTCAGTCTGAACAACCCTCCTTGCTAGCATCCCATACGAACCCATCTCTTATCCCTTCTTCTTCTTATTCTTCTCTCTCTCTATCTCTCTCTATAAATATATATATATAGCTACTGCAATTTATAAGCTCTGACTTTTCACCTACTCCTCAAACGCAGAAGGGGTAATTTATTCAATCCCAGATCCCTCCAAATTTGAGCAAAAATTTGAGTAATTTAACAATCAAATTTACCAACTTGTGAGGGATTAAAAAATTTCAACAGTTAAGATAAAGACGAAGAACTTTTGTGTATATATAGTATTACAATTATATGAATATATATATATATATACACAAAGGGAGAGAAAGACGTTACGGCTCTGTGTTTGTTTATGCTTTTATTGACTTTTAGTGTATGATGACGCCAAAAGAGAGTATATTCCTGTCCAGAAAAGATTAAGCTTCGATAATCAACTTTTCTCGCCCTTCTTTAATCAGAAAGCACCAGAAGAAGAAGAATTAATAAAATTCCCTCTCCCTCCCACAAGGTGGCTTTTTGATCGAACATGATAATACAGAAAAATGATCGTGTTATTAATATTAGAGATTCCACACAATATTTACAGACTGGTAGAGAATGTGAATTAGGGTTCTAGATGACAGGAGGTCAGTGGTAATTTGGGCCAAGGGAGAGTGAAGAGAAAAGATGAAAATGGTTGTTGGGTGGGGGTGGTGGGGGTGGTGGTGGTCGTGGGGTGGCATTAGTTGCTGTGAAGATTCGGATCACCGGTTCTTCTGCTAAGGATGAGGATGCCCCACCGGTTGGGTGGTAGGCCTTACGCCATTACCCCGGTTTAATTACATTTTACATACTCAAAATTGTTGATATCTAATTAAATGTGAGTGTTAGTATTCATTTTATAAGCATCAACAAGAAGCAGTTAAGTTATACTAACCACAAGAAGCAGTTAAGTTATACCGACTTCGAACTGTAGATGCGATTCTTCAACCCAAATTAATTTCAAACCTATCAATCTCTCTCTCTCTCTCTCTCTCTCTCTCTCTCTCTCTCTCTGTCTATTTTGGAAACTCTTCCCAATACTTGAATTTGTCGAAGAATTCAAATGCCCAAAGGTATATTGTCTCTCCAAGCCACCTCTGCCGCCCTTTTCTTCTTCTAATACCGGGGGGAAAAAAATTCCCTTTCGATTGCAGACACTTGTGGACATATGTTTCCTCACCTTATAGGGGTAATTTAGTCTTTTTCATCAATTTTTCTTCTTTAATTCATCTTCTCCGCCCGAACATGGTCCACCTCCAACGGCTCCCACTCCAGGAATTTCAGGACCACAGCCTCGGCATCTCCGACATCGCCTTCTCCTCCGACAGTCACTTCCTCGCCACTGCCTCCGACAACAAGACCGTCCATCAGTTTCGAGTTTTGTTCCCACTGACACAAATCTTGATGAGTGAAAACTTTTCAAGTCTGGTCGCAAGAGAGAGAGAGAAAGAGAAAGAGATAGAGAGAGATTTGATCCACCTCCATAATCAATTCTTAAAACTTTTCCACAAAAAAAAAAAAGAAGCTAAAAATAGCATCTATGCTCCACCTCCATAATTGATTTCCCTGTAATCGATGAGAGGAGGAAGATCTGGCCGAAGATGAGAGGATACATAAGAGTACCTTGATAACCGACGCCCCCGTTAATTCGGCTTGCATGACAATCTCCTCCATTGAACCCACTGTCAATATCTTCAACTCGATTGTTCCTCATCTTCTCTTCTTCTCTCCACACTTTCTCTCTTTACCCTCCATAGATCACCAATAAATCAACAACCCACCGCTAACCATGATTTATCCTTGCCCTAAAATTACAAACAAATCTATGATTTTCAATCCCACACTATTGACCCAAGGAAGCTAAATTTGTAAAAGGACTAAATTACCCATGCATGTGAGATGCGCATGCTAACTTTCTATTAGTTTTCTAACGCCCGTTAGGACTAGGGTGCAAAATGGGACAATTTGAAATGTAAGGTATGAGTTTGGCACAAACCTTAAGTTGGGTACCACTTTGGGGATGGGTGGAAACCTTGGGGGGTAATTCGTATTTTGGCCATAATTTTATAACACATTAACACTCCACAATGATAGAAAATGAGCCTTACCAATTTGTAGATTTGATTGTGATCTCACCCTGACACTAATAAATGTGTTTTATACGTATTTATTGGGTATTATTCCAGCTTAAATTATGTTATTTCTCGGGGTTTTTGTTGTCTAATATATGTTTTAGTGTTGTTTTATAGTTTCAGGGACTTTTCATAACAATTGTGCAGAATATATGTAATTTATGCTTAATTGAAGAACTTCAGGGACCAAAGTGCAAAAGTTGGAAACTTGAAGGCAAAAGCTGAAAATCAGCTTATTATCATCAAAATCAGCCGCCCACTTTTATGAGTTTTGGTTGCCTTGGGAAACGTGCAAGTTCTATTTGAAGTCTTTAGTGTTGTTATCGTTTTGTATCTTCTTTTCCTACTTGTTATATAATTATTAGGTATAAATAGATCTATTTCCGTTAGGAAAAAGGGGAGAGAAGTTCTGTATTATTTTTCTTTATCTATGAAGAAAGATTATCCAAGAATGCTTCAAGATTTTGTACTTTCAATTATGGAGAACTAACTCCATAATCTAGGAATTGGAGGTAACTTGTATCGAATCTTTTGCTCTGTTATATATTCTTATTCAATCAAATCTTGTTGATCACAGTGTTTATCAATCTCTTTATTATTTGGTTTTTTCCTAATGAATAATATCGCAGTAGTAAAGACCAAGAGGTGTGGATAACTGCACGGTCATATGTATATGTCGTACACTGGCCCACCATTGTGATAAATTAAACATATCGATGCACGAGAGTGATAAGTTAGGGTTAGGTTCATATATATGCTTCTAAGTGACAGATATGAAATTCATATGTTCTTGTTCTTGAGGATATAGATTTGGATGAATTATTTAGGATGAAGACTGAATTATAATTTGACGACCTATACCAATCTTAAAAAACCCAAAAACCCCAGTATTTAATAATTGCGTTATTTTAATAGATTAGTTAAATTTACTTTAATCAAAATTCAAATCTCTGTGGTTTGACCCTTGCTTTCCGTACGCTATAATTTAATTGATTCGCACACTTGCGAGATTAAAAAATAAGACATCAGACACCATCTTTTATCCATTATTATCATCAGGATCTAGATGATCTCTTATTAGCTTATATTTAAATTTTTATTTTTTTCTTCTAGAGAGATAGAGAGGAAACATTGATAAACTACACATGTAAATCAGAGAATGAGAAGGAAAGTAACACCACTAGAGTAGATAATGTTGATGGTAGTGTTGTACAAGGCGAGGATCATCTAGTAGGTTCAGAGATGACATGTGGTAAAGGATTGGGAAACTCTTCATTTGAAAATGGTGGGGGGCCTATTTCAACCCCCAAATCTTCTAACTGTACACCCAACTTTCCAAACTCCATATTAGACCCTTCACCCCTCCGACTCATTTGAACTGGTTCATCTCCCTCTCTACAACCACTGTCCTCCTACCCACCCTCCATCACTACCTCCCTCCCCATCCTTCAGTAATGTTCTCCCTCCCTTCTATCTCTCTCTTCATCCTCATCCCTCTCCATATTCCTTACATCTCGTCACTGTTATACTCTCTCCCTTCTCAATAAAAATTTATTCCCCTCCCCTCCCTGCAATTAGATATCCCTCTCCCTATCCATGTGTTTCTTTTCTTTTCTTCCTCCAACCATCATCGGAGCAATTTTCCTTTTTTGATTTCTGGTGTTGGGTTGTTTGGCCAAGTATGATTGAACACAAGAAATCAAAATATATTTTTTTGACCCAGTAATATTTGGCTTGGACTAGCCGAACAACACTAGGTTGTTCGACCAACCATGGTCGAACATAAGAAAGCTGAGTTTGTTGAAATTGAAGAAAGCAAAAGGGATTTAAAAATGACATTGGATTGCCAAATTAGTAAATTGAGAGGTTATTCGTGTTCCGAAGTTGTGAGATTGGGATCAAATGAAGGAGTTTTAAGCATGATATGTTTGGTTTACGAGAAACGTATTTCATTTTTGATAACCTAATTGTTTCCAGTTCCTGAATTGTAAATTTAAATTGTGTTAAGTTGTTAAAGTTATCATTAAATTGAGAGTGAATTGAAAAAAAAAAAAAACCTGTCATATTTCACGTATTGCAAATCAAACCTCGTGTTTTCAATTTCATCAATTAAAACCTCCACCTATTTTTTTCAATTTAAACCTTCCGTTTGTTAGGCGTTAGAAGAGAGGACGGAAAGTTGAGTCAGTTGCTTGTGTGGTGCTGACGTGGCTGCGGCAGGAGAATTCATTCCATAACAAACCTTGTACAAACAATTTTTTTGCAAATAGAACATTTTTTCTCATTTATAAAATCAACAAAATTTCAATTAAATTCAACATTTTCAAATTTCAACACTTTCATTTATTCATTATGAATACATCAATATATTTTCATTGTGGAAGAATATTTGTTCTAAGGACAGCAAAGACAGATCAAAATTTAAGGAGAAGGTTCTTAGGTTGTCAATGATTTGGGATACATCAATGTATAAATAATTTTGATTTTTTTATCAATATTTATTTTTATTTTTGTAATTATTTGTCAGTATAAATAATTTTAATGTATAAAAAAATTATACTGAAAGTTTTTTTTGTGATTATTTGTTAGTATCAATATTTATTATACAAAAATAAACCTTCAGTATAAATAATTTTAATTTATTTTTATACATTAAAATTATTTATACTGACAAACAATCACAAAAAACAGTGATGACCAAATGGCACAAAGCTGCAGCGGTCACATGTTAAGCATGCAACTACCATATCACGAGCGAGGCACGTGTCTATCTTATGTTACGAGCATGGTTTTCCAGCGAGCAGAGACGTGAGCCCGACTTTTCATACATGCATAGCAAGCAGGCACCGTCCCCACTATTGTCAGGGGGCCAAGTGTGTAGCGAACATAATATCTTAGCGAGCATAGCAAACCTGCTCAAGATTATTGCTAACAGTCATCTAGAATGTGGGGATATAATGCCGAGAAATCCGCCCCCACATTCCAGATATGGCCTTGATCACGTCCATTTTTTCCGCTCGGGAAGTTAATGCTTATGCCTTAGCCTTCAAGGCTAGGCCTATATAAACCATTCTCCAACTCAAGGGAAAGGTACGTTCAATTCTATAAGCCCTTACGCTGTCAAATTGTTTTCGCACTTGTGTGTTAAACTTACTTTCACACCGGAGTGCCTTTGCAGGGAAATTCCCTGCCCAATTTACGTTTGATTCGACCTTTTTGACAGGTTTGGGCCACAAAGAGCTAAAGTCCAATGTATCTACACTTTTTGGATACATTAGTTGGTTCCGTTGCTGGGAAACGTTATTCTTCTTTTTAGAACTTTTTTCTGACGACTTTAAACATCAATTATGGCTGCTAACGGTGTCAATCTGCCGGAGGACTGTCACATTGCTACTCCAAGCGTGGAGGAATACGCTGAAAACATAGTGCCACCACCTCCACCACATGACGCCCGACACCAGCTTAATAAAAGACGGCTTCTGGAATCGTTGGCCCATAGTGCTTCAGCGGCGGTTGGCCTTACCAATAATTTTCGTGAAAAAGCATTAATTCAACGAGCTTTGTACCTTAGTGATGGATCAACTTAATCAACAGTTGATTGCCATGGGAAAACCTCCACTGCCCATCGAGCTGGATCCATTCCCACAGGTGCCTGCTGTGAGTGTTTCCAGGTTGGGAAGAAATCATCAGGAACCTGTGCCAGTTCCTTTAGAGCACAAAGAGCAGGAACAACACAGAGGACGTAGTCACTATGAGGGGAGAGCTAGTCACTGAGTCACTTCAAGTGTTCACTCTCGCCTAGTCGCCTTGACCCTCGGGCAAGTGAGGCAGTGGGGCAACAAAGTCATGAACGCCGCCGCGAGCAAGAGGGTAGTGTGACGGTGATCTCGCGGCGCTGACATGATCCTCCCAAGGAGGATTCAACACAGTCACGTCATCGCCAACGGTCTCCCTCCCCGCAGAGGTCACATTTCCGCAGGCATCGTTCTCCATTACCCCACAGATCGCATGCCCGTCGGTACCGGTCTTCCTCACCAAGGGGATCTCATGCTCACAGGCACCGATCTCCTTCTCCACGCTAGTCGCGGGGAAGGAAGGATCTACCTCCCCCAAACAACATTCAGAAAAATAGGGCGGGAGCGGTAGATAACTGGCAGGATTAAGTGCAGCAAGCCGCGGGTGCCCTCTAAGTGCAAGTGGCACAGGCCGTTGGCATAGCTCAGCCCTTGGGAGCTATGGGTCCCCCACGGGCCCCACTTGTGCCTAGTGTACAACTTTAGCCCGCAGGCGGTGTGCCCGCTGTAGTGAACGCCGAAGATTTTATGGAGATAAAATTGCGCATGGAGGCTTGGGAGCAGGGCAAAACCCTTGAGGGTAGTCTTTTGGGCACTGTGGCCACTCCGTTGGCCGATTGGATAAAGAATGCCCCTCCTGCTTAGGGACATCTTCCTTCATTTTGAAAAATATATAGGGAAGACAAAGGCTAATGATTGGTTGATGTCATTTCAGTCTCAAATTGGGTTGATAAATACCAGTGCAGCCCTAAAGATTCCAGCTTTTGTGGAGTCCCTTCAAGGAAAGGCTTTGGCGTGGATGGGCACGCTTCCTCGTAAATCAATCAATACTTGGAAGTATCTGAGAGTAAAGTTTATAGCTGTCATTGGAACTTCAGGAACTATTGTAAAAACCCAGGCTAACATGTCTAACATTAAGCAAGGCACTAATAAGTCAACCTCTAGTTACCTAGAACGGTTTACCAAGATGCTAGAAAAGGTTCCATGGTTATCCGAGTAGGAGGTCACTATTTGTTTCGAGATCGACCTGTTTAAAGGAAAAGGTGGCTTGATATCAGAGCTCAGTATGAGGGAACTGAAAACTCGGGTCGAAATGCTTATGCGAGATCAGAAATAATGATAAAAAAGTTAATATTATTTATACATGGACGTACCCCAAAATCATTGACAACCTAAGAACTTTCTCCCTAAATTTTGATATGTCCTTGTTGTCCTCATAACAAATATTCTATCACAATGACAGCAAACTGATGTATTCATGATGAGTAAAATGATAGTGTTGAATCTAATTGTACTTTTATTGATTTTAGATTTGTTTAATAATATTGATACTGACAAATAATCACAAAATTAAAAATAAACTGTTAGTATAAAAAAATTTGAGTTTCCTGGCCCAATAGGCCCAAGCACTGGTCATGTGCACGATGCCTTCAGTCACGAGGGAAACACGTGCACTCTTCACGTTCTAAATCCAGGTCATAAGCGGCGGCGCCTCTTAGCGAGCCTCTCCCGAAAGCACAGGGGCCAAGTATGCAGCGAGTTGGGGCCAAGTACATAGCAAGCAAGGTTCCAAGTGTGCAGCGAGTAGGTAGAAAGGTCTAGGCGAACGTGACTCGCCGAACGTGGCTTTTAATGTGCCCGTTTTACATGCTCCGATATTCAATGGGCAGTTTACTTAGCTCTCCAGGTGGGCTATATAAACCCTTCCAAACAAATGAGGGAGGTATGTTATCTAATACACAAGCAAAACTCTGTCAAATTGCTGACTCAATAGAATGTTTACTGATTTGCACGTCGGAGCACTTTTGCAGGGAAAGCCCCTACCTAGTTCACAGTTCGTGTTTTGCTATGTTGACAGGTTTGGACTTGGAAGTTGTGGATAATATTGAAAGCCAGATATTCATTGTTAACCCCAGTGTATCAGACGATTTTGGATACATCAGTTGGTTCCGTTGCCGGGAAACGTTATTTGCTAGAGCAGATTTATTTTCTGACTACTTCACAAGCTTTAGATATGGCGGCAAACAGTGTTAATGGAGGGAATCAGCTAGAGGATGGACACACAGCCATGCCCAGTGTGGAAGTACAGGCTGATAACATCCTTCTTGCTCTTCCTCCTCCTTATGATGCCTGCCATCAGTTGAATCAAAGACGGGGTTTGGATTCGTTAGCCCGGAGTGTTGTGGCCGTGGGTGATTTGGCCAACGAATTCCGGGAGGAAGCTTTACGTCAGAGGGCGATATATATGGGAAAGATGCACCAGTTGAACCAGTAGTTAATTGCTATGGGCAAACCTCCATTGCCCATTGAGTTAGAGCCCATCTCGGCCATGCTCACGCTAAGTCAGGCGGTCAGTGTGTCCAGATCGGGGAGGAATCCTCAACGTCTAGTTCCAGTTCCTTCGTAACCCTATGAATAGGAGTCAAACAAGGGTCGTAGCCAGCAAGAGGGATGAGCCAGTCACAGGATTGCTCCAAGTGTACGTTCTCGCTTGGGCCCTCGAGTAGGAGAGGACTCGGCCCAGTCTCGCTGCCGTAAAAAATCACCTTCTCCGCGAAGGTCGTATGTTCGCCGACCTCGTTCGCCGTCCCCGTGCAGGTCGCATGCTCGCAGGCATCGTACTCCATCTCCAAGGAGATCACATGCTCGTCGCCATCGGACACCTTTGCCTAGAAGGTCACAGGCTCATAGGCATGAATCACCATTGCGCCATTCCAGAGGCAGACATGAGTTGCCCCATCACAGTGGTAAAAAAAATGGGGTAGGAGTGGCCCCGAACAAGCGTATCAAACCGCAGAAGTTTCCCAGACACAGGTGGCGTAGGCCGTGGGCATAGCTCAGACCATGGGAGCTATGGGACCCCCACAGGCCCCTCTTGTGGCCAGGGTACAGCCTCAGCCCGCGGGTGGTTTGCCTACAACTGTTAGCATGCAGGAGTTTGAAGAGATGAAGCGTCGCATGGAAGCGTGGGAGCAAGGCAAGACTATGGATGGAAACTTTTTGGGCACTTCAGCTAGTCCTTTGGCTCCGTGGATAGAGAATGCCCCTCCGGCTCAGGGTCTCATTTTCCCTAACATAAAGGAATATACGGGGAAGACCAATGCAAGGGACTGGCTAATGTCCTTTGAATCTCAGATCAGTTTAGTGGCCTCAGATAAGGCGTTGAAAATTCGAGCTTTCGTAGGCTCGTTATAGGGAAAGGCATTGACTTGGATTGAAGCTCTTCCTCGCAGATCTATTAACAATTGGGATGATTTGCGAGAAAAATTCTTGGCCGATTCATTTCGGGACCTCGGGGGCCATTGCGAAAATAAGAGCAGACTTGTCTAAGGTTAAGGAAGGGGCCCATGAGTCAACTTCCAGGTATTTGGAGAGGTTCACGAAGATGTTTGAGTAAGTTCCTGGTTTGTCCGAGCATGAGGTTACTTTATGCTTTGAAACAGGTTTGCTCGAGGGAAAAGGGGGCATGAGGTCGGAATTGAGCATGAGGGAGCCGAAGACGCAGACGTAGATATTAATGCGGGCTCAAATATGGTGCGCGGGGGAGACTGCAAAGAAAGAGAAGAAAAAGGAAAGCACTGAGGCCGGGGGTACTGGTAACAATGCCAAGAGTAGCGGCTAGGGTGCAAGGGGTGGTTACAACATAAATAAATCACGGTATGATCACCTAAGGGAGCTTCTTCGAGAAGGTGATCTCACCCCGCTCAATACATTGCGCGAGGATATGATGTATAAAATCCGGGATGAGCTTCCCCGCGCACCGCGTATGAATCCAGAGACAGCAGATTCTAGGGATCGGACTAAAAGGTGTGCATATCATGAAGATTATGGGCATAGTGGCATACCACGGAGGAATGTTGGCTGTTGAAAAAAGCCATTCAGAAGCTGATAAACGAAGGTCGGTTGGACCGGTTCAAGCGGGATGGAAACAATAGGGGGAATGCCCCTCGCAGAGATGCACCCCCAATCCGGGGGGTAATAAATGTGATCATGGATGAGGAACCTACTCTTACCCAGTTGGGCAAGCAGATTTATTCCTTGTCAAAGGTGGTGGATTACCCAACCATTTTGCAGACAGTGGAGGAATCCATACAGTTTACTTGTAGCGAGCTAACGAGTAGCATGGCGGGGGAGCAGTCTTTGATCGTTTCAGCTCTGGTTGATGGCTGGGTGATGCACAGGATCCTGGTGGATTCAGGATCATGCATGGATGTGATGTACTATTCTTGTTTCCAGGGTTTGGAGCAGAAGGATGAATGCCTTAAACCCTATGCAAGAACTCTAGAAGGTTTCACAAACCATAGGGTGCTCGTCAAAGGCACAGTTGAGCTTGAAGTTTTTATTGGTGAAGGCAATCGTACCAGAGTAGAAAAGGTCACTTTCATGGTGATCGACCTAAAATCCCCCCTACAACATAATTTTAGGGGTGTCCGGCATGACTAAATTTCAGATGGTTGCATCTATTCCCCAATAGCCGGCAAAGTTCTACACAAACCAAGGGGTGGGGGTCCTGAAGAGTCAGCTGCGAGCAGTGCTGGAATATGTTCGAGGTAGCCAAAGAAAGAAGCAAAAGCTGACTCTTAAATATGGAGAGCAGAAGATTACTACTAGTAGCAAAGAAAAGTCTCACATAACTGTGAGACCACTGTCAATCGTTATGATCGGTGAGAGTTCAGCTCAGGGTAAGCAGCGTTCCCAGGAAAAGAACGTTTATCCTTTGCCGACGATGGGGTTGAGGGAACAAGTTGAGCAGGCCGAGGGCATGGAGCTGGATCAGCTTAATAAAGTAGAAACTCAAGCTGAAAAAGATGAAAAAGTGGAGTGTGACGCACTACAGATGAGGGATGAGCCCAAGTTTACCGCCCAGGACAAGCTTGAGGAAATTATGATCAATTCAACCTATCTCGAGCAAAAGATAAAGATAGGCAAGGCTCTTTCGGTTGAAGTTCGGGCTAATTTGATCAGGCAACTCAAAAATAGTTTGGATGTGTTCGCATGGTGACTAGAAGACATGCGAGGAGTCAGCGAGGACGTGGCAGTGAATTGCCTTAGTGTGGATCCATCTTTTAGGCCAATCCAGCAACGGCCTAGGTTGTACTCCACGAAAAAGGATAAGGCAATCAAGGAAGAGGTGGAGAAGCTGCTCAGCGCGGATGTAATTGAATAAATTCACTATCCGACTTGGTTGGCCAATGTGGTTATGGTCAAAAAATCAAACGGGAAGTGGAGGATGTGTATGGACTTCACCGACCTTAATAAAGCATGCCCGAAAGATTGATATCCTTTTCCTCGCATCGACAAGCTGGTGGATGCTATAGCAAGCTTAGAAGTCTTGAGTTCCATCGATGCGTATTCAGGATACGATCAGGTTAAAATGAACGAGAAGGATAAAGCATTGACAGCGTTCCGAGCAGCGGGAGGCCTCTATTGTTATAAGATGATGCCTTTTGACTTAAAGAATGCAGGGGCTACCTATCAGTGAATGGTGAATAATGTCTTCAGGTCGCATATCAGTAGGAATGTCGAAGCTTACATTGACGATATGGTTGTGAAGTCAAAAGGACACGACCATACCATCGATTTGGAGGAGACCTTTGGCAACCTCGGGAAAAATAATATAAAGCTCAATCCGAGCAAGTGTGTGTTCGGTGTGAAAGCGGGTAAGTTTCTGGGGTTCATGGTAAATGAAAGAGGGAACGAGGCGGGAAGTGGAGTTTGAGGAATTCGACGATAAAGGGGTCCAGGGGAAGTCGGAGGCCGACCAAGAAAAAGTCAAAATAAAAGATCATTCTGTCTCCTTGGTAATTGTGGCCTTTCTCCTCAATGTCCAGGTCGAAAGCTCACACCCGGTAGTCTTTGAGATCCATACCCATGGAGTAAAACCAGGTGGACACATCTTCCTCACTTGAAAAATCTTCCCACTTCATCAGGGCTGGGGCATCGGTTACATGATTTTTCCCTTGTGACGGGCAACTCTTTTCTGTTTCTTCCGAGGATGCTCGTTGTAACGCCCCAAACTCGGTACCGACACCGCGGTCCCACCATTTGGCCACGTCACCATCAATCATAACGTAATTCATAAATGTTTCAATCTCATAATAATTAAATCTTAAACATCCTTGACTAAAGTCAAAATAAACCCAAAATAATTAAATACAAAATTTATCTAATACTTAACATGAGTCTATAATTTATTTAACATACTATCGAGTAATTCAATAAGAAAAGACTGAATCCAAAATTCTTGAAAACCGTCATCTTGGTCTACCAAAACTGGTATCCTTTATTAATTCGTATTCATTACCCGAGAAGAAGAGTATGAAGGGGCGAGCGAACAATGCTCAGTAAGTTCATATATAACCCCTCCGATTACTAAGGAAGAGTTGACCAGAAATAAATCAGAGAGAAATATTTTTAGAATAGTCAAAATTCATTATTTAAAAATCGATAAACAGAAGCAGTTTTTCAAATGTCAAACAGAAAATCGGAATTCCAAAGAAAGATAAATACTCAACGATTGACTCGAGTAGCCCACTGTCATCAACCGTCCCATACCAGTTGAAGACAACAAACTACTCACAGATAGAGCCGTCAAAATGGGCCAAACCCGCTGGGTTAGTCCGTCCCGCCAAAGAAAAATGGTGGGTTGGGTTGGAAAATCATTGGTCCACTAGGAGGCGGGCCTAACGGGTTTGGTCCGCGTGGGTCACGGGTCAAGGCGGGGCGGGGCAGGGGCGGGTAAACCGCAAAAATTGAAATTTAAAAATATGTCATTAGTCTTATATATATATATATATATATATACTACTAATATAGTAATATAGTAATATGCATTGTTTATTTGGTGATTTCCAAAAAATTGAAAAGAAAGCTTGTCTGATCAAAACCCAATAAGTCAATAAAGACAATAATCCAACCAAGTGACCAACCCAAGTTTCAACTTTCAAGACTCCCAAGTCCCACCGTCATAATCATTGTGTCCCACAACTTCAAAATGAAAATATTTCATCTCTCAGTCTTTGAGTCTCTGCGTGCAGGTGCAGCCTACGTGAGAGATAAGTTCCCGTCCGCCAATCGATCTTCTCAGAATCTCAGGCCGCCATTGCCAATCGATCTTCAACCTGCCATCAATCTCTCTCTCTTCGAGACTTCGACATCTTCCCGCTTGTCCACTGTCACCGGTTCTCACAGTCACTATCACAGACTCACAGCTTCAGTGCTTCACCCTTCAGTCCTTCTCGATCTCTCTGTCTCTCAACTCTCAACTCTCAAAAGTCAAGCAACCATTGATTGTTGACCTCTCGTCTCTCTCCCTCTCAGATCTGACCATCGTCCCTCTCACCTCTCAGCCTCTCTCTCAGTCCGCCATAAGAGTTCGGACCATCTAATCTTTGATCTCTCTCAATTTCTCAAACGACAGACTTGGACACAAAATTTCTTTGTTGAATGGGTTGGTCCGCCCCGCCCCGCAACCCAAGGTGGGTTGGGTTGGGCTAATGTCTTTCGAGTCCGCCATTTACGCGGGTTGGTCTGCCCCGCCCCGTCAATTGGTGGGGCCCACCATTTTGCGGGTTGGTCCGCCCCGTTGGTCCGTTTTGACGGCTCTACTCACAGATATATACTCAGGAGTCCAAGTGAAAGATAATAATGCAACAAGTAAACTCGAGTAACCAATTGTCATCAACCGTCCCATATCAGCTGATGACAACAGATTACTCACAGAATTCCATGATCACATAAGCAATTCATAAATCATAGTTCATAGTTCATAGATCAACTTCACATATCATAGTTCATAGAGCATTGGTATATCCGGATAACCACACCACAAGCCAAGTGGCATTCACAAGTATCATAATTCATAGTGTCATAAAACTCAACTTAGTGATCATGGTAGAAATTCAAGTAATCAAATACTTTTACAAAATCATGCATTGCCAAAATCATACTTTTCATATCAAAAGTATCTCACATGAAATTTAATAATTATGTGAGAATTAGCAGAAAAATCAATTCATGAGTTCGAATGAAGTGTAAGCGACGAAGTTCGAATTCAAATGCCAATTTAAAATCGGCGTACGTTTCAAGAAACATCGATATCAAGGAAGTAATGGAAATCTAACGAACGGTACATAAAAGATTGGAGACCTAAAGAGGTATAATCCCTTACCTCCAAATGCTTAACGTAGATGATTCCACAGCAAAATCGACCGTCCTAAGTCTGCTTGTCCGATTCTAAAATTACAATGTAACAAGTGACTAACTAATATTATTCTAGTAATTAATTTCTTACGTTCATACCAAATCATAATCATCAACGATTAGCATATCCTAAACGTACACTTAATACTAACTTAAATTAAAACTTCCAACAAGTACCTTTACCAATGTATTAAAATATTAATATATATTTTCTTTATAAAATACAACTTGTTGATACTATAAAATACTCATATTAAAACATTATAAAATTTCATTCACCAAAAGTCCAACTTACATACTAATAATATTGTCTTTCAAAAAAAAAAATACCATTAGTAATCATAGTTATTTTGGATTTTGAAAATAAATAAATAAATAAAAATAAAAATAAACCAACACACACACACACACACGCACACACACATTGATACAAATCACTATGAATAATATAGTATTATATGTTGTAATAAAATGATTTAGTAATATCTAAACCCACACACAAAACAAACACACACACTGAACACATGCACACAAGCAGACACACTGCTAACACACACACATTACATTTTATATATATATATATATATATATATATATATATATATATATATATATATATATATATATATATATATATATATATATTGGCTTTAATCAAAAAGAAGAAAAAACTTACCAATAGTCTCAGCCGTCGGCATTCTCCCTCTCTCTGCCGTTTCTCTTTTTTTTTTGTACTATTCTCTTTTCCTCCCCTCTCAACCATATTTATATAAAACCCTATTAGGTTTTCTAACCCTAAAATTAAATGGACCAATTTTAATTAGGTAATATTAATATGTAATTACAATTAAATCTAGTCACAGGTGGGTCAAGCCCAAACTAATTTAATTAGTTACTAAATAGGTTCAAACCATTAAATTAACACAAAACAATTATAACATTAACTATATAGGTCCAAAACGATTCTAATATTAATTAATGTTAATTAATATTTTAGCTAAAATTATCGGGGTATTACACTCGTGCTTGGGGATGCAGACCCTAAGTATCTGTCCTCTTCGACAGAACCCTCCTCGCCCTCGACATTGAAGTCTTGAACATCTTTTTGCTCGAGTTCATCTTCGATGTCCTTGCTGGCTGCTGCAAGGCATTCCAGGAGCAATTAAGGTCACATCGAGCTCGGTTCCTTCAGAGCTGTCAGATTCAACTTCATAACTTTCTTCTTCTTCGCTTAAGGCTCTGTGGTCGTAGCTACGCCCCTCGATTTCTGAACCAGTTTCATCGCTGGAAGACATCCTAGGAATACACATTAGTTCCTGCTCGTGAAAGCAAGCAAGAGCGGAAAAGCAAAAACCCCCAATCAGGGTTCATCCCAAGACCAGTGAACAGGGCACCCGTTAGGATTCCTCGATTCCTACTTATGGGTTTTGTGTGTGTGAAGCCCGTGGAGTGGTCAAACCTGTGATGTTCGAGAAGAGTAGGGGTCGTGACGTTTTATGAAGATTGGAAGATCAAGATCAAAAGAAAGAAAATGGGTGTCAGACGCTCGAGTTTTCGTCAGATTGGTTTTCAGATCGTAACCAATTAATCATCATATACCCATCCAACATTATCGAACCCCAAAATTAGGATTCTAGCAGCAAAAAAAAAAAAAAGAGGCAGAGATTACAGTTCATGAATAAGGATTTAAGTCGAGAAATACCTGGTGATTTTGAAGATCAAATTGAAGTAGACCTTGGGAATCTTGATTTCGGGTACAAAGTTCCTTGCTTCGGATGAATGCAGAGGAAAAAATAAGGAATGGCACTGGGATTCTTCAAATACAGGAAAGTGTTAAGTGAGAGAAGGTTTCTGTTTTTATAACGGGGGAAACCGTCACGGGGCAATAATTGAAGCAACCGGGGGTACCGTTACGGCGTGGGAAACAAGGCATCGCATTAAATGACGCCTCGGGGCATGGGTACGCATGAAGGTAATAGATGGCAAAAGGTGGCCCGTATCTTCAGTGCCTATCACACCATAGACTGGCATCCACTAATAGCACTCGACCTTAGCACCATTACTTGCAAATGATCAAAATGAACCAAGTCTCGCAACGACCAAACTTTCAAAGAGTTCCAAGTTATTCTACTCCTCGCTCCGAGCATGGGTGTTCACCAGACAAGGAGAAGGGGGCCACTAAGCTGCCTGGCCCAATAGGCCCAAGCACTGGTCATGTGCACGTCACGCCTTCAGTCACGAGTGAAACATGTGTACTCCTCATGTTCTAAATCCAGGTCATAGGCGAGCAGCGCCTATTCATTAGCCGTTTTGCCCTTAGACGAACACCTCCCCCCTTGAAGCCTGGGGGCCAAATATGCAGCGAGCTGGGCCCAAGTACATAGCAAGCAAGGTTCCAAGTATGCAACGAGCAGGTAGAAAGGTCTAGACGAACATGCTCGTCGTGCTTGGTAATTCAGTAACGATCGTTTAAGACGTGGGTAGTTATCTCCGGGAAACCCGCCTCCATGTTCAAGACGTGACCGTTCAGCTGAATGTGGCTTTTAATGTGCCCGCTTTACACGCTCTGATATTAAATGGGAAGTTTACCCAGCTCTCTAGGTGGGCTATATAAACCCTTCCAAACAAAGGAGGGAGGTACGTTATCTAATACACAGGCAAAACTCTGTCAAATTGCTGACTCAATAGAGTGTTTACTGATTTGCACGCCGAAGCGCTTTTGCAGGGAAAGCCCCTGCCTAGTTCACAGTTCGTGTTTTGCTTTGTTGACAGGTTTGGACTTGGAAGTTGTGGATAATATTGAAAGCCAGATATCCATTATTAATCCCAGTGTATCCGACGATTTTGGATACATCAAATTTTAATTTATTTTTATTTTTATTTTTATACATATAAAATTATATTTACGGAATATTAATCACAAAAATAAAAATAAAGACTGATAAAAAAGTTAAAATTATTTATACATTGACGTATCCCAAAATCATTGACAACCTAAGAACTTTTTCCTTAAATTTTGATATGTCCTTGTTGTCCTCAGAACAAATATTCTATCACAATAACAATAAACTGATGTATTCATGATGAGTAAAATGAATGTGTTGAATTTAATTGTAATTTTGTTGATTTTAGATTTGTATAATAGATATTGATACTGACAAATAATCACAAAATTAAAAATAAATTGTCAGTATAAATAATTTTTATTTTTTTTTATTTTTATACATATAAAATTATATTTACTGAATATTAATCACACAAATAAAAATAAAGATTGATAACAAAGTTAAAATTATTTATACATTAACGTACCCCAAAATCGTTGACAACCTAAGAATTTTCTCCCTAAATTTTGATTTGTCCTTGTTGTCTTCAAAACAAATATTCTCTCACAATGATAATAAACTGATATATTCATTATGAGTAAAATGAAAGTGTCTAATTTAATAGTAATTTTGTTGATTTTAGATTTGTATAATAAATATTGATCTCAATCTTTAAGAATGAAATTCTTTCAAGGGTATGATAGAATTGTGGTCGTATATGATTTGAATAGAACTGAATGTTGTAAAGGACTCATAGTGGAGTTGGGTTGTATTGGTACGGTGAGGGTGGAAAGAGTTTAATGAATAAAGTTTTTTTTATCTCATTGCATTGAAATTTCATTTTTCAGAATGAAAGGGGCTAGAGTTTAAATTTGCTTTTATGCTGGAAAGGGCAAGGGGACTGAAGTATTTTTTAGTATAAATTTTTATTCCTAAACAACATTAAATTGTTCAAATTCGTACGTAGAAGTCAATTCCTCTTTCTTTTTTTTTTTTAAAGAGGGATGCGTGTCTCATTACCTCATTGGTGATAAATATATGACTAGTTCCTTTTCTTCCTTTTCCGCATTGAGATGACAATGTGGGCATATCCACCAAACACAAGTACTAACATTGTACGGAGTATTCTTTGTTATGCCCCTCGATAAGTAGTAATACTTCAACTAAGCATACTCCCAAAAGGAGCCATAACTCATACACACTAAAAACATGTAAGACTATAAGTTGTAAGAATTAAACCTAATGCTTATTTCTATTTTTCAAAAACACGCAAGTCCTCTTATTTATTGAAACTTTATATCTTCCAAAATTACCCTTTTTAATAATAGTAATAATAACAATAATAACAAAAAGTAATAATAATAATAATAATAATAATAATAATAATAATAAAAGGAATATTAATAATATATGAATAATGATAAAAAAAGTAATAAGAATAATAAAACCATTAGTAATAATAATAATAAATATAATAATAATAATAACAATGTTATTAATAATAATGATCATACTAATAATAGTAAATAAATCAATATTAATAATAATATAGTAAAAATAATAAGTACTAATAATAGTATTAATAATAATAAAAGAAATAATTGAGATAATAATAATTATTACTATTAATATTAATAATTATTACTATTAATATTAATAATTATGAATATTAATATTAATAATAAGAATAATAATAATAATAATAATAATAATAATAATAATAATAATAATAATAATAATAATAATAATAATAATAATAATGTAAATCATATTTTGTGATGAGACTATTTTAATTTTTATATTTGAATTCAACACTTTTTCAACTTACTAATCAAACACGTACACTAACGTATGAAAGGTAATTAGTACTTTCAAAAAGCTAAATCAAACAATACCTATTATTAAGAAGGGTAATCTTGAAATATAAAAAAATTCAATAAAGAAGAGGAGTTACATCTTTTTAAAAAGTATAAATAAACATTAGGCTTAGTGCTTACAACTTATAGTCTTACATGTGCTTTAAGTTATAAGCAATAAGTCATCAGTTATAAGTAATAAGTTATCAACACATATCAATAAGTTAAATCAAACATACCCAAAGTATATAGGTTAACTAACAAGTCCTCCTTCGAATTTTTGTTTCTTTTTTTGTTATTTAATTCGATCTCTTTTTATTGCCCGTGACAATATCATATTTTTGCTAAAATGACAATTTTATACTATGGTGGTGATCATTAATCTTCTAATTATCAGTAATCATATTAATAATATATATGTTCAGTTTTTAGTCAACTATGAGCATTTTGAAGATTGTTTCAATTTTTAGTCATTGAGCTCTTGAGCAAGACTGTCAAGAGCCCAGACTCTATTTGTGATCTATAATTTCACTTTTACTTAGGTCTGGTTTGTTTTTTACTTCCCCGCCCAAAGACTTTTGATAACACCACCATCCTTCCACACATGGATATTCCAGTAATTTCTAATGTTTTATTTCAAAGCATGCACGAGGCTTTCCATAGACATCGTGATATCTTTCCTGTAAGAGGCATTTTATTGAGGTTTCTAGTTTATACGACTACAGTTGATCCCAAATGTCTTCCTCAACTCTTTGTAAAGACTCATTATTTTGAATAAGCTTCCATCCCAAACAAAATTGATCATATTATTATATCCTTTCTTATGCCCAACATCTAGAACTTATCAAGCTTTACTTTTAATCCCTAGTTTTCTTTCACATGTGTCCATTGTGTTTTCTTGCATTTGTTTTCGATTATGGATATCTGTCTATGAGTGAGAGTATGACAATAAATGAAATTTTGATGTGTTGATTGCTATGTTTTTGGATCCCAACCATGACTATGTGGTGGAATGCTTGAAAAGCTGCTACAGTGAGTCACATCTACCTAGGTATATTAGTAGACATAATCATCCGGTTCCACATTTTCAGTTTCAAAAACCGTGGCGGTGGAACCGTATATGTATAGTTTATGGTTTCGGTTTGGAATCGTATAATACGGTTCCGGTTCCAAACATTAAAATTTCATATCAAATCTACCCTTGGATTAAGGAATAACAATCAAATTTTCGAAAAAAAAGTCGTTCGAACCGGCGGTTCCAATGTTTTTAAAAATATAAAAAGTAACCAAACCGGTAAACTGGCGGTTGCGGTTGCGATTCCAATACAATTCCGGTTTCCATAGTTTTGGTTTGAAGACGATTCGATTCACAGTCTGTGCTCAAAACCTTGATGCCATTTAATTTTAAGTCTATATCTTTTGCATGTAGGTTTCCACCGATTCATACTCAAAACCTTGATGACATGATATGTAACAGAATGTCAAGGCCTAGCTCCACCTCAATTTGTTGTGTGGGTGTTAGGTCCGAATATTGAAAACAATTTTCATTTGCGCTTTAATTTGATGTGATTCGACATTTTTACACTTAGAGCATGAACAACGGTGTATCAAACACCGAATCAAACCAAATCTTAGCTTACAATGGTGAATCTAAAGTGTATCTAATCTAATTTTTATTTGATTTAATTTGATTTGGATCAGTATAGGCTACAAATCAAAACTAAATTTAAAAAAATCAAACCAACCGGTTGAAGCATTAAACTATGGCGTTTTGGACAAAAATGGTATGAAACAACGTCGTTTCAAACCGAAAAATTCAAAAAAAATTGGTTGGTGGCCGACGGAAGCTGCAGCGCTCTTGTCCTCCCTTTACACATGGCAGCTCCCTAGTGGCCCCAATTTTTTTTCCACCTCGTTTTTCTTGGCCAATTATTTTTTATTTTTTTCATAAATTAAAGTACACATTTTTACCTATAAATAAAGACTTGGTTTGTTTCATTTGGATATCAGAAATATTTTCTATGATTTTTTCAAGTTTTTAGCCATTTTTTAAAAAAAATTAAAATTAATGGAGATAAAAGTAGTGAGGTATGAAAAAGTATTGAATTATGTGCCACTATTGTATGAGTTTTTTTGGTTTTGAATCAAACTTGTATCAAATGGATTATTTTATTAATTTTTAATTGGGTTGTGGTTGATTTGATATTTGATTTAAGTTGTATGATTTAATTGTTGTCCATACTCTTAGTACACAAGACTAACCATGTAAAGATTGATGAGCAAATTTGTATACCGAAAATGTTCAAAAGAGGAAAAGAGAAACACATATTAATCTTAGTATCTCTAAATTATGAAATAGGATAATTAATCTTAATGGATGAATCTGATGTATCCAAAAAAGCATCATACCAGAGGTGCTGAAGGTAGCGTTAGACCTGGGTCGTCGGAGTTGCCGTCCGACGGTCATCATGTCATCGGTAGTGGATATCTAGCTATATTATCTGTAAAATAAACATCGTGAGTCGGCGAGGAGGGCCCCAAAAAACCCTCCGGCGTGTTTATCATACACTGAGTATGAAAGAGAAGACGCGTAGCCCCCAAGTGCGTGGTTCTCTATTAGAAAAAGAGAGATAGAGAGAGCCCTTACTCTATGAACTAGATGGGGTGGTTATTTATACCTGAGGAAATGGATTTAGCTCGTTGCGCATGGGCTCGGCCCAATCCTTCTGACATCATGCAAAATACAGTGGGCCATTAAACGAGGCCCAAACGCTATTGAGGCAGATACAAAATATGTACATCAGTATCCCCCTACTCATTATTCTTCGAGATTTATCTCGAAGGTAAGGAGTATTATTCGCTCGTGATTCCTTTTAATTTCTCGGGATGACCGGGGCTTAATCACTTTAACATTGGCAAACAAGATAACATAAATGCCGGAATGAGTCACGACTTTAGTCATTTTTTACCGCCATTGTATATTTTAATTAAACAGTATGATTTATAACTTGAATGTTGATAGATGTATTTTATACGCATCTATTGTATGTATATTCCTACTTAAATTATGATTTTCTACGAATTTCTAAAGCTAGTAATATAAGTTTTTAAGTGTTTTATGAGTTTCAGGGTAAATTTGAGAAGATTGATGAATTTCAGGTCTTAAATCCATAAATTGAATATTCTAGGGACCTGGGTGTAATTTGCTGAAAGTTTAAAACAGAAAAGCGGAATTAGACGTCAAGCGCTCGCTCAGCCCTTAAGGCTGAGCTACCGCGCATTTTCCAGAAAGTCATGTCCATGGAAAAGCTACCAACTGATCGTTCAGCATATGGACCAAGCGACCGCTTGGTCCCGTTTTCTACCCTGGGCTGTTTTGTAATTTCTAAAATTTCCTAACCTTGTATAAATAAAACCCTAGGGGCTTGTTTGGTAGTCAGACAAGGATAGACAGTATTATTAATCTAAATACTATTAGTGCCCTCGCTATTAATCCTCATTTGTATATCGGGGGTAGTTTTGAGATTACAAATGTTAATCCCAATTTTTTTTAGTGAGGGCTTAATAATACCGCCCTCCCCCTTGGTATTAATAGTGAGAGGATAATGACTTTATTCGGATAACTCGTGCTATTAGTCCCGACCACCTATTGCGTACCAAACATCAAATAATTCGGTTTATTAATCATATTTGACCTTAATCCTGACTACCAAACGACATCTAGTAGTACAGCTTTAAGGAACCGAATTTTAGCTGTTCTTGAGCCACTCTCAAGACGAAAAACACTGTTTGCTTTATTTTAATTGTTGATTATTGAATATTGATGAGTTTTTCTTCCAACATAATAATTTGTTCATCGCCTGTGATGAACTAATCGCACCTTTCTAGGTATTGGAGGTAACTTGTATCAATTTTTATGTGTTAAATATATTTTACATTCTATCAATTATTTGTTTATCATTTAGATTATCTTTAGCTTATAGTGAAATTATCGCATAATGGTTGTGTTAATGAATCTATAAGCTCGTGGGTATAGTAAGCTGCATGATCGTGCGTGAGTTATACATTGACCAACCTAAATGATAAATAGATCTCTCTGATTTCCTGATCGGACTAAGGTTAGATCTAGGTTCGTGTGAGTTTTTAAGAGTACTTAATGGCCTCTTAATTACCTTAATTCTTAGAGTACTTAATAGACTCTTAATTGTTGTGTGGACGAACCAAGAACACACAGTTAAAGCGGAGTACTAAGTGTTGCAAATCTCGCTCCGTAAGTCCCAACTCTTTACACTAGTGAACGAATCCATAATTGGTAGATACATTAATCTTCGATAATTCTTTGTTTCCTGCAATTATTATTTTTATTCTTAAATTAGTTTAAATAGTCAACTCATTAGTTTTAATTAATTCACAAATAATAACGCCCCTTCGTAGTTTAATTTGCTTTTATGTATTATCTGATTAAAACCTGTTTAATTGTTTTTCTCTCTGTGGTTTGACCCTTACTACCGTACATCTATTCAGCAATAGACATGTGCACTTGTGAGGTAAATTTTAACACATCGATTGTATAAGTCTTTATATAGCAAGCAGAGTGCCACTTGGGCCAAGGTCAAGTCCCAGTACTCGACTATCCGAGCAGAACTACCTTTGAAAAGCTAGCGAGCAGAAACGCATGTAAGCACGGTGTACAACTCAATCGCGAGTAAACTTGAACACCAACCCTTTTTCACGAGCAGAGATACCTCTTACTCGTGAAAAATAGTATAATCGAGATAACAGTCTTGAACACCAACCTTTTTTCACAAGCAGAGATACCTCTTACTCGTGAAAAAGAGAATAATCAAGATAACATGCTTGAACACCAACCTTTTTTTATGAGCAGAGATACCTCTTACTCGTGAAAAAGAGAATAATCGAGATAACAGGCTCGAACACCAACCCATTTTCACAAGCATAGATACCTCTTACTCGTGAAAAAGAGAATAATCGAGATAATAGGCTTGAACACCAACACTTTTTCACAAGCAGAGATACCTCTTGCTCGTGAAAATGAGAATAATCGATATAACATGCTCGAACATCAACCCTTTTTTCACGAGCAGAGATACCTCTTACTCGTGAAAAAGAGAATAATCGAGATTACAGACTCGAACACCAACCATTTTTCATGAGTAGAGATACCTCTTACTAGTGAAAAAAAAGAATAATCGATATAACATGCTCGAACACCAACCCTTTTTCATGAGCAGAGATATCTCTTACTCGTGAAAAAGAGTATAATCGAGATAACTGAGCGACAAGCAAAGAGCACATGCGTACATAGAGCAAAATTTGATAGTGTGGTCCGGGCACAATAATAGCGTGCTCGGGCACAAAGTACATAGTAGCTTCCGGGAAAGAGCGTATCATGATTGATCTTCCTTGGTGTAGCTCCCACTTCTCGAATGCGAGGGTTTATCTTGAAGTTGAGAAGTATCGCTAATTTGTACTGTTTGCTCTCGGACAGAGGCCGACATATAGTATGTTTATTCTGGTCGCTCAGATCTCTAAGTAGTTACTGCTTGTTAAGGCTCGTAGTGTGTTCGAACACGGTAGAGCTGTTGGGGAAAGCCTAGGATCTGTTGACATGGACTTCATACCTGAAGCCTTATGTGCATCATTTGCAAATCAACATATTTCTCCATTTAATAAAATTGGGGTTTGTTTTGTGCATTTAACTTATGCGAGCAATAAAGTAATCACGTTTCTACACAACACCACCAAAAAAATGACGTAATATCATTATTTTGATTCATAAGCAAATAAATCATGTTATCTCGTGCACAATATCAATTAAGTCAATAATTCAAGGTACATTAGATGTATTTAATGCAATTTATATATGGCATGAATACTCCTCATAATATCATATGTTGCATGTCATAATTGGTGATTTAATCACATTTAAGTTACTTTATACTAAATAATAAATGTCATGATTAATAGTTTTAAATGAAATACCGGGAGAGATCCCAAACATATTTAATACGGTTGCGGACGCAAAACATATTTAACTACATACATCAGTGTAGTGCAGCGTAGTATGCATCATTATAGCAGGTTTCAATATAATTATAACATTTTAATTTACAATTAAAGATATTACAACAAAGTTAATATTGTATTTTTTACATTTAAATTACATTTGTCATGCTATCATTATTCATCATTCGATTGTCAGCCACAGGGTTAACAATCGTTTAAATGGTATATATCTTCATAATATCAAAATAATTAGATGTTCCACTTAATTGCATGAATTTATGGAAATAAGTGTAGCACCAAATTTTAATAGACTTTTTAGTTTTAATTGGCAGTTGGTGCAAAGACAAAGCTAAACATATGTATATGTGTAAATTAGCAAAAAGCCAAGGACACAATTGGAAAAAGAAACACCTTAGTGGGCTGACATCATAGATGATATCACCCATGATGGTGACCCATAATGAAGTTGGCGCATTGTACGGATTATCTTCAACAATCATGGCCGCCAGAAGAAAGAAAAAACAGTAAAGTCTGGTAACGGCCCGGCAGCATTTGATGGTGCGTGAGGGTGCATCCAACGTCCGTTGGAGGAGTTTTCAATGGCGTTGAGCTCGTATTTTCCAGTTGCAGCAACTGGTTGCTTCGATTTTTCACTCAGGTTCATGTAGCACACTAGGAATGCTCCCGATCATACTGTCGGCGCATCACCGTATATTACCGCTCCAGCAATTTTGGGTGGCGCGTGAGGGAGACACATGGCTCTGTTGGCGGTGATTTCTTCACCGTTGACCTCGTCTACTCAAGGCGCATCTACTGGTGGCCGGCTTCCCTTTGTTGTTTCGATCTCGTTTCCTTTGCCCAGTTCACATGCTTGTGTCTATCAATGGAGTTCTGGCACCCTTAGAACGGAGTTCCACCAAAATTGACGGAGTCAATCAAATCGTTCTCGGTAACAGAACCAATTGATGTATCAAAAAAATCATACCGTGGGTGCCGAAGGTAGCGTTAGACGTGGGTCGCCGGAGTTGTCGTCCGGCAGTCATCTTGTCGTCGATGGTGGATATCTGACTATATTATCTGTAAAATAAACACCGTGAGTCAGCAGGGAGGGCCCCTGCCAAAAACCCTCCGACGTGTTTATTAGTACACTGAGTATGAAAGAAAGGACGCGTAGTCCCCAAGTGCGTGGTTCTCCCTTAGAAAAAAAAGAGATAGAGAGAGCCCTCACTCTATGAACTATAGGGGGTATTGAATCTTGGATTAAATGAAAATTTGCTTAAAATCATTCCACTTGATTGTCAGCCAAACGCTTAAGAATATTTTGGTCAGCTTGTAATTGTTTGTCAGTTACTTGTTCGTCTGACCATAACGTTTTAAGTGTCAGTTTGCTTTCCTTATTTGATTGAACTAATACTTGTACTGACACTTTCTCATTTTATGTTTTTGGTAGATATTCTGTTAGATATTCTTTCCCTGGATCTTTTGTGATCTTGTGAAGATATATACTCTGTCAAACACACTTTCAAATTCAAATGTGTTTCTAACGAGTTATTCTTGAAGATCATCTATAAATACCAACTGGAAGCATTTTTGGAGATATAGAAGTCTGAAGCCTAATACTTTCAAAAAATTCTACGTGTCTTAGTCTTCTTAAAAACCATAGCTAGATAATCCTTCTTGTATAATTCTTTCTAGTTATTGTTTAGGCAAACACTGAGTAATTCTTTCATATCATTTTGAAATCAGTCAGTTTGTCTCACGAGTTTGATTGTTTTTCAATCATTCTCCATAAACACCGGTCTTTTGTTATACCCTGATCCATTAGAGATCAAATAGATTTTTAATAAAATTAGTACACTTCAAAAATCCAAGTCTGACCAACTTGGTAGTGGATGTAGCAGTTTAACTGTGAACCACTTCAATTGATTTGTCAGCCATTACTCATACTCTTGCAAACTGACTTAACACTTAAGAAGTTTTTCAACTGATTAAGTGTCAGCCAGTTACTAACAATTGTTTGCTTGGTTGTTCAGATAAATTGTTTTTCAGTTTCTTCTTTGTATACAGTGATCTACGTTATAAGTCAACCTCTTTTGAAAACTGTTGTGTCAGTCAGCTGACCAAAATTCACTAGCATAAGGCATTTTAATAGTATCAGCTAGCTGACCAATATCAGCTGACTGACAAAATAAATTTTCCGCTGCCAACTTTACAAGTTTTACAAATCAACCCTCAAAGTTTTAAAAGACTATTCACCCCCCTCTAACTTTGTTTGTTGCCTACTGGACTTACAGGGGGTTATTTATACCTGAGAGAATGGATTTAGCTCGTTGCGCATGAGCCCGACCTAATCATTTGGACATCATGCAATTACAGTGGGCCATTAAACGAGGCCCAAACGTTACTGAAGCGGATCCAAAATTTATCTTTCTTAATATTTATAATGTTCATTTGTTTTTCCTTCTTCTTTTTGGTGTTTGATTTTCAAGTTGAACTGTCATGCATAAATTATTTTTCAAAAGTAGATTGATTTTCAACAAAGTAGCGTTGAAGGTTCAAGGTTCCATAAAAAGTACTCACTCCGTCCCATTATCTTGTTTCATTCGACACACAGATTTAAAAAAATAATGGACTTAATTATTAATATATTTCGTTTGTTGTGTAGTTTCCTTTAAAGCTCATATGTGACACATAATTAAACTATGATGAAAAAGTAAGAGTAAAGAAAAATAAGTGTTGTGGTAAAAAAATTTCAAACAAGACAATTATTTTGAGACTGTCGAAAAATGAAAGTATGACAAGAATTTTGGGTTGGAGGGAGTGTGTTATATCTGACATCAATTTTTCCTTGGTTAGAATAAATATAAAAAATGGTATGATATTTTATATTCATTAAAGTAATTTTTATTTATTTATATTATTTGTATATATTTTCAGCAATAAATATTTTTTTTACAAGAAAAACACATTACTTCAAATTATAGGAAACTTTTATTTGCCCCTATTCTTGTCATTTACATCCCTAAAAAAATACTTTAAAAAAATTATCTTTAAGGCTTAAGTATTTGTTTATTTTTATACATTGCAGTCATTAAAACTTAATTTTTGTACTTGAAACACGGGCAAAGTGTATTTGAGCCCCAATTCTCCGTACCATTACGGTAGAATCGTTAATCTTTTGAACAATATTCATACAGAGAATCGTTAATTTTTTGAACAATATTTATACTCTTGAATTTTTAAAAGGAATTAAATTTTTTGAAATGCCTAATTATGTGTTGAATTTGAAGGTTGAAACTCCGGTGATATACCTACGTAACATAGATCATTCATTTGGGTTATTCAATAACAAGAAATTGATTATTGCCAAGCTTGTAATTCATGTTTTAGAAGGACACGTTTTTTTTTTCCAAATGTAGTTTTGGTCGTGATGTTCTTATTCAAAAATGTCACTCGCACCTTTTGATCCTAACTAAATTTCCTTTCAAATTCTAGCGAAGACATATTTCGCTGATGGTGTCTTATGAAATGTCTATTAATAAAGGTCAAGGTCAATCTTTGTCTAATGTATGATTCATTTTGAAAAAAAAAATCTATTTTTAGTCACGATCGGTTGCATGTCGTTTCTACTAGAGTTACTAATCTTAAGGGTTTTTGAATTTCATTTCGTGATAGTGATAGTAGTAGTAATTATACACGTTCAACGATTAATGTTGTATTTAAATATGTATTCCAACTTTTTTTATATATAATTTTGATTATTTATGTGGTTCTCTATTATTAACTTTATTTTTTTCTAAATCTTTGCATTATATTTATTTGTTTAATTTATATACATCAAATTCATAATCTCTACTATACAATATTTACTTATTTAGTTCGCATTAAAGATTTTAATTATTTTTTCTATATCGATATACATGATAGACATGAACTTGTGAGTTACTAGTACGGTATAAATGTTAATAAGAGGTGCAAAAAGTAAGTTGTCCTTGTAAATTTTTATTCAAGTCATAGTCTTTTCTATAAACTGACCGGTTAACCACAATGCGGGTACCCATTTTTTTTTTTTTGGAGTAATTATCCCATAGAGGATAATTTTTAAATAACAAATGATAGGTCGTGTAGAAAAAAATTACAAATCAAACCAGATCCAAAGACCCATTACTTTTGATTTTGTTATGATTCTAAGTTTTAGAAGAACCTGTAAATTGTTCGGTCCCAAATTTGAAAAAGAATGTAGAACTAATTAGAATTAGACCCGGGCCAATATGTACATACTCATTTTACTTTTTGGTTTTCATTTTGTATCCCTAGTGTGTTAGATTTTATTGTTTTGCAGCTTTTGCTTGGTTTGGTAACTTTAATATTTACTATAATCACTTAGAAAATCTAAGAAAAATTAAGAAAACATTTACATGTTACATGGTCAAAAAAAAATAAAAATTACTCGGGACCAATAAGATAATGAAACATTATCAACGAATTAGGACCAATAAAACCAAAACCAATATTTTGATTTTCGTTGGGTTTGGTTTGATAATAGTTATGAATTTTTAAGAACCAATACATTGGTCCTGGTTCTCTATGTTTATTTTAATAAAAGACTAGTACATGTGTTCGTGCCTATGACATGCTGTTGGTATGTGATCAATTCAATTGATGTTTGGAATAAACAAATTTCATAAATGAGTGGGTAATTTAAACAAAACCCATAGATGAGTGTTGAGATATACAATAATAACAACAACAAAGACAAAGCCAAATGAAGACTTCAGGGGGTCTAAGAGCAATTAAATAAGTTCTCAGTTAATAGGAGGGTAACGAGTGTATTTTTTGGATTCCTTTTTCTTTTTGGATTCTGTTTAGTTAGTTAGGTAGTATATATATATTCCTTTCTTGTTCTTTGGCAATGTACACGGATAGAAGAAGTAATAATTCTTCTTCAAGATATTCATAATAAACTTCATTAAATCTGGAGGCTTTTCCAGATTATTCCTTCTTCTTCCTTGAATTTGAACATGGTATCAGAGCCTAGCAATTCTGCTTCTCAAATTCCTCTTCCGCATTAGTAAAGGTATAACCTTCTTCTGATTCTTTGGATTTCATTCATAATCTTCATATGTTTCTTCGTCCTATATCTTCTTTCTTATCATGGCTGATCCCACATCTGAGTTGAAGAATGAGAAAAACAAGAGTACCAATATCTTAACCGATGACTATGATCTGCCAGAACCCTCTCTTCAACTTAATCCTGGACACCCTCTCTATCTACACCTCAATGATCATCCTGGCATGAACCTTGTCTCAGAACCTCTCACAAATTCCAACTTCAATCAATGGAAGATCTCTGTCACTACTGCTCTCTCTGCCAAAAATAAATTAAGCATATGATCAATGGGACCAACAAGAAACCTATCCCTCCATCTAAATATGTAAGTGTCTGGGAAAGATGCAATAGCATGACTGTTTCTTGGCTTCTTAATGTTGTGAGTACAGAAGTACGTCAAAGTATTGTTTATCTTCCTACTGCCCATGAAATTTGGGATGACATTACCACCAGATTTTCTCAGGGTGATGCTCCCAAGATTTTTCAAATTCAGAAAAACATCATGCTTTGCACTCAAGGAGATCTTAACATAAATGGCTATTTCACCAAGGTCAGAGGGCTATGGGATGAGTTAACCAATCTACTTCAAATACCCAAGTGTGTCTGCAACTGCACTTGTGGCTCTAAGTCTGCTCAAGAAGAATTTGAACATATCACCAAACTGACTCAATTCTTAATGGGCCTTTCTAAGAAATATACTGATGTAAGAGGCCAAATACTCAGAATTCATCCACTTCCCTCTGTCACAAAAGTTGTCTTTATGCTGGTTCAAGAAGAAGGGCAAAGGCAGCAATCTAGCTCAAACTTTGAGAATGCTCCCTCAGCCTTCATGAGAAAAATCAATAATAACTCTGGAAACAAATTTACCAAAGGAAAAACTGCAGGAAACTATCAATCCACATCTACAAAAGGCAAATTTTTCTGTGATCATTGTCATGGTGACTCACATACCAAAGACAAGTGTTTCTTCATCCTTGGGTATCCAGAATGGCACCTTCTATTTGGAACCAAACCTGATCCTGCCAAAATGCCAAGAAATAAAGAAAAAAACAGAACCAATACTACAACTAACAATGCTACTATCCAAGCTTACCAAGGATACTAAAGGAAAAGATGTCTGCACTTCTGACAACTCCAATCTTCTTACTTCTGAGCAATACCAACAACTGATGTCTCTTCTCAAAAATGTGAAGAGTGTGTCTTCTGCCACTATTATGGTTGACAATCTTGAAGATCATCTATCAGGTACTACTCACTCATCACATGTGTGCCTTAACAATAGAAAATCTGTGTGTCTTGATTGGATCATAGATACTGGAGCTAGTGATCATATCACCAATTCCCTTGATCATCTTATGATCTCATTAAACTTACCCCTATCAACACTGTTATACATCTGCCTAATGGGAGGGCCTCCATCATTACTCACAAAGGGAAGGTGATACGTGCCTAACTTTCTCTGACACATCTTGCTTTCTTCAGGACCAAACTCACCAGAGACTAAAGATTGGTAGATATGATGGTGGCCTTTACAAGCTAGTTCTTTCTGAAGACAGCAAGCCCAAAAACACTACTTCTGATTGTAATAATGCAGTCAAACCTAATCTCTCCAAATGTAGCAATTCTTTCTCTTTTACCAAACCTTTAAATAAAGTGTATTTGTGGCACAATAGACTTGGGCATGTCCCTATCCAATCTATGAAGCATATTAAAGCTCTTGAGTTACAATTCAATTCAAACCTTCATGTTCATTGTGATATCTGCCATCTATCAAGAGATTCAAGACAAACAAGACAATCCTTCCCTCTAAGTAACTCTCACAGTTCAAATATTTTTGACCTCATTCATTGTGATGTTTGGGGCCCTTATAGACAATGTACTTATGATGGATGTACCCTCTTTCTTACCATTGTTGATGACTACTCAAGAGCCAATTGGACTTTCTTACTAAAATCCAAAACTCAAGTCTGCCAAACCCTTACTTACTTCTTCAATATGGTGAAAAATCAGTTCCAAACTTCTGTCAAGCATCTAAGAACTGATAATGGTACATAATTTTTAAATGATGGAGTTGGCAGTTAGTCTTCTAGCATCCCAAGGCCTCCTTCACCAGTGCACCTGTGTAGACACACCCCCAACAAAATGGTAGGGCTGAGAGAAAGCATAGACATCTTCTTGAGCTTGCTAGAGCCTTAAGGTTTCAAGCCAATCTTCCCAAGAAATTCTGGGGTCACTGTCTGTTAACAGATATATAATAAACAGGCTTCCTAGTCTTGTTCTCTAGTTTAAAACTCCTTTTGAAGCCCTCTTTGGTGTAGCTCCTAAATATATGCATCTCATAACTTTTGGATGTCTCTGATATGCTTCCACATCTTCCCACAACAGAGACAAATTCTCACCTAGATCTCAAAGGTGTGTATTCATTGGCTATCCCAGCAATAAGAAGGCTTACAAACTCTTCAATCTTGAGACAAATCAAGTTATATACAACAGACATGTTATATTTCATGAATCTATTTTCCCTTTTAAATCAACCATGACCTTACCTATCAATACATATGAAGACAATGTCTGTCCATTTAACTCTGCTGAATTCACTTGTGAAGAAAACACAAGTGCTAATCAAGATGAGTCCAGTACAGAAGTGCAACCTGATAACCCAACTATTACATAAGATGTTCCCCCCATTGACACTGAAAAAACCACCATATCAACCAGGCCTCAGAGATAAAAATCCATCCCTGCTAAATTCAAAGACTACACTGGTCTACCAGCTAATTTAGTGCATCTATCAGCCAACCACACATCCCCTTACCCTATTAGTAAATATTGCAACTACACCAGTGTTTCTTCCTCCCACAAAGCTTTCAGTTGCAATATCTCTGCTTTTAGTGAGCCAAAAACATATAATTAAGCCTCTCAAGACCCTCTATGGTGTACAGCCATGGCTGAAGAACTACAAGCCCTGGAAACCAATGGTACATGGACTCTACAATATCTTCCAGCTAACAAGAAAACTGTAGGCTACAAATGGATATATAAAACTAAGCATAATGCTGATGGCACTATTAACAAGTACAAGGACAGGCTTGTGGCAAAAGGATTCACTCAGATATAAGGCAATGATTATTTTGAAACCTTCTCTCCTGTGGCTAAAATGACAACTGTAAGATTTTTCCTTGCTATAGCAGCTGCCAAGCATTGGCCCATATGTCAACTTGATGTCTCCAATGCCTTTCTGCATGGAGATCTTCATGAAGAAGTCTTCATGGATCTTCCTCCAGGCTACTCACATAACTTCCCTCAAGGTCCCTCTCCTACTGTCTGCAAACTTGCTAAGTCTCTCTAATGGCCTCAAACAAGCCCCTAGGCAATGGTTTGAGAAATTCTCTACTACTTTCCTTCAGTTTGGATTTAATCAATCCCCTAATGATCATACCCTATTTACCTATCAAACTGGAACTGAGTTTGTTACTATCCTTGTATATGTGGATGATCTTCTCATCACAGGAACCAACAGATATTTGGTTGAATCAGTTAAGTCCTATCTTACATCCAAATTCCATATTAAAGACCTTGGACCCTTGAAAATATTTTTTGGGATTGGAAGTTGCAAGAAACAAATCTGGAATTTGTCTTCACCAAAGAAAGTATGCTTTGGACATCATAAGTGATACCAAACTTACCAATGCCAAGCCTGCTCCCACACCTACAGAGAAAAATCACAAACTGGCCGGTACCATCAGTTCTCCCACACCTACAGAGAAAAATCACAAACTGGCAGGCTGCTATATCTATCTATCACAAGACCTGATATTTCATACAGTGTCCAGGTTCTAAGTCAGTTTATGGCTAAACCCCTGGAGCATCAGTGGCAGGCTGCCTTAAGACTAGTCAGGTATATCAAAGGGAGTCCTGGTCAAGGTTTATTCTTCTCCAGCTCAGCTCAGTTATCTCTCAGTGCCTATTATGATTCTGATTGGGCTGTTTGCCCTATTACAAGAAGATCTCTCTCAAGTTTCTGTGTGTTCCTAGGGAATTCTCTCATCTTTTGGAAATGCAAGAAACAGTCTACCATTAGCAGGTCCTCTGTTGAAGCTGAGTATAGAAGCATGACCAACACTTGCTGTGAAATAAAATGGCTAATATCCCTTCTTAAAGACTTCCAAATAGAGCCTGGTTTACCTGTTCCTCTTCATTGTGATAACCAATATGCTATACACATAGTTATTAATCATGTCTTCCATGAGAGGACCAAGCACATTGACATAGACTGTCATCTTGTAAGAGAAATGTTGCACAAAAATCTCATATCTACACATTACATTTCCTCTCCTAACCAACCTGCTGATATCTTCACTAAAGCCTTGTCTAATGCCCATTTCTTTCATCTTCTTTCCAAGTTGCATGTGCAAAACTTGTTTTCCACTCTCAACTTGAGGGGGGATGTTGAGATATACAATAATAACAACAACAAAGACACAACAACAAAGACAAAGACAAATGAAGACTTCAGGGGGTCTAAGAGCTATTAAATAAGTTCTCAGTTAATAGGAGGGTAGCGAGTGTATTTTTTGGATTCCTTTTTCTTTTTGGATTCTGTTTAGTTAGTTAGGTAATATATATATATATATTCCTTTCTAGTTCTTTGGCAATGTACATGGATAGAAGAAGTAATAATTCTTCTTCAAGATATTCATAATAAACTTCATTAAATCTGGAGGCTTTTCCAGATTATTCCTTCTTCTTCCTTGAATTTGAACAATGAGGTTCATATGTAACTCACATACTTATGAGACACGGTGTCGGTATGCGATCAACTCAATGGATGTTTGGAATAAACAACTCATAATTAAGGGGTAATTCAAACAAAATTCATAATTGAGAGATTTAGATGTAACTCACATATTTACCAATTGATCTGGACCGACAGTTGTCTTTGACACAACCGATCTGGACCGCCAGTTAAGATCTGATCTATTTTATTACTATAGATAGATAGAACTGGACCATAAACACTCGTAGACATAACTATTTCCAGAACCTAATAGTTTAAATGAATAGGTGAAAAAAGGAAGAAGAAGTTAATGGGTAATTACATTGGTTAAATTTCTGAAGTAATTGCTTGATTGATACCTATTATTGTAATTACTATAATTATCTTAGGATTAATCGTTTCTAGTCAAGTATAGATACATTCAGTGTGTGTGTGTCTGTGAGAGAGAGAGAGATAGAGAGAGAGAGAGAGAGTAGTATAGATACATTAGTTAAGAAGGGAATAGGTAGGTTGAAGTAAGGTATTCGAGTCAAAGCAAGGATTGGACTTTGAAGTCGTATAAAAACGGATGTTCCTAAACTACCCATAAACGCTATCTACTATACAATATAGCTCAGTCTCGCACGTTCGCGATTGACAAAAGCTATTCAGGGGCTGAGATTCATTCAATTACGGAAATCCTACGGCCTGTATCAAATTTCAACCCCAAGCGTGTGAAAGCGGTTCCCCAACTCCCCCCCGCCCCCACTTTCGTCTCCTCAACCCTTGTCTGGTGCCTACCTTTCCCCCTCTAAACCCACATCTCTCACTCTTCGGCCTTTTCTCTCTCAACAACGGCTCAAGGTCACTCATCTGCACTGGCCGGTGGCGAGCTGAGGTAAGAGATTATTTCTCTCTCTCTTTCTCTCTCTGCGTGTGAAAGCGGTTCCCCAATCCCGCCCCCCTCTTCCTCTTTCTCCGTATTTTGGTTTCTTTCTCCTGATCTCTCTCATCCTCAGTTTCTTCCCCCTTTTTCGTTTAATTTGGGTGTTTTGCTGAGAGGAGGATGACTATCCCGGAGTGGGGTAAGGGTAAGGGCCGAGAATGATTTTGGGGAAGAAGAAAGCGGGATGAAAAAAGAATTTGATTTTTCATCTACAGTGTGACCCACTTCAAGAGCTTGATTTGGGTTTAGATTTGAGTTTTTTTTTGTGGCAGGGCACAGTGATCAGTCCGTGAGAGAGATGTGAGAGAGCAGGGTAGGGTATTGATTGTTGGGTGGGGAGAAAAAAGGGACAGAGGAAGGTGGAGGCTTGGACGGTTTCCTGATGTGAAATGAGGTACATTCCTGGTATGTTCTTCAACTTTTTTTTTCTTTCTTTATGATGGGTGAGAACTGAGAACAGATTTTGTAATGGAGAGATTGAACAGATTTTCTGATGGGTATTAATGGGGAGGTTGCAGAAGGGGGAAGAAGAGATTATTTCTGTTTTGGCACACCGTTTTGCGTGTCAATGATCAATTTTGTTTTTGAATTAAAATATGATTTTTGACTGCTTTTGGTCAACCCACTATTTAGATCGAGGCCCTCAATTTGCCATTAGAATGTCACTTCGAGTTGCCCTCAACTACAAGGATTGTGAAAGGGTAATGACTTTGATTAGGACATTCTCGCCAGCCCATTTTGAAAATGGGACTTGGAACAATAGAGGAAGTTGTAATCGGAAGTTGAATTGGCCGACTACTATTTAGGCCTGAGAAACATACAGTTTGAAAAATACGAAAGGCCCAAGAAATTCCAAGTGAATACAAGGGAGAATGTGAGAAATGACGTCTCTTATCCCATAAAATTTTATGGCAAAGTTGTTACAGGGTCGGATGGAAAGAGACACTGGATTGGGGGAGAAGATATAAAGGCAGTTGCAAGTGATGTCCCAATACATGGGTATAAAACTAAAACAACAATCAGCCTTCGACTGTGGTCCACTAAAGTTCTGTCGGCAGATTTCGATTTAGATGCTTTTAATGCTGGAGACCACACTAAAGCCTGTGAAAGCCAAGCAAATGCGGAAAAGGTTTGTGTGCTACCTGATAAAATAAAGGTGTTTGTTCTATTTGTGGCTACATTCTGGATGTTGTCTCCCCAAAAAAATAACACCCGTGCCATTACTACCCACTCTTTCACTTAAGTGAAAAAAGGAAGGGTTCTATCATCAAGAAAGTATCCAATTAGTATTAGTGGTCTTTCCCATTGCCTAAGACCCTTGAAGCAATTTGAGATGGAAATATAACTTCTAGGATGTAATTGGGGCCATAAGTGTGCAGAAACACGAGAAACTTTGAATTAGGATATTGCACTGTTCTGTTTTATTTCCTAGCTCTGACAGGACCCTATTTCACTTATATAAGATTACATAGAAATTGCATTGTGGCTAGATTGGAATTAGGTTCTTACACTATTTTGTGTAGAAATGTTTGGGCAGCATTCCATAAGTTACATTGAAAATGAAGATGTTTCTTATGAGTAGGGAGTAAATAAGACTTTTATCAGTTAGTTTGTCTATGCGTCATTCTAATCTCAGCTACCATCCTTTATTTATTTTCATCCAATTGGTCTTTCTAGGTTGTTGGCATTTTATTCATAGGCATTGCAAACGCAGCAAGAATATTCTAAGACTTCCATTTGATTTCAGATTTGCTATATATTATATCCTGGGGATGAATTCGATGGAGGGAAAGATCCTTCGGTTGAAGCAACAATATACTTTATGCTCAGCTTCCCTCCAAGATATCATTACACGTTTTGAGAGGAGATCTGGCGGGAATGTGAAACACCAATTCAAAAAATGGTCAAATTGATATTCAAAGTAAAAAAATTGACTCTTTTTATGAAATAGTGGACTAATATAAGTTTTGGGGTAATTCATCCGACATACATTCAAATTTAGTCAATTATCATAAAATTTAAAAAATACAATCCATCTGTCCTAAAAAAAAGTATCACATTGATTATTTTTTTGTTAGCTTGATTAAACTTTTTTTTTGTTGTTGAAATTTACTAAACTTTAAAGTAGAGAGGTAGCATGTTGGAAAAAATTGTGGGCGATAATCTTTTTAAAAATTCCAACCGTTTAATCGGAAAATATACTTCATACATCTCAATGCAAAAAATCATGCTTTGTGAATGCTTAAGTATACATTTTTTTGGATGAGTTACAAACAAAAAGACTATTTTGAAATCAAAAATATTTCATTTTGGAAAAAAAATAAAGCAACAATAAAAATCAATCTAGGGAGGGCTAATTCATTTCCACATTATCTATTTCATTAACTGTTTAGTGTCTATCTTCTACACTAAATCTATAATATAAAACAGGTCACACGGTTAAAAAAAAGTTAAAAAAATTAATACCCTTGGTGTCTGTGTTAAAAAAAATTGTATTTTAACGAAAGATTATTAATTGTATGAGGGCAAAGCTAGTTGCCCTCCTCAAAATCTAACAAGGTACCGCCTCTATTTCCTTAAAAAATTACAAATAAATAAAATCTAACAAGGTACCGTATCTGTTTCCTTAAAAAAATTATAAATAAAAGTTTTAATTTTTTTTCTCCACTGTTGAATGATCATAATGTCTTAATTGATAACTGAGAGGTCTTCATTTTCAATTTGTTATTTTAGATTTTTTTGAAACATAATTAAAACATATATTGATTTATTTAAATATTGACACCCTCCAATACTGACATCCTCCCCTACTCGCACCGTGCCATGAACACGGGCACAAAGACTAGTAGTCAAATAATTTGTGTTTGGGTGAACATGACCCTCTATTGAATTCAATGGATCGTAATCCATCCCCAGACGTATTTGTCTTCTCTTCAACTTTAGTTTACAAAACCACAAATAGTTGTACTCTTTTAAACACCAATGACCTTCCTTAATTTCCCATTCTTCAATTGTCTGCATCAAACATTTATAACTAACCTCAAAACAAGGATAGTCGTCGATCTGATCCAACTAATTAATTAAATTATGATAAAGTCAAGGATGCAACTGATCAGAACTCGAGTACAAGGGAGGTAAAGTGTTCAACTGAGAAACACAACAAGGGCATACCAAGCTTCAAGGGTGTCGAGTGTAAAATTATGGAAGATAAAGGATGAGTTGTGTAGTTAGCTTTGTTGGTTGTTAGGCTCTTAAGTCGATGTAATAAATAGGCAGTTACGAATCATCCAGAAAGTGAGAGATAGATGAATTACGAATGCCTACTGTAATGGAGATGAACCTCTCTCTATCTTTCTAATTCTTCAGTTTCATTCTTCAACATGGTATCAGAGCATCGATTCTGATCCTATTTCTCTTCCGCTGTCCAAAATTGATTTCCAAAAGCTGTGTCAAATAAGAATTCAAGGTTCGATTCTTCAACTATGGCGAAGAGCGACACTAGTGAAGATACTGAAGATTCTGCTCATGAGGAAGACGATGAAACTGTAGATGAGTATGATTTGGATATCTCTACTCTTTAACTTCATTCCTCCCATCCTTTGTTTCTCCATCCTAATGATCATCCTGGTATGGTTCTTGTCACTCAAATTCTGTTTGATTCTGTTAACTTCAATCAGTGGAAGTTGTTTGTTGTGATTGCACTCACGGCCAAGAATAAGTTGGGCCTAGTCAATGGAAGAAATAAAAAACCTCTTCCGACATCCAAATACCTAGATCAGTGGAATAGATGCAATAACATGGTTATAGCCTGGTTATTAAATGTGGTATCACCAGATATTAAGTCTAGTATAGTGTATTTCTCTACAGCCAAGGATATTTGGGAGGATCTTGATGCTAGGTTTTCTCAAAATAATGCTCCTAAAACCTTCCAAGTGAGAAAACTTTTGGCTGAATGTCATCAAGGAAATCAATCTATATCTGCCTATTTTACTAAATTTAGGAGTCTCTGGGATGAATTGTCTAGCCTGAACAATAGACCTAAATGTGTTTGTGATCTAAACTGTCACTGTGGTGCAATACGAAAACAAGAGACATATGAACACGAACAAAAATTGTTTCAATTTCTTATGGGACTCAATGACACATTCACCACCACTAGAGGTCAACTTATAATGATTACTCCTCTACCTAGTCTAAGCAAGGCAGAAAATCTCTTAATTCAAGAAGAATCACAGAGAAAGTGTAGCACTGGAGGTGGTGTTAATGTCAACGAAATGTCTACTGTTTTGATGAGCAAGGCTACTGAGACTGGATACTCTGTTAATGGGAGAAATAGTAATAAGAACTACAGGAATAAGTCTGGATCTGTCAATACATCTACTCAGAAAGGTAAATTCTGGTGTGAATTTTGCCATGGAGACTCACACACCAAGGAGAGATGTTTTTATTTGCATGGTTATCCTGATTGGCACAAGTTGTATGGTACCAAACCTGATTTGAGCAGGATGCCAAAGAACAAGGTAAGAGGAATGGCTGCAAATGCTGTTTGTAAAGAGGACAAAATTGCAGATGAAGTGTATGCAGATGGTAAGTCTACTCTGTCAGGTTTAACTTCAGCTCAATACACACAGTTGTTGAATCTCTTGTCATGTGCTGGAGCCATGCCAGATAATCCTGAGTCTCATCTCTCAAGTAAATTTACTTATTGTACCAGTTTTGTACCTTCTAAGGTTTCTACTAGTCATAGCTCAAACACTACTGAATGGATTATAGACACTGGGGCAACCAATCATATTACCAACAATTTTAGTGTTCTTGTTAATCCTGTATGCACTAATTCTTCCATACATCTACCCAATGGTCACACTGCTAAGATAACTCACAAAGGTACTATCATTCTTGGTCCATACATCATTCTTCATGATGTGCTGTTTGTTTCTTCTTTCAAATATAATCTCCTATCAGGAAGTAAACTTGCTAGTGATAGTCAGTGTAATCTTATTTTTTCTTCTACCTCTTGCTTCTTGCAGGACCTTGCACACAAGGCAACCAAGGAGATTGGTAGATTGATAGGAGGATTATATAGGACTTTGGTCACAAGGAACTGTTCTGCCAAGGCTGGTTTTAGTTCTTCTTTTTCCAGTTTGTATTCTGATGTTTGTAAAAGTACAGTGCAAAACTCTTTGATTTCATGCTCTGCTTCTACTGCTTTCAATAAAGAAATACATCTATGGCATTTAAGATTTGGTCGCATACTTGTTTCCTCTCTTAAGCACTTAAATATCTGTACTGTTAATGATTTGAATGCTGTATCTCCTTGTGACATCTGCCACTTTGCCAGACAAACCAAACAGCCATTTCCTTTGAGTTCTTCACATTCTGAAATACCTTTTTCTCTTCTTCATTGTGATGTTTGGGGATCTTATAGACACTCTACCTATAATGGTCATAATTCTTTTTTAACAATAGTAGAAGATCATTCCAGGACTACCTGGACCTTTCTGCTTAAATCCAAAAACCAAGTTTCTGTCTATCTTCAATACTTTCTTACCATGATTAAAACTCAGTTTGGTGCTACTGTCAAGGAGATTAGGTCTGATAATGGTACTGAATTCTTCAGTGCTTCTGTTTATGCTATTCTTGAACCACTAGGTATTGTACAGCAAAACACTTGTATTGATACCCCTCAGCAGAATGGGAGAGCTGAGAGGAAGCATAGACACTTACTTGAACTCTCTAGGGCACTGAGGTTTCAAGCCAATCTTCCTATTTCTTTTTGGGGAGATTGCTTACTCATTGCCATATATCTGATTAATAGATCTCCCAGTTCTATCCTGCAGTTCAGAACACCTTATGAAGTTCTCTTAGGACACAAATCCTCTTTCAATCATCTCAGAGTCTTTGGATGTTTGTGCTTTGCCTCCACTCTACCTCACAATAGGGATAAGTTTGGCCCCAGGGCCAGAAAATGTCTGTTTTTGGGCTATCCTAATGGCAAGAAAGCTTATAAGTTGTATGATTTGGCTACTAAGCAGATTTTCTACAGTAGAGATGTTCAATTCTATGAACAATGTTTTCCTTACTCTACATCCTCTGTCCTTTCATCCACTCCTAATCTTTTTCCAACTTTTCATGATCTACATGTGGAGGATGGTATTCCTTCTCAGGTTCCTGTGTCTCCTGATACTTCCTCTCTAGTAAATTCCTCTTCTTCTGGTTCTTCTTCAGCCTCTCCTTCTGCTCCTGTCAATCTTCCTTCTTCTCTTGATCAAAATGTTCCTTCTCCTAGGCTTGTCAGACAGAGATCAATCCCTGTGAAGTATAAAGACTATACTAATCTGCCATTCAACATACCAGCATCCAATGGTCCTTGTGTTCAAAGGTACTTTCCATATCCTGTTCACAATTCAATTGATTACTCTCATCTTTTACCTCATTATCAATCTTTCATTGCAAATATTGATAGTATCTATGAGCCTAGAACCTATGCCCAGGCTGTTTAGTCCCCTCATTGGTGTCAGGCTATGACTCAAGAATTGGAAGCCTTAGAGAGGAATAAGACCTGGACTCTCCAAGTTTTACCTGAAGGTAAGAAGGTTGTAGGATGTAAGTGGATCTTCAAAATTAAGCATAAGCAGGATGGTTCCATTGACAAGTATAAAGCCAGATTAGTGGCTAAAGGATTCACTCAGACAGAGGGCCTTGACTATTTTGACACATTTGCTCCAGTTGCAAAAATGACCACAGTAAGGATTCTTCTGACAGTGGCTGTTGTCAACAACTGGCCCTTGTTGCAGATGGATGTGTCTAATGCCTTTTTGCATGGAGAGCTTAGTGAGGAGGTTTTTATGAGTCTTCCACCAGGCTAATGTCCTCCTTCTTCCAGTCCTAATCTTGTGTGCAGGCTAGTTAAGTCTCTATATGGATTAAAGCAGGCTCCAAGACAATGGTTTTCCAAACTGTCCACAGCTCTCAAATCCTTTGGCTTTTTGCAATCTGTCAATGACCATACTCTCTTCACCCAACATACCCCTACATCATTCACAACTCTTCTGGTGTATGTGGATGATATAATTATTACATGTTCTTGTTCTAAGGTCATTTCAGCTCTAAAGTCCCAACTTCATGCTGCCTTCTCTATAAAAGATCTGGGAGAGCTTAAGTACTTTTTGGGTCTTGAAATAGCTAGAACTCTTCTGGGATATGTTTACACCAGAGGAAGTACTTACTGGGCATCATCACAGAGACCTGTCTTACAAATGCCAAACCTTCCCCTCTACCTATTTCCCAGAACCATGCTTTATCTGTTGATGATGGTAGCTTGCTCTCCAATCCTGACAGGTATAGAAGACTGGTTGGTAGGTTACTATATCTTACAATCACTAGGCCAGATATCTCTTACTCACCCATGTTCTCGAGTCGGCTACCAACCAAGACAACCCCACCTCGAATGCAAAGACTTAAGTTGGTTAGGTTTCAAGCTCGCCCCCAAGGTCCGTTTCTTCCCTTCCCAACTCTACTACTACTCTATCTGCTTATTGTGATGCAGAATGGGCAGGGTGCCTTACAACCAGACGATCTGTCACTGGTTTCTGTGTATTCTTAGGGTCTGTTCTTGTTTCTTGGAAAAGCAAGAAACAACCTACAGTATCCAAATCCTCTGCAGAATCAGAATATAGAGCAATGGCCTCTACCTGTTGTGAATTAACTTGGCTGCATGCTCTTCTCCAGGAGTTTCATATTTCCCCTCCTCTTCCTATTTCATTATACTGTGATAATAAAGCTGCCCTGCATATTGCAGCTAATCCAGTATATCATGAGAGGGCTAAACATATCGAGATTGATTGTCATATTATCAGGGAAAAGATAACTCAAGGGTTAATTGCTACTGCTCATGTTCCCACATGTGATCAACTGGCTGATGTGTTCACTAAAGCCCTGCCTCTATCTCAGCTTCATCATCTACTTTCCAAGTTTCGTGTGTTGAACTTGTTCTCCCCTCTCAACTTGAGGGGGGGGGGTGATATAGTCAAGGATGCAATTGATCAGAACTCTAGTACAAGGGAGGTAAAGTGTTCAACTGAGAAACACAACAAGGGCATACCAAGCTTCAAGGGTGTCGAGTGTAAAATTATGGAAGATAAAGGATGAGTTGTGTAGTTAGCTTTGTTGGTTGTTAGGCTCTTAAGTCGATGTAATAAATAGGCAGTTACGAATCATCCAGAAAGTGAGAGATAGATGAATTACGAATGCCTACTGTAATGGAGATGAACCTCTCTCTATCTTTTTAATTCTTCAGTTTCATTCTTCAACAAATTACTATTAGATTTTATTCTAATAAATATGTAAAAAGTTTTGTAAAAAAGTATTACATATATTTTTTGTAAAACAGATCTTCATTACCTGAGTATCCGATCCACAATATGCTGGTGGGTTGAGTTGTAAGAAATCCGTCTTACAAAACTAAGATGCGTAAGACGGTATTACATGAGGCCTACTCAATAATAAATAAATATAGTATTTTCTAACCAATTCACCATTTAATTATTTAAAGTGACTATAACCCAATAGTTCAATACATAATTTAATACTAATTAATTTGATTATTTATTTAAATATAAAAGTGTTTGTATAGCGAAGAGAAGAGACTAAAGATTAAAGAAAAATCACTTCTTGTTTGCAATTAAAGTTTAAACGAATTAGATACGCATACTCCACAATACAAGTTACTGTAAGAATTTAAATTTTTTTACGTATTATTTATTGGTAATGGTCGCTCCTCCTTTTAACTTTTGACTTGAGTGGTCCATTGCTTGCTTTTGAAAGGAGTTATTTTACGTGTCAATTCATAAAGGCTGACAAATCACGTGATAATCACTAGTACTCCTAAGTCCTAATTTCAAACTTGTTTCTTATTCAAAAACTTCAAAACACTGTTCTACGTGGTGGAGTATTACTTAGTGCACTCACAAGTCACACCCCTTCCACCTTCCTCTTTGCTTCTTCCAATACGGAATATTATTCTCCATCTCCTCTAAATTGTAAGGCCTACTACTTAGTAGAGGTGTCAAACGAAATGGCGGATATGAAATGCCAGAATGGCGGGTTGAAATAGGCAGCAAGTAAGTTAATAATATGAAGATATATATAATTTAAATGGGCGTACCATGGCCATTTACTCATTAATCACTTATCAAATAAATACAAAAATTACAAAAAAAATAATTTTCTTTTATAAAAAATTATCAAAAGTTACAACTAACATATATATATATATATATATATATATATATATATATATATGTGTGTGTGTGTGTGTGTGTGTGTGTGTGTGCGCGCGCGCGCGTGTGTATGTTTGCTCATCTCTTGTGTCAATTATGTATTTTTGTTGTTGTAACACTCAATTCAATCTTCTATTTTATGGTTCGATTTTTTATTTCGATGAAGCCCAATAGACAAACACACAAGTCATAGAATGTCAGATGTCACCGCCACAAAACTACTATGAATCCATTTATAGTGTAATAGGGACGGATATTTACAGAGTCATAAAAATGGAGTAATCTGGGAGTGATGTTAGGTTTCATTTAAAGGTACAGAATCATAGAATGACATTCCATGCTTTGCTTTGCAATTTGGGAGTGGGGGGGTGACGATTGGAAGGGCGGGTGTACAATGTATATATATTAATTTAGCCTATCATAATTAATGTGCTGGGCATGCCATTTGCGCTTCACTTAACATTTCGAGCGAGCGAACATAAAAATAAAAATTACCATTATTTATCCTCTGCTTAGTAGAAATCCCCTAAGAACCACTATTCCTCTTACTTACCCAATCATTATAGGCCAAAGAGTCTTGAAATTACTTTCAGCAGATGTCAATTACTATTTACTCCTACGTAACGTTACTCAGATTGTATTTATGGATGTGTGTATATTTGATTGCACCCTCAACAAATTTAACATGACCGTCTAAAATTACCAACTACTCCTCCAATTCTCAAATTCTCAAATACTCAACCAAGAAATACGATTCAAATGAAAGGGCAATTTATCCAGCTAATCATCCTCATTTTACCAAATATACGTTTCAATCAAACTAATCAAACCAACTGTCTTAGTCAATTGAGTCAACCCTCAAGCTTCGGGATCCATCTCTGTAAATTTATTCGGGTTGAAACAATACTTTATTCTATTATATTAATTTAATTGATTTTCTTTTTTCAAAGTTTATTTTGCGCTCTCTCACTCTTTCTCAATTTCTCCAGTTTGAACTCAACATTCATCCCGCTCACTGTCATGTCTTGATTTTTCTCTCTCTACATCTTGTCTCCCCTCCCTTCCTTCCCCTTTTCCACTATTACTCATCGTTGAGCTGAGAACACTCGACAAAGGTTAATCTTCTTGAATTTGGATCTCTGTTTGTGAAATTCGTTTACTTGTTTTTTGATTTTCGGATCGATTAGGGTTTGTGTTATTCTGTTTTTTAATTTATAATTCGATGGGCTTCTTGTGTGTGGGCTTGTTCGGAGGTGGTACTTCCATATCCACATTAGTACGGTAATGAGATTCTTTGAATGTGTGTTTCATATTTTTCACTATAGAGGCCCCAAGAAAGATTTACTAGAAATGAAAGAAATTGTTTTGAGTCTGGTGAATCTAATGTGGGTTGGGTTGACAGTCTTGAAGAAACACGCAAGAGCTACTCATCTTCTTTGATTTTTTATCATGTATAATCCATGCAATTCTTTTTTCAACTACCTAAATCCATTTTATTTCGTTTTATAATTTAACTTTTCGTATCTGAATCATGAATTATCTAGTTTGACTTGTCTAAGTTCTGGGTCCTCTCAGTTACATTTTGATTCAGATTTCTCACTCAAACTCTGATAATGCTTAATTGATGGCATTGTGCGTGCGTGCGTGTGTTTTTAACAAGTTTAATTCGTGTCATTGTTTCCTACAATGTTTTGTGGTTTCACCCAGGCATTCCCCAATTATGAATCTTTTGGTATTAATCTTAACTTTGATCTATCTGACTTCCTGTGAATGGCATGCCTACAGTAATTGGTTTAGGATCTAATAACCAGCACACTCAACTCAGTGTTTGTGCTGTTGATAGGCCATAGGCGGCCTCGAGTTTTGTTTGAACTTTATGAACCCATCCTTTTATTATGATTAAACTTCCTATGAATGGTGTCATTTGTGTGTGAAATGATATCTTATCCTGGGTACAAAAAGATATGTAATGGGTTTTGTACTTTCTTGGGATGGAGATGTAGATAGCCAGATATTAGAGATAGTATTTGAACTAAATGTCCTGGCTACATCTTCTTTCGTAGTCTAGATGTATGAATAAGGAACTGAAAGAATTTTCAATCATGTTGAGAAAATCCATAATAAGAATACGTTGAATTTAAATGTCAGAGAGCAAACTTCAGACATTAGGGTCTTGCTCTAAATTTCGTACCTTTACCACCAACTTAACTAATTTCTTAGCAACTTCATGCTTCTGTGATCTCGAATACTTTCTCGTATTTGCCACTCCCCAGGTGTATCCGTGACTCGGATTTCATGTTGTTGCAGATATGATGATTATTATTTCAAATTAGAAAGGTTTGTTTTCTCTTCTCCAAGGCTTGTCGAAAGATGAAAGAAAATATGAAGGTTGCTACTGCTGGAGAGCCTACCAGTCGACTTACACGAGCTCGAGCTGCTGCATGTAAGTCATCTACAGTGCCAGAAGTAGGAAAGCAGCAGGATCAGATGAGGGTTTTGCGTAATAATTCTAAAAGACCTGCCTTGCATGAGAGGAACACCAATGCTCCTGTTACTCGAAAGAGGAGGGCAGTACTTAAGGATGTAACAAATGTTCTTTGTGACAAATCCTATAGTAACTGCCTCAATGCAGCTAAACTTCTGGTTTGTGCATTATCCTTCAATTGAATTTGTTTTTTCTGCTTGTGAAAATGTAATGAAAAAAGATTGGTTGTTATTTTCCTTTCATTGATCCAGAACTCAATTCAATTATTATGAACTTCAACCAAAAGCAATCTACAGATCATGGGATACGTTCTTGCTGAAAATACGATAAAGTCACAAGATAATATCGAGTTCTACACTTACAGCTTAAAATAATATAATCAGGAATGAAGTTTGATGATTACTCATGTTCCGGTTTTTATTTTCTTGAGATCGTAATTTGGCTTCTGGTCCTTGCCATTTGTCAGAAGAAGAATGTCAAACAGTCTAAAATAAGTTTAGCGGACGTCACAAGAGTGGCACCCTCCATTGCAGTTAAAACCGAACATCTTCCCCTGCATTCAGAAACAAAAACGTGTAGAGAAATTGGAAATACAGAACTTCGATCTAATGAAGTTGAAGGGTCAATAAACTTGGACAAAATTGTACATCTTCAGCAAATTACAGGGAGTGCTGAAAAGGAGAGCGATGTAAGCATTACTTGCAGTGAAAAAGGAGTTGCTTCACAGCCTCAAAGGTTTTCAAAGAGAGGTTTGTTTTCTCTTTGAACGTTTCTGTAAGCAAACATGTCTGTTTTATTTATACTTTCAATATTCTTGTAAAAAGCACTTTTAAGATCCAACCTTATTTTATGAGTCATAACAACAGGGGAAATATTGAACTTTTATGAACCATTCCTCATTTTACATGTTGCCTTTCAGAAAAATTATGAGCAACCACTTGTAACACTTTTCTGATTGGTACAGCTGAGAAAGTTGGCCTTTTCGAGAAGTTTACAACAAGCACGAAGCCAGACTACACGGACATTGATTCTGATAAGAAAGATCCCCAATTGTGCAGCCTCTATGTGCCTGAGATATATAGCAATTTGCGTGTTGCAGAGGTTTGTTGAATTGAAACTGCTTCGAAATTTGTATGTGGTGTTGCTAACCTTCCCTAAAAGGGATAACACTATTAAATGCATAAATAACAAGTCATTTCATACTTTCACTTACTTTCCATCTCCCATTCAGCTCATTCGAAGACCAACTTCTGATTTTATGGAAACAGTACAACGAGATGTAACGCAGAGTATGCGAGGAATTCTGGTGGACTGGCTTGTGGAGGTTAGTGCCTCCCATCAATCCCCAAAATCGCAATTGAGCAGTCACTTATGCATGTTTTTGTGAACCAATGTCGTCACCCCAAAAAAAAAAATTCTTATAGTTGTTAACTTGATAATTCCAGGTATGTGAAGAATATAAGTTGGAGCCAGACACACTTTATCTCACGGTGTATCTGATTGATTTGTTTCTCTCTCAACACATCATCGAAAGGCAAAAGCTTCAATTGCTAGGCATCACTTGCATGCTAATTGCCTCGTAAGCTCCCATATCTTCATCTAAAACAAGTTTGTTTAGTTGACTACTTTGTTGTGCTATGCTTGTCCCCGATGACGTGATTGTCTGGTGATAAATAGGCTCTCAAACCTTGGGAAAGGATGAACATGTCTTTGCTTGAGTCACAGACAATATACTGGCCTTTTATTGTAGTTGTTGCTACATCAAGACTTTCAGATTGCAGAGAAAAAGAAGATTGTTGCTATTGTTTTATGCTAGTTAAGGATGATTAGAATGATCACCATTATCAGACATACGTAATTCCATGCAAATGTAAAATCAGTGATCCGCTTAATTTATAATGTTGCCATGGCCTCCACTCTTAAATGATTCTTAGTGACAACTTTGAATAGTTTGACAGTAACCAAACTATCTTCTTCTTCTTCTCCTTTTATGATGTGATTCTCTTATTGCTTGCAGGAAGTATGAAGAAATTTGTGCACCACGTGTTGAGGAATTTTGCTTCATCACAGACAGCACTTACACAAAAGCAGAGGTTCGGTACTTAACTTTATTTTATTTTGCCTCCAAGCCACAACTAGGACAACTAAACAACAATGAAAATTTACACAAAAAGGAACTGCTAGAAGTTCAACAATATGCTCATGAGCAGGCTTCTGCCTAACAAGAAATATTATCAGCATGCTTTTCACAATCATATGTACATATGCCTAGTTTTTATGCTTTTGTATCACTCAAACAGGAGGGTTATTTTATCCAATGGTTTCCATGTTCTTGTCTTCTCTTTAAGTTTTCATGAAAAAACAAAAATGGACACTCATTTGGGACGGAAGAGTAGTACTCCCTCGCTCCCTAAATGGGTGTCCATTTTTAAAACTTTTTTGTCCCTAAATGAGTGTTCAGTTTTGTACAAGTTTACTGATTTCACCTTTGACACGTATCATGTCCTAGCGTGGACTCCTAATGTTGTATGTGGGCATTAAGGGCATTACTAAACACGTGCTTCTAAAATGACCCTAAAAAGTGAAAAACTAAAATGGACACCCATTTAGGGACGGATAGGAAGCACCTTAAACATTTTCTTTTGGATTTGAAACACAGATTACTCGTATATGAAAATACAATCTAGGATGCATATTGCAGTCTTTGGAGACATAAATATCCTGCTTATATAGATATATTTTTTTTCAATTTAGATAGCTTGTAATATTTTTTGACTGGCACATATTAACAGGTTTTGGCAATGGAGAGTCAAGTTCTGAACTATCTTGGATTTCAACTGGCAGCACCTACTGCAAAAACTTTTCTCAGGTATGAAAACTTACGAATGCAATATCGTTAAGGGAAACTAAAAAACAAGATTCCTTGACCAGAAAAAAAGTTGTGCCTGATATTTTGAGCATTATTTGCTGTACCAGTAGTCAATATGATAACTGAAATTTGAAGTACTATTTACAGGAGATACGTACGAGCAGCACAAGCTTCATACAAGGTAATTTGCTGGTACATTGGCGATATGTCTCCGTGTTTGGTGATTAATGCCTGTACAGGTATCGACTGACTTTTCATTTTCATATTCTTCCAACATGGCAGAGCCCTAGTCTTGAATTAGAGTTCTTGGCCAATTATCTAGCGGAGTTGACCCTCGTTGACTACAACTTCCTGCAATTCATTCCTTCCACTGTTGCTGCTTCAGCTGTATTCCTTGCCAGATGGACGTTAGATCAGTCCAGCCACCCTTGGGTTTGATTCTTGCATTTGTTGCTTTCATTTCCAGCTGCTCGAAGTTCTTTAGGTTGGGGAAGTTATAATTGTAACGTTCTTGTTTTCTTGCAGAATCCAACACTGGAACACTACACCAGTGTCAAGTCATTGGATCTAAAAACCGCAGTTTTTGCATTGCAAAGTTTACAATTGAATACTAGTGGCTGTCCTCTCAACGCTATACGTGCAAAGTACAAGCAAGAAAAGGTAAGTAAAAGTCAAGAATAGAAAAAGAACATAAATAGATAATTAAAGGGAAAAATAAAATATCGGTGTGTGAAAACGATGCATCTTGAATTCTGTATTGTGCTAAACTTTTTAATTTTTATTTTTGAAAATCTGAACCTTCCTTGTTCTCTATGTGTTTGTGATTACAGTTTAAATCTGTCGCGGCTTTGACCTCACCCAAACTACTGGAAACGCTATTCTGAAAAGGTAAATGGTGATTAAATTGAACCAAAGGGAGTGCTAATAACAGATGTAGACGCCTTATACCTTACAGTACCAAACGGTAGTCTCCTTTAGTTTTAACCACTTATCCTCTGTGATCCTGCCTGAAAGCAAATCATGGACTTTTTTTTTTCTCAGATCCATTCACATTCATTTGCAATCCCTTTTGTTCATAATTTTTTGCAACTACAGTTGGGGTTTGGTTCTCCCAAACCGTTGTAATGTTAAAATATGGGATTTTGGGCTCGTCACCTTGTGAATTTACTTCTCTTTAACATCTAATATCGTCGTTCCTGTTGTTCTTAGCTATGTAACAGTTTGACTTCAGTTTATTGTTCTTATTATTATTATTATTATTTTTGGCAAGAGGTGTAACTAACTGATGTAAATTTTAATGCCAAGGCTCTGGCCACTTAAATTGCAGCTCTTTTACTCCTAGTTAATCTTAGCTGTGTGACCTCCCACGTGTTTCCTCTTTCTGAGTAAGGTTGCATTACTTTTAAGAGCTTTAATACGCCAACAGAAAAACAAAATTCATGAAAGAGTCGTCAGATACAGGTGCTGTGAAACGCCAGAATGCTTTCAATACCGAGTAAGTCTCTTGTAAGATCGTTTTACAAATTTTAGTTCGTAAGACGGAGCCTCATTCTCTCACAGCTCAACCCATCAATACACGATGAATCGAGTAAAAAAGTTCCGTCTTACAAAAATAAATATAAGACCGTCTTACACAAGTATTACCTTCTGTATTTTTGGTATGCAGTAAAACATCTTTCTATTTTAAACGGGTTTAATTGATGTAACTAAAGGTGAGCATTTAAAAGTGGGTGAATATATCAATGGACCATGATTTCAGAGCTTCCATGTGGCATGCTTAATTGCTAAATAGCGATGCACTAAAATGTTAAAGTAGTACAAGGTGAACCTCATATTTTAAGCCACTTTGGTACTATACTATATTGATAGAGTAGTTCTCTTGTAAGATTGTCTTACAAATTGTAATTCGTAAGGAGTCTTACTTTCTTATAGCTCAACCTACCAACACATGGAGTGTGTTAATGGCCTGATTTGGTTCCTGTAGTAAGCTGATTAAGATAGAAGTTGAAGATCCATCGAGATTTTAAATCTCTGTCCTTAAAACAAAAACTGGCGCAGTATATGGAATGGATGGGTTTAAGCCTGTGAGCCTCCCAGGGATATGAATTTTACATGATTGAAGAAGTCATACCTTCCAGCTTTAATCACCGGTGAATCGACATGCTGTTGTGTACTATGTTTGGGTAGAAAGATATTGTACAGAAAAAGGGAAGGAGTTTTTGTGACTGAAAACAAGTTTTATGCAGTATATGTAAGACGGTTGGGAGTTGGGAACGGTTGAGGCGTGTCCGACCATTTTGTCTTTAAGAGGCATAACTGGTAGCAAAAAGATAGGGTCCAAGCCAGCCCATCCCAGTCGGGTCGGGTCGGGTGGGCAGTGGCGGTGCGTGTGTTTGGACCTGCACTTAGCTAGGTCTTCCCTCTTACATAAAAGTATAATGGCCCAAAGGCCAATCATTAAGCCTAAAAGCTCTTCTTTATAAAGTAGAACTCTGTTCTTTTTATTCCCAATGTGAGATTCCCCACTTCCTACTTACACAACTTCCTCATTCAACCTTTTATTGAAATAAGTTTCCAACAATCCCTCACATTGAATGAGATATCATGTAAGTTGATGACATATTGAAAATATAGAGATACAACTGAGAGTAACTGTACTAGAATAGGTAGCTTTTGGCTTTGAACCTTTCCTTATGAAATACGATCAGGATGACTTACTAATTAGTGACTTGAGTGTCTTGAACTGACTGGTGTTTTATGTCAACCAAGACAATAGTAATCACACAGCTACCCTCAAACATGGTATGATTTTTCGTTTGTGTTCATTTTGGCCCTGAACTCTAGAGAATTATAGTCTCTAAATTCTCATAAAATCGGCCAGTTTTACATTCACATAGGTGATTTCCTATAAAGAGTATTCTGTCATTACTCTGCTTGAAAATCAAGTCATAGGAATCATTAAAAGCAGAGCTTACCTTACACCATGACAGATAACACTAGTGTGTTTCACCATAGTAATGGATAGGAGTTAAATCCTTTAGTGTTAACTTCGAGATTAATTTAGTTGGGTTGTCCCTTTGAACCTAAACCATGGGATCTCCAATCAGCTAGATGGGGTTTTTCACTAAATTATTTGCTCATTTCATAGGCTTGAGGCACGTTCCCTTTGATGAGCTGCATACTTGCTCTCTTGATAGACCTTTAGTTAGTGGATCCACTAGGTTGTCTTTTGACCGAATATAATCGATGGTGATCACTCAATTTGAGAGAAGTTACCTAACGGTATTGTGACGCCTTCGTATGTGTCGTGACTTACCGTTATACATATTGTTTTGTGCCCTTCAAATTACGGCTTGGTTGTCGCAATGGATGCATATAGCTGGTACTGGTTGTGGCCAAGATGAAATATTTTCTGGGAAGTTTCGTAGCCATTTGGGTTCTTCAGTTGTTTTATCTAGAGCAATAAATTCTGATTCCATTGTAGACCTTGCAATGCAATTTTGTTTGGAAGACTTCCATGCGATAGCACCACCACCAAGTGTAAATACAAACCCACTTGTGGATTTTGAGTCGCTAGTATCGGATATCCAGTTCGCGTCACTACAACCTTCTATTACAACTGGATACCTTGAATAGTGCAACCCATAGTATTCAGTGTATCGAAGATACCTAAGGACTCTTGCAATAGTCTTTTAGTGATCATGTCCGGGATTACTATTAAATCTTCTCAATCGATTAACTGTTTGAGCAATATCTGGTCGCGTACAATTCGTGAGATACATAAGACTTCCAATAACACGAGAGTATTCAATTTGAGATACACTTTCGTGTAGGTTCTTCTTGAGATGAAAGTTTGGGTCTATTGGAGTTTTTGCAATACTATTATCACAATTGCTGAATTTCTCCAGTAATTTCTCGATATAATGAGATTGTGATAGTATGATTCCCTCAGATGTTCTAGATATTTTAATACATATGATGACATCAGCTACCCCAAGATCTTTCATGTTGAACCTGTTGGCCAACATTTTCTTGGTGTCCTTGATCATGTTGTTATTACTGCCAATGATGAGCATGTCATCTACATAGAGACAGATAATTACGTAATCATGCAGTGTATTTTTGGCGTATACACATTTGTCACATTTGTTGATCTTGAACCCATTTGCAAGTACTACGTCATCAAAACGTTTATGCCATTGTTTTGGTGCTTGCTTTAATCCGTACAACGATTTGACCAATCAACATACTTTATTTTCGTTGCTTGGAGCTGTGAACCCTTTTGGTTGATTCATATAAATTTCTTCTTCGAGTTCCCCATTTAGGAAAGCGGTCTTAACGTCCATCTGATGTATTTCAATACCGTACAAAGCTGCAAATGCAATTAGTAGTTGAATCGACGTAATTCGAGTTACAGGGGCATAAGTGTCAAAATAATCAACACCTTCTTTTTTATTAAACCTTTTTGCGACTAACTGTGCTTTATACTTATCAATGGAACCATCGGGTTTTAATTTTCATTTGAAAATCCATTTACAGCCCAATGGTTCGCCATTAATGACTTCTTTCCATTGAGGAGCTTCTGGAGTAGACATTACTTCTTTGAACGTTCGTGGTTCATTGTTCACTATAAACATGGTCACAAAGTCAGGTCCGAATGTTTTAGTTATTTTAGCCAGTTTGCTCCTTCTAGGTTCATCATCCTATTCAATTTGACGGCCTGCTTGGATGATGTCCATGGGGACCTCGTTCTCATCTTTGTTTGTGTTCCAAGGAAAAAAGAGTTTTCCATTAGTATTATTATTATTTTTTAATGGAAATATATTTTCAAAAAATATGACATTTCTTGATTATAATATTGTATTTACTTCAATATTTAGATTTTTAGACTTGTGCACTAAAAACCTATAGGCACTACTCCGAGCCGCATATCCTATGAAGATACAATCCACAGTTTTTTGATCGATTTTTACCTTTTTAGGTAATGATATTGCTACTTTGGCTAGGCACCCCCACACTTTGATGAATTTATAGGAAGGTTTTCGACCATTCCATAATTCATAAGGAGTTTGCTCCAATTTCTTATGTGGTAGCTTGTTGAGCAAGTAATTTGCTATGAGCATCGCCTTCCCCCACATTTCGTTGGGTAGGCCAGATTGAATTAATAATGAATTCATAATTTCTTTAAATGTACGATTTTTCCTTTCAGCCATCTCATTGGATTATGGAGTATAAGGAGGAGTAACTTAATAAATTATTCCATGTGCTGCACAAAAATCCTTAAAAGGATGTACGTATTCACTTCCTCGATCAGATTTGAGAATTTTTAACTTTTTCTCAAGTTGATTCTCGACTTCGTTCTTGTACATTTTAAATACTTCGAACTCTTCATCTTTACTATTTAACAATTAGAGATAACAATAACGTGTATTATCATCAATAAAAGTGATGAAGTAATTTTTCCTGTCACATGATTCTAGGGATTTAAAATCACATAGGTCGCTATGAACTAGCTCTAATGGTCGAATGTTATGTTATATTGTTTGAAATGAGGTTCTTGTTTGTTTGGCCTCAACACATATTTGACATTTTTCCTTAATATTTATTCGTGCTTTCGAAATTAATTCCATTTGCATTAATTTTTGTATAGATTCATGGTTACCATGATCTAATATAAGGTGTCAAATATTAGAGTGCTCAGGCAAGTAAGAAGAAGGTGTAGTTGCTGTATTATTAATAATACTATTGTTGGGTGGGGTTACTACCATTACATTGCATTTGAACAAGCCCTCATTGAGGTAACCATTGCCCATAAAAACCCTGCTCTTACTAAGTACAAACTTGTCGGACTCAAAGACCAACTTAAATCCATGCTTTATTAAAAGAGAACCAGAGATTAGGTTTTTCCTAATATGTGGGACATGGAGGACATTGGTAAACACCAATTCCCGACCGCTGGTCATCTTCAAAGTAACTTGCCCTTTACCTTCCACGCCAGAGGTGGAGGAGTTGTCCATAAACATCTTCTCGCCGGTCGTCACCTTTTGAATATGAAGAATACATCATCGCATCACCGCATATGTGACATGTCACCTCGATGTCCACATACCATTCGCGACCCGTACCGACCATGTTGGTTTCGGAGACCACACATATCATGCTCATGTCGTCATCAACTATGTTGGCTTCACGTCGGACCCGTTTTTTTCCATGGCACTTAGCAGCTTTGTGGCCTTTCTTGTTGCAATTAAGACATTTGCCTTTAAACTTGTACTGCTTGTGTTGTTTGGACGTTCCTTCACCGGAGCTTTTACGCTTCCCGTCCTTGGAGTCTTGTTCCACTACATGTGCCCCTTCAATGGGATGGATATGCTTCTTGTCGGCCACCCGGTTGTTTTGCTCGATTCGTAACATGAGAATCAGGTCCTCAAATGACATGTCATTGCACTTGTGCTTGAGATAGTTCTTAAAGTCCTTCCAAACCGGAGGTAGCTTCTCGATCATTGCAGCGACTTGGAATGCCTTAGAAATGGTCATGCCTTCGGCCGCTATTTCATGCATTATCAATTGGAGTTGCTGAACCTGCGTCATTACACTTTTAGAATATATCATACAAAACTCAAGAAACCTAGCAACTACGAATTTCTAAAGTTCTTTTGTCGGCATCATCGGTTTTGTATTTTTTCTCTAAGGATTTCCAGAGTTCTTTTGTCGTCTTAAATTGGCTGTATACATCGTATAAGGAGTTATCCAGTCCATTTAAGATGTAGTTCCTGCAAAGAAAATCAGAATGCTTCCATGACTCGACAGCAGCCACGGTGGTTCGGTCCGACTCCCCTTCTTTCAAAATAGGGGCTGTCTCTTTCAGGAATTTTGACAGATTCAGTGTTGTCAGGTAGAAGAGCATCTTTTGCTGACATCGTTTGAATTCTGAGCTAACAAATTTTTTCGGGCGTTCACCATGAGTGTGGACGGTGAGGTGCAGCCGTGCAGCATTTGAGTTGCTGCCAGGGGTTGTTCTACAGCAACGAGTTCTTTTCCAGAGTTGGAAGTCATACTGCACAATAAATAGTGATCAATCATGCAATGTTATGAAACAATTTGTTATTGAGTGCAGTATGATACAATCAGTAAACTAAGTAATAGACCGATCTACACAGTTGTATTTATGTGAAACAGAATAAAACTCTTATGAATATGCTGATTACAGATTAATACATATTAAGTAATAGAATGTAATCAGGCTGATTAGTTCCATAAAACAGGCTGATCAATTTTTGTAAAAACAGACTGATCAGTTTTGTAAAAAAATAGTCTGATCAATTTTCGTAAAAGCAAACTTATCAGTGTTGTAAAAAAAACAAGCTGATAGTTTGTTTAAACAGACTGGAGAAGCAGTATGGTCACAGAATGTGGCAGAGAACAGAAGTAGGGGAAGAATAAGATCAGCAACAAACTGCAATAAGCATCACGCCAAAAATATTTTTGTCTTAAGATTGTTAGTGGCCTGATTTAGTTCCTGCAGTAAGTTGATTAGGGTAGAAGTTGAAGATCCACCGAAATTTTGAATCTCTGTCCTTAAGACAAAAACTGGCGTTGTATATGGAATGAGCGGTTTAAGCCAGTGAGTCTCCCAGGGATATGAATCTTACGTGATTGAAGAGGCCAGACCTTCCAGCTTCAACCACTGGCGAATCGACATATTGTTGTGTTCTCTGTTTGGGCAGAAAGATAGTGCACAGAAAAAAGGAAGGATTTTTCGTGACTGAAAAACAAGTTTCATGCAGTATATAAGACGGTTGGGAGTTGGGAACGGTTGAGGCGTGTCCAAAACAGACACAACCGTTTCGAACAAAACTGCCGGTAACCGTTTTGTCTTTAAGAAGGCATAACCGTTGCTGCTGTAACTATTCTGTCTTAATGAACTGGTAGCAAAAAGATAGGGTCCAAGCCAGCCGGTCAAGCCGAGCGGGCGGCGGCGCACGTGTGTGTTTGGACCTGCACTTAGCTAGGTCTTCCTTCCTACACAAAAGTGTAGTGACCCAAGATTCAATTGTTAAGCATAAAAGTTCTTTTTTTATAAAGTAGAACTCTTTCCTTTTTATTCCCAATGTGAGATTCCCCACTTCCTACTCACAAAACTTTCTCATTCAACCTTGAAGGATATATCATATCATATATCATACTAGTTCGCTAATAAAACAGTAATCACGAATTACCTTTATGCGAACTGGAGCCTTGTACGCAGCGGAAGAATTTCGCTTGAGCTACGATCTCCGTATGCCAAGATCTACAAACCTGCAAGTCTCTCTCGTCGGATTGATATCACGGAGCACGGATATCAATATTGGTTCACACCGCAAATCCAAGCCTCTTGATGGTTAGGCTAGAGGGAGTATTTTGGTGAGATAGATTTTTGGGAGAGAGAGGGCGGCACACCTTGGGAGACGTGTTCTCCTAATTTGTGATTAGGGTTTTATCCCTTTTGTTGCCCTATTTATATTATTACAAGAAACCTATTTCTTGTAGGTTAAGTAATCCTAAACCCAATTGGATTAGGAAACTAATTAACCAATTAATAATATAAATATATTCCATGTGGGCGGGACTTAATAATCGGGCCGCAAGCCCAATTACCAACATCTCCCACTCGTACACATGGACTCACCTCTCTAACCACATCGTATCATCAAAACCCGTTAAACACTGCTCTTCATACCGGAAGTGAAGCGTGCGACATGACGAGAAAGATAAAGGGTGGAGCGCTATACCAAATCACCATCTCGACCAAAGATAGAACGCCCTCGTTAGAAAACAAAACTCGCCTATACCCTGCATCGTATATATACATCAATTTAAGCATCCTCAATCCCTCAAGAGCGGTGCTTAAAACTCAATATGTTTGTGTATCAAGATCAACCTTTTGAACCGTATGTTCAATATGATCGCCATGGCATTGAAACACAAAAATAAAGATGCATATCATACTATCTTCCTTAGACACTCATATTAATCACTCTTGGCTGACTGCTTTCCCAGCAATGCTCCGTAGGGATCAGATGTGCATAGCCCGGTTGGTCGGCATGCCAAAGTAGCATCATCAACGTCCAAGTTCATGATATAGTTCTAAGTCACATAGGGTATAATTGTGATCTGGATTTGATCACTAGAACTCACACAGTGATGAAGTTGAGATCATTCAATCACTTTCTTAAGTCGCATTATAGTCACATACAGTATGAAGTGTATGTTATGACGGAACTCCCACACGAAGCAGGCATGTCATGCTCAAACGTCATACGAACCTTAGTCTAGCCGCCCTTCTGGCGTCTAACTTGAGTACTTAAAAGCAGTCACTCTTCTAGTGACTCTCTTTTAAGATCTCACATTCGGACTTTTCCTTGAGATATAAAGTCGATCTTATAAAAGGTCTCATCTTGGCCGTATGCCAAGGCGATAAATGTAAACGTCATTTGCGTACCCCCCTTTGTAGGTACCAAAGACTTTTACTATCTCAACTTGCTCGCCCATCTGGCGACAAGGTGAATTACCCGTGTGAGAGGGCCAATTCAATATCCACGACATCTTTTAATCAAAAATATATATGCCACACAATTTCATATCAAAATATCCAATTAACATATAAAAGGAACAAAATGAAACTGCAATTTATTCAAACGATAATGAATAATAATCAAATGTCATCATAAGTGTTCTCAGAATAAGAGTCAAATCCTACGAAGCCCTAGACCCAACATGTGATCCTGAAAGATCTCTCTAGTTAGAGGTTTAGTCATAGGGTCAGCTAACATGCTTCTAGTAGGAATATATTCTAGAACAACTTTCTTTTCTGCAACCATGTCTCTAGTGAAATGATATTTGATGTTAATGTGTTTCGTCTTCCCATGGTACTTGGGATCTTTAGTGTAACCTAAAGCTGCCATGCTGTCACAAGCAATGACTACGTGATCTATCACATGCGTCGTAACATCAAGATGTTGAAGAAAACTCCTCAACCACACAGCTTCTTGAACCGCAGCCGAGCAAGCCATGTACTCTGACTCCATCGTAGATAGGGCGGTGCTAGTCTGTCGCTTGCTACTCCAAGAGATAGCTCCACCACCAAGGAGGAAAGCGTGAAGTAGATTTATAACCATCTACATCTCACCCAATCCGCTGAAACCTTTCAAGCTCAAATCCCCACCTTGGCAACAAAGGGTTAAATTTGTGGTTCCCACCAAGTAACGCAGAACTCTCTTCACTGCCATCCAGTGTTGAGGTCCGGGATTACTTTGGAATCGACTCAACATCCCAACTGCAAAGCATAGGTCAGGCCGAGTACACACCATAACATACATCAAGCTACCTACCGCATTTGCATATGGAGTCGCAGACATTCTCTTCTTCTCTTCTTCATTCTTAGGGCATTGGTTTGTACTAAGGACACATCCTTTTTCCATTGGAGTGACAACGGGTTTTGAGTTAGTCATGCCAAATCGTTCGATAACTTTCTTAATATAAGTCTCTTGAGACAAACCAAGAAATCTTTTCGAACGATCTCTAATGACTTTTACTCCAAGCACATAGCTTGCTTCACCCAAGTCCGTCATATCGAAAGCGCATGACCACTCTTTAGTGGCATTTATCATCTCCATGTCATTCCCACTAGTAGGATGTCATCAACATATAATGACGAATCAAGATCTTTTTCTTGGATCGCTTAACATACACACAGTGGTCTTCCTCAATCATCACAAAGCCAATTGAGGTTATCGCTTGGTGAAAGCGAATGTACCACTGTCTAGATGATTGTTTGAGACCATAAATGGAACGTTTGAGTCGGCACACTTTGCGCTCTTGTCCCTTGACTTCAAAACCCTCTGGTTGAGTCATATAGATCTCTTCATCTAGTTCTCCATTGAGAAATGCAGTTTTAACATCCATCTGATAAAGTTCTAGATCCATGTGTGCTACTATCGCTAGGATTAGCGAAGAGGAAAATCTCACCACAGGGGAGAATGTCTCCTCATAGTCTAAACCCTCTCTTTGGGTAAAGCCTTTCGCCACAAGACGTGCCTTATATTTGTCAATTGATCCATCTGCCTTTCGCTTGACTTTGAAAACCCATTTGTTTCCAATAGTTTTGCGACCTTGCGGAAGATCAACTAACTCCCAAACCTGATTCTTTTTCATAGAGGAAATTTCATCTTCCATTGCTCATCCATTCATTGCTTGTAGGTAAAGAAAGGGCTTCTTTGAACGATGTAGGCTCACTAGAATTAAAAGAAGTAGTTAGGAAAGATTCCTCTTCGATCGCGAATCGACGACGAGGTATATTTCCACGTTTACTTCTTCGTTCTAGGATCGGACTCCCACTAGAATCCGTACTCCCACTCGGATGAAGATCACTTTGACTCTTATTGGCGATTTCCATAGGTTCAACCTCATGTTGTACCGTAGGATTAGGTAGAGACAATTCCCCACCTTCGCCAAAAGATGTCATATGTTCTTCTTCCATCTCAAAAAGTTCAAAGTCTTTCCTAACTTCACCTATCTGTGGGAAATCATTCTCAATGAAATCAACATTGCGCGACTCTGATTCAGTCATTCCTTCGTTAGGTTTTCCACCGTACATAACATAACCCTTTGAGGTATCTGAATACCTTATGAAAACACACTTGTTTCCTCTAGGGCCTAGTTTTCCAAACTTATTGGAAGTACTATGGACATAACCCCGCACAACCCCAAGGATGAAGATGCCCCAATTTAGGCTTCTCACCTTTCCAAAGTTCATAAGGGGTCATAACCGACTTAGAAGGCACTCGGTTAAGTATGTAGGCGGCAAATATTAGCGCATCCCCCAAAACGAAATTGGGAGGTTGGTCTGTGCCATCATCGACCTAACCATTTCCAACAATGTTCGAGTCCTTCGTTCTGCAACACCATTTTGTTGTGGAGTTCTAGGAATTGTCAATTGTCGGCGTATTCCCTTTTTCTCACACAATTCTTTAAATTGATCAGATAAATACTCACGGCCCCGGTCAGTTCTAAAAGTTTTTAAGCTTTTATCCTTTTGATTCTCAACCTCTGCGAGAAAGCGCTCAAAACACTTGAGAGCTTCATCGCCGTGAGAAATAAGGTAAACATAACCATAGCGTGTGTAGTCATCGATAAAATTGAGAAAATAGGAAGCTCCATGACGTGCCTTAACATTCATTGGTCCGCAAATGTCTGAATGGACTAACTCTAATGGGTGTGTGGCTCTTTTTGCCTTACCAAAAGGCTTTCGGCAAGCTTTTCCTGCCAAACAAGATTCACACAAGGGTAGGTTGACATTGCTGAGAGACCCCAATAGGCCTTCTCTAGCCAATCTAGTCATCCTATCTTTTCCTATATGTCCAAGTCTAGCATGCCACAACTCAGAATTAGAATCATCATAAACCATGCAAGAAGAAGAATTAAGAGAAGAATTATGGGAATCCAACAAATCTAATTTAAAGAAATTCTCTAACAAAGAACCATGTCCCAAAACCTCATCACCAAAACAAATATCCAAGTGATCATTACTAAAATTAAAAGAATATCCATGTCCTAGCAATTGTACTACTGATAGAAGATTATGTCGAATTCCAGGTGCATAAAGAACTTCATGAAGAGTCAATGTGCGTCCACTCCGCAATTGAAGTTGGTATGAGCCAACTCCTTTGACTTCAACAGACGAACTGTTTCCCATGAAAATTCTTCTTGTACCAGCAGGAACTTTTCGATAATCTACAAATCCTTCTCGATCCCTCGTCACATGTTTGGTTGAGCCTGAGTCTACAATCCACACAGGGAGAGATTCGACTAATAAAACATGAGAGCAAACACAACTTTGCATGGAGATAGGATTAAGTGATACCTTCTTGGGCTCAAGATCACAAGTCCGAGCTAAATGACCCAAGGTACCACAGTTGTAGCACTTTTGCCTAGCAATATCCTTTTTGCCTCTATGGCGTTTAGCAATCTTGTCACTTTTAGGGGCCAAATTATGAGTCTTCTTGCCTTTAGCTTGTTTCTTGCGTTGCCCGTGTGGCTTGCGCGAACCCTCAAGGGAAACAAGAGCAAGATCACGAGTCGCAGCACTTATCGCGCGATTCGATTCATGACACTCAGCCTCAAGAATAGTGATTTGATTTAGTTTTGGTAGATTATGAGCTTGCATTCCTTTAACTTGTTTTTACGTTGCCCATATGGCATGCGTGGACCCTCAAGGGAAACAAAAGAAAGATCACAAGGATATATCATATCATATATCATACTAGTTCGCTAATAAAACAGTAATCACGAATTACCTTTATGCGAACTGGAGCCTTGTACGCAGCGGAAGAATTTCGCTTGAGCTACGATCTCCGTATGCCAAGATCTACAAACCTGCAAGTCTCTCTCGTCGGATTGATATCACGGAGCACGGATATCAATATTGGTTCACACCGCAAATCCAAGCCTCTTGATGGTTAGGCTAGAGAGAGTATTTTGGTGAGATAGATTTTTGGGAGAGAGAGGGCGGCACACCTTGGGAGACGTGTTCTCCTAATTTGTGATTAGGGTTTTATCCCTTTTGTTGCCCTATTTATATTATTACAAGAAACATATTTCTTGTAGGTTAAGTAATCATAAACCCAATAGGATTAGGAAACTAATTAACCAATTAATAATATAAATATATTCCATGTGGGCGGGACTTAATAATCGGGCCGCAAGCCCAATTACCAACAAACCTTTTATTGAAATAAGTTTCTAAAAGTGTGTCGGGTAAGGAGATTTCGTCTTATAAAAATATCAATAAGATTGTTTTACCTAATTTTTTTAAAATCATTTTGTTATTAATTCAGAGGTTTTGTATAAGTATGTCACATGGTGCTCGAAGAATATTTGTTTTTTAAAATTTAAACTTTCACATATTTACATAACTAACGTCTTTCATTGGTTTTCAAGTACTAGTTGGATATGTAAAACAATCGTTCAATCTTTTGGGAGTGGAAGATCTGATCGCAATGAAAATATGGAGTAAGTACTTTGATAATTGAACTCGTCAAAACTTATTGCGGTAGGAAATTGATACTGGTTTTAAAAGTTTTTAAATAAAAAAATTATACTTTTATTACTAATCGAACAAAGGTATATTATATTTGGTTATAACGTGATATTGGTTTCAATAGTTTTTTAACGTGAGGTTGGTTTCAATTTTTTTTTTAAAAGTCTTCTGTAAAAGATTTTTATTAATATTATTAACAGAATAGATTAAATTAATATAGCCATTGGATACTTTAATAAACTATTATTACATTGACTCTTGAAATTTTGAGACTTATGGAGTTTAAGAAAGCCAACATGACCCGTATAAGCTTATTTATGTCTACATGCGAATACGTACACGAAAGTTTTTTTATTTTTTTTTAAGTTATCCCATTTTTTCATAACTAATGTTCATTTTGGTTACACTAAGAAAAAATGGTAACCGCGTAATTACATTATGCAATTTTAGTAGAATTTAGTATCACATAAGAGTTTTAGACCATGTTTTCAAAGTTTAGCTCTCACATACCACCGTGTGTTTTTCTTCATATGCCACCAAACAATATGATATGATTCATAGATGACCCTTGACTCGGCTCAAATTTCCTTGATGATACAAGGAGGATATCTCAACTTATATTTTCATGCTAACCAAACATATTCAAGAAAATGACTAGTTATTTTTCTTTCTTAATTTATCGGAAACTAATATCTGGCACAATAAATCTTAATGAATTAGGCTCAATGGAGGCAGTATTGTAACATTTAAAATAATAAAGAAGTATTTTACCTAAGCTATCATTTTCCTTTAATGGAAAAAAAAACACGTTGAGAAGATGGAAGGTTTAGTATTTGGTAACATTTTTATTTCTTTCATTTTATTTTATACTAGTTATTTAGCTCGTGTTCCATATAGGTACAATGTGTGATATATATATATATATATATTTTGTAATAATAATATAACTTTTCGATATTATAATCAGATTGTTAATCTCTTCCATGATTTTAATTTTTTTCTATTGTTACTAATATTAAACTATTTTTTTACCTAAATCCTTTTAAAATTAACATAAGTTTTTAACTAACGTAAGATACATATTTTGTATTAGCAATAATAGTAAAAATCTTTGATCTAAAGACTTTTAAAATTAACATCTAACTTGATAATAATATTAGAAGTCTTTTTTGTTAAAAACTTTTAAAATCATAATTCATTTTTAAACAATGTGGGATACATATTTTCTATTAGTAATAATAGTAGTAGATAAAAGACTTTTTAACCAACATTCATTTCTAAACAATGTGGATACATATTTTCTATTGTTAATAACATAAAAATGTCTTTATCTAATGACTTTTATAACCAATACTAATTTATAAATAATGTGAGAAACATTTCTTTGCAACCAATGTGAAATACATCATCTAAAAACTTTTTAAACAAATATCATTTTTCTAACCAATGTGAAATATTTCTCTTCTATTGTTAATATTAGTAAATTTTTAAAATCAGAATCACTCTCTAACCAATGTAGAATACATATCCTCATTTGGTAATAATAGTAGAAGTCTTTTATCTTTAAAAATTTTATAACCAACATCTCTTTTTAAATAATGTGGGATACATCTCTTCTATTATATTGATGATAAAAATAAAAGTCTTTTATCTAAAAACTTTTAAAACCAACATCATTTTTTAACCAATGTAAGATATCTCTTCTATTAGTAATAACTAGTTTTTGAACCCGTGCGTTAAACGCACGACATATATATTTTTTAAATTATCCTATATATAAACAAAATAAATAGAAAAAACAAAATTAGAAGATGTACACATATCTTGAAATGAAAATCGATCAACAAGTATTATGAAATGAAAATCAAATTATTTTAAATTTTTATAGATCAAAATTGCTTCAATCCTTTCGTGATTTTGCAAGTTTGTTTTAATGTTTGCACTGTCTTATTGCATCTTGTGTATCAATGTTCTTGATATAATGGAATATGATTAAAATGATATCATGTACTTTGGTATTTGTGAATCATTGTGTGTTGTATATGAATCATTTGACATATACATTTACTAAATAACCGGTAAAAGATGTTATTAATTATTACGATGCATTATACATCAATATTTCAACAATTGAAATCATTATCGGATAATTATATCTTATTTCGCATGTTCAATTTATTAATAAACATGATTTTATAGTATAGTATTATGTAGCTATTTCAAAAATTATTTGTCATTTATGTGTCTCTATATACACATACACACACACACACACACGAATATATAGTAAGTAGTTTACCAACAAAATGAACTAAATTTGCACCATTTGTTTTGGATGTACTTGAACAAAAAAATGAAAATTTGATAAACAAATATGATTAATTAACCTTACCACTATAAACTATTTTTTATTTTTATTTTTTTTACCGAAAATAGTACTAAAATTTGCACCATTTGTGTTTTAAGTATTTCAACCAAAAAATAGAAATTGATAAACAAATATGGTGAATTAATTTTACCACCATAAAATATTTGTAAATTTGTTTTGTGGACGTTTTTGTTACCAATTTAGATCACATCAATTATAGACATAAATTGTAATTTGCAGTTGCTTGTTATGATATATGTATCTGTCATGACTATCAAACACTGAAACATTTGATATGTAGTATAAACAAATAATTTGTCTATTTACCACTTCGCAAATACAACAATAGAAGTTATATTTTTAGCTTAGATAATTAATAAAAGATAAAATCATAATATATATGAGTATAAGTTTTATACTTACCTCGACATCAACAATGATCAACGTCATAGTATTTTCGGTAAAGAATAAAGTAAAAATATCCAAATGATTAAATAGATTTATCTTTCAAAATTTTAGAGATTACTTTTGACGGTTTACTAATAAGTAAAATGTATATATATATATATACGGGTTGGAAATATGAAGGAACAGAATGTAAAAAGTATTGAGAATCTGGACATAATATAAAGAGTTTCAGGATATGTATTTTTTTATATATAGAACATTAATTGTTATTAAATGTTGTTGATTACAATAATTTTATGAAGATCCATTTTTAGAAAGTTGGTTTAGACGGAAAACTGCCATAAATAGGAGAGCTATACGCTTCTGTTATTATATCTATACATATATAAAAGGAGAGGAACAAGATTTGGAAAGTTCTCACAAAAAGACACTTTTCAAATTTAGAAACACTTCTAATTTATATATAAGTCATTTTTTACATTGAAAATTGAAAATATAAAATGTCATTATTATGGTTGATTGGATAAATTATTCCAAAACGTCTTCACATTCTTATTTAGTATATCTATATATATATATATAATAACAAGCGTGATTTTCCCGCCTAAATGTTTTCCATAAATGAAAACACAAATATGCATCGGAAGTTGAAACGCTTTGTTTTATTACATTTTTCTTAGTTTTTATACTAAACATTTAATTAACAATGCATTGGAAATTGAACACTTTGTTTTGCTACATTTTCTTTATATATATAATGACAAATGTGATTAGCACATCCAAATATAGCAAGATCCCTCAAAAATACACTTGCCAAAAATAGGAAGATATATATAATGACAAATGTAATTTGTTTATCTCAAGATTGCTAGATAACCACTGTAACTACTTACAAAATAAGGATACTATTTACACATGATCACATATACAAGTATTGATAAGTAAATAAAAAATATATAAGAAGTTGTTAAGAAATTAAATACTATCAATATAAAAGGAATGTCTTTTCTCTTTTTACCAATATGCAAGGGAAACAAGACTAGCAATCTAAAAACTCAACAAACATTGCTTACTCAGCCATAAATGTGTTTCTTCTTTGAATATTAATTTACTTGTGAGTTTTGTCAAGACAAATTCTATCCATAGGAGCTAAAGAACAAGTACATAGTGAAATATAATTTGATGAACAACTATGGATCCTTAAAGTTTGTCATGTCTAATTTGATACTCAACAAACATTGTTTACTCAGCCATAAATGTGTTTTCTCCTTGAATATAAATGCTCTGTGACCACTTTTGTTGTATATAACCACGTAATTTCACTGGCAATAGTAGTAGCATCAGTTATGACATACTGGATGAGTGGATTTTTAAAGATCAACAAAGTTCTGGTGAGAGGTGACAACACCATCATTACCGGATTCCATTTTTGCTCATTGACATTGGAAGATGACTATGGACAAGTAAATCGTAGTTTAATTTATCTGGGAACATGTACGATGACTGTAGAAGGGTGTGATTATGTACATGAGCGAGTAGCCGAGTATATCATACTCTGTGAGAGGTACAATGAATTGAGAGTAATCATAGTCTAAATGTCTATTTTATTGTCTATTGAATTGGGCTTAAATATTTGTAGATATAGTTGTAATAATTAAGTACATATATTATTAGTGTCACATCATTTGGGTGACACTATTAATGAAAGGGTTTTTGAGTTGGGGACATTTAGGTCATTTAAGGGGAGTGATAACCGTAGGAAGTATGTAATTTGAGTTGTTTTTCTTTGGTTTATCGTCATTTTAATTTGTTATACATTGATTAATATATATTATATGAGTTTTGTTATGTGATAGTGATAGTAGTAGTAATTGTACATATTTAATCATAGTGATAGTAGTAGTAATCGCACATCTATATATATATATATAACAAGCGTGATTTTTCCGCCTAAATGTTGTCCATAAATGAAAACACAAATATGCATCGGAAGTTGAAACACTTTGTTTTATTACATTTTTCTTAGTTTTTATACTAAACATTTAATTAACAATGCATTGGAAATTGGAACACTTTGTTTTGTTACATTTTATTTATATATATAATGACAAATGTGATTAGCACATCCAAATATAGCAAGATCCCTTCAAAATGCACTTGCCAAAAATAGGAAGATATATCTAATGACAAATGTAATTTATTTATCTCAAGATTGCTAGATAACCACTGTAACTACTTACAAAATAAGGATACTATTTACATATGAACACATATACAAGTATTGATAAGTAAATTAAAAAAATATATAAAAAGTTGTTAAGAAATTAAATACTATCAATCTAAGAAGGATTGTCTTTTCTCTTTTTACCAATATGTAAGAGAAACAAGACTAGCAATCTAAAAACTCAACAAACATTGTTTACTCAGCTATAAATGTGCTTCCTCTTTGAATATTAATTACTTGTGAATTTTGTCAAGATAAATTCTATCCATAGGAGCTAAAGAACAAGTACATAGTGAAATATAATTTGATGAACAACTATGGATCCTTAAAGTTTGTCATGTCTAATTGATACTCAACAAACATTGTTTACTCAGCCATAATTGTGTTTTCTCCTTGAATATAAATGCTCTATGACCACTTTTGTTGTCTATAACCACGTAATTTCACTGGCAATAGTAGTAGCATCAGTTATGACATACTGGATTAGTGGACTTTTAAATATCAACAAGGTTCTGGTGAGAGGTGACAACACCATCATTACCGGATTCCATTTTCGCTCATTGACATCAGAAGATGACTATGGACAAGTAAATCGTAGTTTAATTTCTATAGGAACATGTACGATGACTGTAGAAGGGTGTGATTATGTATATGGGCGAGTAGCTGAGTATATCATACTCTGTGAGAGGTACAATGAATTGAGAGTAATCATAGTCTAAATTTCTATTTTATTGTCTATTGAATTGGGCTTAAATATTTGCAGATATAGTTGTAATAATTAAGTATATATATTATCAGTGTCACATCATTTGGGTGACACTATTAATGAAAGAGTTTTTTAGTTGGAGACATTTAGGTCATTTCAGGGGAGGGATGACCGTTGGAAGTATGTAATTTGAGTTGCTTTTCTTTGGTTTATCGTCATTTTAATTTGTTATACATTGATTAATATATATTATATGAGTTTTGTTATGTGATAATGATAGTAGTAGTAATTGTACATATTTAATCATAGTGATAGTAGCAATAATCACACACACACACACACACACACACACACACACACACACATATATATATATATATATATATATATATATATATATATATATATATATATATATATAATAACAAACGTGATTTTCCCGCCTAAATGTTTTCCATAAATGAAACCACAAATATGCATTGGAAGTTGAAACACTTTGTTTTATTACATTTTTCTTAGTTTTTATACTAAACATTTAATTTACACTAAATTGGAAATTAGTACACTTTGTTTTGTTACATTTTCTTTATATATATAATGACAAAAGTGATTAGCACATCCAAATATAGCAAGATCCCTTCAAAATACACTTGCCAAAAATAGGAAGATATATATAATGACAAATGTAATTTGTTTATCCCAAGATTGCTAGATAACCACTGTAACTAATTACAAAATAAGGATACTATTTACATATAAACACATATACAAGTATTGATAAGCAAATAAAACAAAAATAAGAACTTGTTAAGAAATTAAATACTATCAATCTAAGAAGGAATGTCTTTTCTCTTTTTACCAATATGCAAGGGAAACAAGACTAGCAATCAAAAAAACTCAACAAACATTGCTTACTCAGCCATAAATGTGCTTCCTCTTTGAATATTAATTACTTGTGAGTTTTGTCAAGACAAATTCTATCCATAGGAGCTAAAGAACAAGTACATAGTGAAATATAATTTGATGAACAACTATGGATCCTTAAAGTTTGTCATGTCTATTTTGATACTCAACAAACATTGTTTACTCAGCCATAAATGTGTTTTCGCCTTGAATATAAATGCTCTGTGACCGCTTTTGTTATCTATAACCACGTAATTTCATTGGCAATAGTAGTAGCATCAGTTATGACATACGGGATGAGTGAACTTTTAAAGATCAACAAGGTTCTGGTGAGAGGTGACAACACCATCATTACCGGATTCCATTTTCTCTCATTGACATTGGATGATGACTATGGACAAGTAAATCATAGTTTAATTGCTTTGGGAACATGTACGATGACTGTAGAAGGGTGTGATTATGTATATGGGCGAGTAGCCGAGTATATCATACTCTGTGAGAGGTACAATGAATTTAGAGTAATCATAGTCTAAATGTCTATTTTATTGTCTATTGAATCGGACTTAAATATTTGTAGATATAGTTGTAATAATTAAGTACATATATTATCAGTGTCACATCATTTGAGTGACACTATTAATGAAAGGGTTTTTGAGTTGGGGACATTTAGGTCATTTCAGGGGAGGGATGACCGTATGAAATATGTAATTTGAGTTGCTTTTCTTTGAGTTATCGTCATTTTAATTTGTTATGCATTGATTAATATATATTATCTGAGTTTTTTTTATGTGATAGTGATAGTAGTAGTAATTGTACATATTTAATTATAATGATAGTAGTAGTAATCGCACATATTTAATGACAAATGTTGTATGTAAAAAAATATTCTAAATTTTATAACAGATTTTATTTATTTATTGTATTCTCTATTAATAATTTTACTTTTTCTTAATCGCTGCGTTATAATAATTTGTCCAGTTTATGTACATATCGAACTCACAATCTTTATGGTTAATTTTATTTTTTCACTTCATGTTGCTTATGTATAATTTGATAGAAAAAGATCTATGGCGTGCGTTTAACGCACGGGTGTAAAACTAGTTAAGAAAAATATGCATAGTAGAAACATGAGAGATAACAAAACCAAGTTTTTTTTTTGTCAATTTCTTTGCATCAATATACAGGCTAGGAAAAATAAATATGGAATAAAAGAACGATTTTGAAATTAAATCATATACACACTTTGAAGTAAAACTAATTCACAGACAATCAGTTAATAATAATACCAAGATCTGACAATTTGTTCTCTATTTTATCATAACCAAAGTTATTATTGTAAAAAAAATCTATAAATCGAGATATGACCAATTTTTTGAGACAGCTAGTTACATGTAAGAAAAATGGAAACCCGATAATATTTTATTTTTTAGTTATATATACATGTTAAAAAATTCAAATATAAAAAAAAGTGCTGATGATGAGATTAATCAACATCCAGATCAAATTTGTTTGTTAGTTGAACTAAATCACGAATTAAAATTAATGAACGAGTTTTGAAGTTAAACAAAGTTTTTGAAATATTTTTGGAAATATGAACATACCAACAAGTTTCCGGTAAGTCAGTGATCATAGTTTCCATTGTCGGACTTTCTTTAGGTGGTGACCTTGAGGTTCGTCGTCGTTGCAAAAAATGCGTAATTTTTTTTTTTTGCAATGTGTGGTGAAACTAGGGTAAAAGGGTTTTATTTTCGTTTATATACATCAACTAAAACAACGTGGTTTTATGAGTGTTTACCGGGTCACGGTCCAAAAGTTATCCATAGCACGGTTTAAACCAAATTCTTCGATGTCTATCCATCGATTGTTTGAATTTTTTGTTCATTTTCCTTGACCCATCTCCTACATTTTATTTTCCTTTGTTATATACTATTTTAATTATTTTTTCTTTATGTCTGATTTTTAAATTGAACCATAATACTTGAATTATTTTGTAAAAATTATAAATTTTGAAAAGTGTAGTTTTTAAGGTTTTATGACAAAACATGTTAGCATATCACAAACAATTTGCCCTTTGTCTGATTTTATATGCGCTATCAATTTTTTTAACATTAATGTAACTTTTATTTATATATATATTTTAATATCATTTTTTAATATGAAAAACACATAAGCGAATTTAAATTTTGTTGAGACTCCAGAGTAGAGAATGAGAAAAAGTGAACCTCAATTTGTGCTTGTTTGGTGGAGTGTTTTAACCAAAACGCTGGTAAAAAAACGTAGTGTTTTCTCTTTAAAAGTGTTTAAATGAAGCGTTTTAAAAATGTGCAGCGTTTTAAAACGCTCCAATTTAGAGCGTTTTAAAAATGTGTTGCTTTTATAACTATTTTGTGTATAAAAATAGCGTTTTGAAATAGTTTTCCAAACATGTTTACAAGAAAAAAATTACGTTTTGAAAATGATGCGTTTTAAAAACACTGCACCATACGAGGCCTTCCATTGTTTAGAATTAGAATTGTGGGCTTCAATTTAAATTTTATTATTTATATCCAGAAAAAACATAAAATTTGAATTTGTAACGACCCGAGCCCGAGAGCCCGGTTCGTTACGTGTAGCCCACACACTGACCCACTGACATTACTAGAAAAATGACCTTTAGTGACGGAATTTTTCGTCGCTAAAGGCAAAATTCCGTCGCTAATGGCTCCCCAGCGACGGAATTTTTCCGTTAGTGGCCCGTCGTTGATGTCCGACGGACCGATTTCCGTCGCTAAAGGTAGCCTTTAACGATGGAAATTTCCGTCGCTAAAGGCTTTTAAAAATTAATTAAAATTGAATTTCAACGACGGAAATTTCCGTCGCTAAAGGCTTTTAAAAATTAATTAAAATTGAATTTCAGCGACGAAAAATTTCATCGCTAAAGGCGTTTAAAAATTAATTAAATTTGAATTTCAATTAAAATTCCGCCGCTAAAGGCTTTTAAAAATTAATTAAAATTGAATTTCAATGACGGAAAATTCAAATTAAGCTAAAAGGCTTTGAAAAATTAATTAAATTTGAATTTCAATGACGAGAAAATTCCATGCTAAAGGCTGAAAATTAATTAAATTTGAATTTCAGAGACGGAAAATTCCGTCGCTAAAGGCTTTTAAAAATTAATTAAATTTGAATTTCAGCGGAGGAATTTAAGGTTAAAAATTTTTTAAAAAAACCCAAAAATACTATTATTATAAATTTTTGTACCTGATAATATAACAATTAATACAAAAATGAAGATACAAAATAAACAATAATATAAAACCAATGTAAAAAACATCAAACTGTAAATGTTATTACAACAATCAATGTAAATTATTTATAACAATTAATACCAAAAACTTGTTTCTAGAGTTAACTTGTAAATTTAAACTTGTACCAATCCATGTAAACCATATCTAATAAAAAAACCTAAAAATAAAATTAAAAAATCCTACGACATGAGGATCAAGAAAAACTTCATCTTCACACAAGAATCGCCTAGAAAACCTGTCCAAGTAAAATTACTATTTTGATTAAAAATCAACAAGAAAAAGTAAGTCATTGTTTTCATATGATCAAACAAGAAGCTTTAGAAGCTTACCATACGAATACATTTATGGCATAATCATCATTTCTTTGCTTTTTTTGCTGGATGAACCTAAACATGTACAAGTTATCCAAAATCAATTAGTTAACAATAATAACAAAAAGGGTCCAACCCTATTTCCCCCACCCCCAATATGAGTATTAAACCAGAGGAATGGAAAGAAAAGAAATGGAATGAACGTTGCTTGAAAGTAAGCACGTTCGGTTTCAAAGTCCCTCAACGTACATACAGTTATGTTGTTCGGTTTCAAAGTCAATTAAACTACAACAATGGATTCATAGCATCAACATGGCTACTTAGCTAACAAGCGTACATAAATCGATGTTTAAACATTAATACACTAAATTTACACTAACACCCCTTTTGTTTCTTACCATTTACACTAACACCCCCTAAACGTACATACATTTATCTTTTTTGGTTTCAAAGTCAACTAAACTACAACCATGGATTTCATAGCATCAACATGGCTACCCAGCTAACAAACGTACATAAATTGATGTTTAAACATTAATACACTAAATTTACACTAGCATACGTACCATACGCATCATGGCCTCCTCATAGACCTTCTCCCATGTATATTTCATCTACAATATAAAAATAGAATTATAACATTTTAATTACAAACTAACATTTACTAAAAATAAAAAAATATTAAAACCTTTAGGTTTAGGGGTGGGGTGGGGTTGGGGGTAGGGGTAGGGGTCGGGATAGGGGTGGGGTTGGGGTTGGGGTTGGGGATGGGGTTGGGGTTGGGGTTGGGGTTGGGGTTGGGGGTGGGGGTGGGGTGGTGGGGGTTTGGGGTTAGTTTAGTTAAGTTTAGGGTTAGTGTTATGGTTTAGGTTTAAGGTTAGTGTTACGAATCAGGTTTATGGTTTAGGTTTAGGACCTTTAGGTTTAGGTTTAGGTTTTAGGTTTAAGGTTTAAGTTTTAGGGTTGGGGATGGGGGTGGGGTTAGGGATGGGGTTGGGGTTAGGGTTGGGGTTGGGGTTGGCCAAATGGTCAAGGGGGTCCACTTCAGAGGCTGTCAAAATGGGTTGGCAAACCATTACATTGGCTTAAAAATAAACCAACCCAACCCACCTCTTTTAGGTGGCGGGCGGGTTATGCCCAAGCCTTTTAACAACTCAGGCGAGTCACCCTTTGACCCACCATTTGGCGGGCGGGAATTTAAAACCAACCCAACCCACCTCTTTTTAGGTGGCGGGCGAGGTAGCCCAGGCTCAACCTATTTTGGTTTAGTGGGGGTGGGGTGGGGTGAGGGGTGGGGTTAAGTTTAGGGTTAGTGTTAGTGTTATGGTTTAGGTTTAAGGTTAGTGTTACGAATTAGGTTTATGGTTTAGGTTTAGGTTTAAGGTTTAAGGTTTAGGTTTTAGGGTTGGGGTTGGGGTTGGGTGGGGGTGGGGGTTGGGGTGAGGTTGGGGGTGTGGTTGGGGTTAGGTTTAGGTTTAGGTTTAGGTTTAGGGATAGTGTTATGGTTTAGGTTTAAGGTTTACGTTTTAGGGTTAGGGTTGGGGTTTAGGGTTGGGGTTGGGGTTGGGGTTGGGGTTGGGGTTGGGGTTGGGGTGGGGTGGGGGTTGGGGTGGGGTTGGGGGTGTGGTTGGGGTTAGGTTTAGGTTTAGGGATAGTGTTATGGTTTAGGTTTAAGGTTAGTGTTATGAATTAGGTTTATGGTTTAGGTTTAGGTTTAGGTTTTAGGTTTAGGTTTAGGTTTTAGGTTTAAGGTTTATGTTTTAGGGTTGGGGTGGGGGTTGGGGTGGGGTTAGGTTTAGGTTTAGGGATAGTGTTATGGTTTAGGTTTAGGTTTTAGGTTTAAGGTTTACGTTTTAGGGTTAGGGTTGGGGTTTAGGTTGGGGTTGGGGTTGGGGTTGGGGTGGGGGTGGGGTTGGGGGTGTGGTTGGGGTTAGGTTTAGGTTTAGGGATAGTGTTATGGTTTAGGTTTAAGGTTAGTGTTACGAATTAGGTTTATGGTTTAGGTTTAGGTTTAGGTTTAGGTTTTAGGTTTAAGGTTTACGTTTTAGGGTTAGGGTTGGAGTTTAGGGTTGGGGATGGGGGTTGGGGTTTGGGTTGGGGTGGGGGTGGGGGTGGGGGTGGGGTTGGGGGTGTGGTTGGGGTTAGGTTTAGGTTTAGGGATAGCGTTATGGTTTAGGTTTAAGGTTAGTATTACGAATTAGGTTTATGGTTTAGGTTTAGGTTTAGGTTTAGTTTTAGGTTTAAGGTTTAAGGTTTAGGGTTTAGGGTTGGGGTTGGGGATGGGGTGGGGGTGGGGGTGGGGGTGGGGGTTGGGGTGTGGTTGGGCTTAGGTTTAGGTTTATGGATAGTGTTATGGTTTAGTTTTAAGGTTAGTGTTACGATTTAGGTTTATGGTTTATGGTTTAGGTTTAGGTTTAGGGATTACTACACTGAAGCCCTATGTTGGCATCAGAGAAGAAAGAATTGTAGTAGTTCAAACTTTGTCAAGAAAAGATAGTACATTCGAGATACGTACCATCTATTTAAAAGTGAAATTAGCCCTGAAAACTCAAACATAGATAATGAATCATTCTATTTTTCACCTACTTCATTTTTTCATCTAGACGATGGGAAATTGCATTCAATATGTTTTCAATCAAGAAAGATAGTACTTCCAGACCAAAAAAGAAATCCACCTTTTGCTTACTCAACCAAATTCATTTTCACAATATTCTGCCTAAGGCATACATCATCTTGCATTCAATCTAAATGGGTAAGTAAGGCTAGTTTTACCTTTATAGAGTTATCTGCAGATGAAAAATGAAGCATATTCAATTCAGAATCAGAATCTATGCCCAGCATATATACTAGCAGTACCACGCCCAAGCTTCGGAATTAGGCATATTCAATTCAGAATCTATGCTAGTTTTCACAAATTTAATTCTAAGGCATCAATTCCATTTTTCCAAGCCCAACATATATACTAGCAGTACAAGTCTAAGCTCTGAATTCCACACGCTAAACAGGTGCATATTCAGTACATTAGAAGCAAAATAAAAAAATATCAAATTGTACCTTGATTATGCGAGTCAAAATCCATGGATCTTATTTATTACCCCATTAACCCAACTAGGTAACACCCGCAGGCCACCTTGCTCAGAAAATTCATCGCAAACTTGACTTTCAAAGAAATGCAGAAATTCAAGAGAAAAAAGAAGAAACGAATACGATAAAACCTGGTATCATGCTATGGCTACCTTAGGCATGCACTTGGGGTTCTTGAGCATCACACCCAATCACACAATTCAAAGAGAAGCAAAGCTGATTGCTGCAGGAAAACTTGAATTATTAATTTTATAGCATCATTGAATTGAAAGCATTACAAGGACTTATATAGGCTTATGCTAGACCTAAACCCAAAAGGACAAAACCACATTATGGTTCCAGACTGATGTTTGTAAATATCAAATGAAACTAAAAGGGAATTCAAAATAGAATTAGTTCTAGATAATAGAACTGGTGGCAACAATTTTGCAAAAGTAACAAAAAAAATTACATTGTACCCAATGCCGGTTCAAAAAGATATTTCCTAAATCATCATGGAAGACCCTAAATTACACAACTTAATCAAACACTAAACCACATTTAAAAATGTAATTAAAGTTCAAGGAACTAGGTTTTCAAAAAAAATTACATCCCTCTGAAAAAAAATTACATCCCTCGGAAGATAATTATTATTCCAAAATTTTGCACCAAAATGCACCAAAATTTTATCAATACCTCCAAATGTCCAACACAATTTCAAAAACCTAAGTTTCTCAAACACCAAACTGAACCTACAAGCATACAAGAGAAAAAAGATACCCACATTTTTCAGGTTGAATATACAGTACTGCATTGTCAATTCCATAATCTATTTTCTAAATCCGTAAAAAAAAAATCACAACTTTACACAATTCAAATCAAGCACAAAACCACATTTGCAAAAGTTAATCAAAGTAAAAGGGAGGTACCAAAAATAAATCCAGTACCTAAATTGGCTTAGAACCATACTTAAACATGACACCACGAAACTGATTCTTCCGATTAACCGGGCCGACGCCATCCCACCAGAAACGGCCATAATACTAGCGATTTTAGCGCTACTGGACCTATCGAACCAGCCTCGAACAATGCCGGATAACCAAGAAGTGGATGAAGAGGATGTAGATGAAAGAGAAGAAGATGAGGTTCGGAGATTCATATCGAACGGAATCGTTTCAAAACACCATCCATGAACACAGTGGATTTGAGGTGGTCTAGAGCTAGTCTATAGCTTGAACTTTGGAAATCGAATCGAGGTTTGGGAAGAAAGAGATGGACGGGATTGTAAACAGAAGAAATCGGCGGTGGCGAAATCGGCCGGAGGAGAAGAAATCGGGCACTGAAGCCGCCGGGATCTGGAAGCAGGATGGTCGGATGGGAGATAGAGCTTGGGATCTAGCTTTGGAAGAGAAGACGGAGCCGGAGACGGAGGCGGCAAAGCTGGAGAGGGAGTGAGTGCCGTGAGTTTGAACAGGGATGTCGTTGAAGTCGGGATACGAATGGATTCTTTGAAATAGAGAGTGTCGTGAGTTTAGAAATAGAGTCTTTGAAATTTTAGGAAACCTATATAAAGTTAGGAGGGAATTTAGGGGAAACAGTGAAGGCGGGAGAAGAAGAGCGGGAGTGTGAAATTACATGTTTCCAAAAAAAGTGTATTTGAATATATTTGTTTTACTTGAATTTATTTTATTAAATAGATAAAACAATTTTATTTGAATATTTTCTAAATTTATACTTTCAATTTATAGTTTTTATTTTGCTTGAATTTAATTTAATAAAAACAAAATGTGAGCGCGTTCTACGTACGGGTATAAAACTAGTTAAATATTATTATATTTTATAATATAATATTATTAAATTACCAAATCCAATTTATTTTAAATATCAAAAGATTAACTACCACAATTATTTTTAAGTAAAAAATAAAAAAATATTCAAAATTATTTTTAAGTTACGTTACGTTACATTAAGTTACGTTACGTTAAATTAAGTTACGTTACGTTACGTTAAGTTACGTTAATATAAGTTACGTTACGTTAAGTTAAGTTAAGTTGTAATGCGAATATTTTAATTTTTGTAGTTATATTGATGCTAATCATTTTAATTATTGATATTATATTATTAAATTAACATTTCAAATATTATTTTAATAATAAAATTATCATTCATTAAAATGATTATAAAATACAAAGGGATTTTACAAAAACACAAATATTTCAAAAAAATACAAAAACACAAATATTTCAAAAACGCAAATATTATATATATATATATATATATATATATATATATATATATATATATATAATACAAAGGGATTTTACAAAAACACAAATATTTCAAAAAATTATTTATTTTAAATTTACAAAGAGATTTTACAAACGGATTTTACAAAAACAAATATTTCAAAACATTATTTATTTACCAAAACAAATATTTCAAAACAAATATTAAATTTACTATGTTGCATGTCTCTAGCACATTCCGTCGCTAAATATTTTCATAATTTAATTTCAATTTAATTCCAGCAACAGAATTTTCCAACGCTAAATATTTTCAGAATTTAAAATTAGGGAAACCCGCTAAACGAATTGATGCTTTGTCGTGAACAAATATTTGATCCGATTGGGTTTTCACGTTACGTTATGTTACGTTACGTTACGCTATGTTACGTTACGTTACGTTAAGTTACGTTACGTTAAGTTAAGTTAAGTTAAGTTACGTTAAGTTAACTTACGTTACGTTACGTTCAGTTAAGTTAAGTTATGGACCATTACGTTACATTAAGTTAAGTTACGTTTCGTTAAGTTACGTTAAGTTAAGTTAAGTTAAGTTAAGTTACGTTAAGTTACATTACATTACGTTACGTTATGTTAAGTTACATTAAGTTAAGTTAAGTTAAGTTAAGTTAATTAAGTTAAGTTAAGTTAAAGTTAAGTTACGTTAAGGATTAAGTTGCTTAAGTTAAGTTAAGTTAAGTTACGAAGTTAAGTTAAGTTAAGTTAAGTTAAGTTAAGTTAAGTTAAGTTAAGTTACGTTTAAGGGTTAAGTTAAGTTAAGAAGTTAAGTTACGTTAAGTTAAGTTAAGTTAAGTTAAGTTAGAGTTAAGTTAAGTTAAGTTAAGTTAAGTTAAGTTAAGTTAAGTTATGTTCGTTAAGTTAAGTTAAGTTAAGTTGCTTAAATTAAGTTGAGATACTTAAGTTAAGTTAAGTTATGTAGTTAAGTAAGTAAGTTAGGTTAGTTAGGTTAGTTAAGTTAAGTTAAAGTTAAAAAAAGTTAAAGTTAAAGATTAAAGTTAAGTTACGTTAGTTAAGTTAAGTTAAGTTAAGTTAGAAGTTAAGTTAAGTTAAGTTAAGTTAAAGTTAAGTTAAAGTTAAGTTAAGTTACGTTAAGTTAAGTTAAGAAGAAGTTAAGTTAAAAGTTAAGTTGAAGTTAGAAGTTGGTTAAGTTAATTAGTTGGTGCGTTGCTTAAAGATTTAAGTTGATTAAGTTAAGTTAACGTTAAGTTAAGTTAAGTTAAGTTAAGATTAAGTTAAGTTAAGTTAAGTTAAAGTTAAGTTAAGTTAAGGATTAGGATTAAGTTAAGATTAAGTTAAGTTAAGTTAAGTTAAAGAAGGATTAAGTTAAAGTTAAGTTAAGTTACGTTAAGTTAAGTTAAGAAGTTAAGTTAAGTTAAGTTAAGTTAAGATTAAGTTACGTTAGGATTAAGTTAAGTTAAGTTAGATGAAGTTAAGTTAAGTTAAGTTAAGTTAGGTTAAGTTAAGTTACGTTAAGTTTAAGTTAAGTTAAGTTAGAGTTAAAGTTAAGTTAAGTTAGGATTAACGTTAAGTTTAAGTTACGTTAAGTTAGGATAATTGCGTTACGTTAAGTTAAGTTAAGTTAAGAAGTTAAGTTGAAGTTAAGTTACGTTAAGCTAAGTTAAGTTAGAAGTTAAGTTAAGTTAAGTTAAGTTAAGTTAAGTTAAGTTAAGTTAAGTTAAGTTAGAAGTTAAAGTTAAGTTAAGTTAAGTTAAGTTAGAGTTAAGTTAAGTTAAGTTGCGTTAAGTTAAGTTAAGTTACGTTAAGTTATGTTGCGTTAAGTTAAGTTAAGTTAAGAAGTTAAGTTAAATTAAGTTAGGTTAAGTTATGTTAAGTTAAATTAAGTTAAGTTAAGTTAAGTTAAGTTAAGTTGCGTTTAAGTTAGAGAAGTTAAGTTAAGTTAAGTTAAGTTCGGTTAAGTTAAAGTTAAAGTTAAGTTAAGTTAAGTTAAGTTAAGTTAAGTTAAGTTAAGTTAAGTTCGCGTTAAGGATTGAGTTAACGTTAAGTTAAGTTAAGTTAAGTTAAGTTAAGTTAAGTTAAAGTTAAGTTACGTTAAGTTAAGTTAAGTTAAAGTTAAGTTAAGTTAAGTTAAGTAAAAGTTAAAGTTAAGTTAAGTTAAGTTAAGTTAAGTTAAGTTAAGTTAAGTTCGTTAGAGATTAAGTTAAGTTAAGTTAAGTTAAGTTAAGTTAAGTTAAGTTAATTTGCGTTAAAGTTAAGTTACGTTAATTAAGTTAGAATGCGTTAAGTTAAGTTAAGTTAAGTTAAGTTAAGTTAAGTTAAGTTAAGTTGAGTTAGGATTAAGATTTAAAGTTAAGTTACGTTAAGTTAAGCTAAGTTAAGTTAAGTTAAGTTAAGTTAAGAAGTTAATTTGCGTTAAGTTAAGTTAAGTTAAGGGTTAAGTTAAGTTAAGTTAAGTTAAGTTAAGTTAAGTTAATTAAGTTAAGTTAGGTTAAGTTAGATTAAGGATTAGAAGTTAAGTTAAGTTAAGTTACGTTAAGTTAAGAGATTAAGTTATGTTAATTTAAGTTAAGAAGTTAAGTTAAGTTACGTTACGTTAAAAACTAAGTTAAGTTAAGAAGTTAAGTTAAGTTAAAGTTAAGTTAAGTTAAAGTTGAGATTAAGATTAAGTTAAGTTAAGTTAAATTTAAGTTACGTTATGTTAGTTAAGTTAAGTTAGAGTTACGTTAAGTTAAGTTAAGTTAGAAGTTAAGTTAAGTGCGTTACATTTAAGTTAAGTTAAGTTACGTTGCGTTAAGTTAAGTTAAGGATTAAGTTAAAAAGTTAAGTTGAGTTAAGTTAGATTAAGAAGTTAAAATTAAGTTAAGTTATGTTAAGTTAATTAAGTTAAGTTAAGTTAAGATTCGTTTAGAAGTTAAGTTGAAATTTATATTACGTTAAGTTAAGTTAAGTTAAGTTAAGTTAGTAGAAGTTAAGTTATGTTAAGTTAAGTTAAGTTAAGTTAAGTTGCATTAGTTAAGTTAAGTTATGTTACGTTAAGTTAAGTTAAGTTAAGTTAGATTAGAATTAAGTTAAATTAGAATTTAAGCTAAGTTAAGTTAAGTTATGTTAAAGTTAAGTTACGTTACGTTTAAGTTAAGTTAAGTTAAGTTAGGTTACGTTAAGCTAAAGTTAAGTTAAAGTTAAGTTAAGTTAAGGTTAAGTTAAGTTAAGTTAGAAGTTAAGTTATGTTATGTTAAGTTAAGTTAAGTTTAAGTTAAGTTCGTTACGTTAAGTTAAAAGTTAAGTTGCGTTAAGTTAA
>CM028378.1:12874463-12968990 GCA_013146195.2 Codonopsis lanceolata | reverse complement strand
GATTTTGTTGTTGGGTTGCCTCGCACTCAAAGAAAGAAAGATTCAGTCATGGTGGTGGTTGAACGCTTCTCAAAAATGACACATTTTGTCCCTTGCACAAAGACTTTGGATGCTACACATGTCGTTGATCTTTACTTCAAGGAAATTGTGCAACTTTATGGTATTCCAAGGACAATTACATCTAATCGGGATTCAAAATTTATGAGTCATTTTTGGCGTACACTTTGGAGGAAGCTTGGAACTAAATTTCAATTTAGTTCATCTCATCATCCACAAATCGACGGACAAACAGAGTCTGTGAACAGGAGCTTGGAAAATCTTTTTTGAAATATGATTGGCAAAAATGCACGTCAATGGGATGCAATATTGGCTCAAACAGAGTTTGCGTACGTATAATCGATCTTCTAACCAAACTACTAGTAGGAGCCCATTCGAAGTTGTGTATGGTCATAATCCAATTACTCCATTGGATTTAGCTCCCCTTCCTACCACTCAACATTTTAGTGGTGACGGTGAAGAACGTGCTAAGTACATCAAGAAGATGCATGATCAAGTTCGACAAGAAATTATCAAGCAAAATAGAAAGTATCAAAGAAGTGAAAATAAGCATCAGAAGCAGTCAGCTTTCAAAGAGGGAGATTTGGTTTAGATTACTTTGATGAAGGAGCGATTCCCTCGTGGACGTCATGGAAAGTTGAAACCAAGGGCTGATGGTCCGTTCAGAATCTTGAAAAAGATTAGTGGCAATACTTATGAAGTAGCATTACCGGATAATTATGGTGTTTCATCAACTTTCAATGTTGTTGATCTCTATCCTTTCGTTGGAGCTGAATCTGATCAAGTAAACTAGAAAAAAATTATAAAATGATATGTAAATGATGCAAAACTTAGGTTGTATGTGGCAAAGCGGGACTTCATAGATACTTTGGTGGAATTTTATATTTTTTAATGTAACTATATACTTAGGAGTTGAGAGTTTGATTCTCCAACACAATTTTTTTAAAGGGTCATAAATTTCATAAACGACATAAGCAAAGTCTCCAACAACAATGTGCTTATCTAAGATAGTAAGTTTGAATTGTTTTCAATTTACAAACTGATAAAAATGAATGAACTCATGTTTGATATTAAAAAAAGAGATTTAAAAATAACCAACAAAAAAGACAAATGTGTAGGATAAGTTGCTATACAATGACTAAAAGCATACATTATAAATGCTAAACACACAATAACATAATTTAAAAGTCTCAAAAACTGTAAATATTAAAACACACAAAAATCTAATAATTAAAAGTCAACAAAAAAATGAAGGAACCAACAAATCACTTTTAACAAAATAATTAACACCACGTGCAACGCACGTGAACCTTACTAGTATATATAAACAAATGTAGACTTGCAACATAATTAAAGCACGGATAAAGTAAAACAATTTAATAATAGCATCATTAAATAACACAAACATATATTTAAAAGCTAATAATTCAATGAGACTACAAAAGATAACATCTATTTAAAAACCACAAAACATTATCATCATTTAAAAAAAAAATCATTCTTCCTCACTACTAGTGTTCACGGGGTTTTTGTCTATTGGAGGCTTGAAATTATATACCCAAGATATCTCTGATGATGAGGACGGTGAAGAGGAGTCACCCAATGAGGAAATCCTGGAGTCTTTGGAGTCATGTGGTTCCTCTAGCTCATCTGATAGTGATGGCTTATCTGATAGTGGCTCAGTTACATGATGACGAGATTGCGAAATATTATTTTGAAGGAATCGGTGGGAGTTTCAAAGTTGTGAATGTTGATCAGTTGATTGGAAACGTGGTGGATACCTCTCGATGATGATCACGTTTCGTGTTAGTTTCAACGAAACTTTAGAAAGGGGGAGGTATTGCACCTCAGGATGCACAAGGGAGTATGGTTTGAAGAAACCTCAATCAGGAGGAAGTGTTTGAAGAAGTCTAAAAATATCTATCTCTGTGAATGAGCGCTTGTCTACTTTGGATGATGGGATGCTTGTGAAGAATCCAAGAGCTTTGGCAGGGAAAAAGAAGCATGTTTCTAAGTTTCCTCAATCTTAGCCGTCCAAGGCCCAAAAGAGAAAGTTTTAGGAGATTCCCGGGTAAAAAACTTCACTATTGTACATATCCGCAAATAGGTCGGTTCCGATAAAGTACATGGCTTATAAGAGTGTAATTTTTATGTTGCCGTATTCTTGTTTGGAGGTGATTAACTTTCTTTGTCCTAGTCTATTTGGTTTTCGAAGGTCCATTTCAAATGGTTGTTTTCTAACTTAGTTTTCTGGTGTGGAATATGACCATGCTATTTGTATTTCTCTAGCTAGTATTCAAGTTTTCGAGAATGTGTTTCGCGTCGTATGTCTTGCAACGTACCTCTATCCCCTCTTTCCCTTCTTGAACGACGAGTTGATGAATTCAAGGAATGTGAAACTTGAGATCGCGAGATGATGTTGTCTATCACCCCCCTCTTTTCCATAATCATTCGACCAGTGTCCACTTTCGAAGTTCAATATTCAAGAGATGTTTTGCAATCCTTGGAAGTAACATAATCACAAATATTAGTAAATTAGGGTAAAGCTAGAATGTATGGAGAATTGCAAGCTTAATTATGAAAAGTGGACTCTTTGAGTGGAACCTCTTGAAAAGGAAAGGACTCTTTGAGGGAGAAGAGGGAGTTTTTTAAATGATGAAGGAGAAGGAGATACTGAGATGAAGAACATTCATCCGCTACAAGAAAGGCAAAAACGTAATTCAACCTTAGAGAATTTAAGGGTATCGAGTGAACAAGTGCAAGACTCTAAGGGTGTCGAGTGAAATATATAAATGACGCTTATTTTCGCATTACTCTAATTCGTGGGAATCGAGTGTGTTGCTACGAAATACAAGGGTGTCGAGTGTAACTAGCGAAAGTTGTTGTATTCTGTTTAATTGAAGCCGTTACACAGCTTGATTTAGTTTGTTAGGTTGTTAGTAGATATTTTTCTTTATTCTTCATATAAATGTAAGCAATCTCATCATTGTAAAGCAATACGAATAATCAGAAAGCAAACTAAATCTTCTCCAAATTTTCTCGCCCAGCTCCTATGGTTTCTCTCTTTCAGCCTTCATCTTTGCTTTCATGATTAATTGAGATATTCTCAATTCTTCATGGTATCAGAGCTTTCATGCTTCCGCATCCTAGATCAAACTTCAATTGTATGTCTGCAATCGTAAACAATTAGAGAAATTCATTGAGAATGTCTGGAGATAATCAAAATATTGAAGAATCACAGAGATCGAATCTTCACGTAAATCGATTCTTCACAGAGCAAACATTTGAAGAAGTAGATGAATATGAATCGGTTGAGGTACATCTTTCTATTCCTGCTTCGCATCCTTTATATCTGCATCCAAACGATCATCCAGGGATGAATTTGGTCACTCATGCTCTCACTAACACAAATTACAATCAATGGAAAAGAGCTATGATGATAGCTCTTTCTTCCAAATTAAAACTTGGTATTGTCACCGGAGTTCACAAGAAACCTAATCAATTCAAAATACATATCTCATTGGCAAAGATGCAATGATATGTTAATCTCTTGGCTTTTAAATGCTATTTCTCCGGAGATCGAGTCAAGCAAGTCTGGTTTATTTCAAAACAGCCAAGGAAATTTGGGATGACTTGGAATGTCGTTTTACTCAAGGGAATGGAACTCAAATATTTCAGATTAAGAAAGAAATGATGAATTTACAACAAGGAAATATGTCTATTACTACTTACTTCACAAAATTCAGGTCCATTTGGGATGGATTTGAAGAGGCAAGCAATATGCCTAAGTGTGTATGTTCTTGCCTCGTGGCCTGCTTAAAAGATGGAGGAGTATAACCGATTCAAAGAGTCACACAGCTTCGATTGGCCTAAATGAATCATATTCTGGAATTAGAAGTACTATACTTGCTATGACTCCTCTTCCTAACATAAGTGCATGTTTGTCCTTGTTAATGCAAGATGAGATAATCAAAGAATGCTCTATATTACAAACACCAAATTCAGTGGTTATAGACTCCGATGTCAACTCGCATTGTTTGCTAAAACCTTACCGGAAATAACAAAGGATATAACACCAAGTGGTAATAAAGGCTCTCATGGAAATAATAAAAGAGGAAATCTCAAAGGAAACTTGATTTGTGATCACCTTTGTGGAGGTACAGACACACCAAATCCAGCTTGCTTTTTACTAGGATTTCCTTAATGGAACAAGTTGCATGGCATCAAGCCGATCCTATTTAAATGCCAAAGAACTTGAAGGCCAAATCTACGTTAATCCTTCGCTCAAGGTACTCATGTTAATGCCGCCATCGCATCTCAATCGATGTGAGTAATACGGAGATGGAAATGTTTCCATGTCTCACGATCATTACAACAAACTCCCCGTGATATGATCAATCAAAGTTACTCTTCCACATGTACTCCTTCGCCGAACAAGTGGGTCGGGTAAGTGTTTTACAACTCCAAGTTTTATAAGTTCTACTCAATTCGGTTCTGCATGTAATGAGCTTGAATGGATCATTGATTCTCGAGCTACCGACCATATTGTTTCTTCTTTTCATTTACTTGTTGATCCTAAGCCCTTTCCTTCTATTATTTTTTCTTCCTAATGGTCTTACCACCACACATATTGTCAAAGTTAAGCTTAAGGTCGAATTAGTTTCATAAGTTTTTGTTTACTAATGTTCTTCATTCTTCCCAAAGTGATGTCACTTCTGAGACAGTGCTTGAAAGAGCTGTCCCAGCTGGGATGCCAAGCTTGTAAAACAACCGCCTAGTTGAAATCGTGAGAGAGATAAGACTGGGCCGGTCTTATTTCTCCTAGGTATAATCCCACCAGATTTCAACTAGCTGATTTGTTTACCAAAGCATTGGCATCTCCTAAATTTTAAGGTTATTTCTTTCCAAGCTCAATGTCTCAACCTGCTTCATCCTTTGGGCTTGAGGGGGCTATAAATGATGAAGGAGAAGGAGATACGATGAAGAACATTCATCCGCCACAAAGAAAGGCAAAATGCATCGACTTCACCTTTGAGAATTTAAGGGTATCGAGTGAACAAGTGCAAGACTCTAAGGGTGTCGAGTGAAATATATAAATGATGCTTATTTTCGTTACATCTAATTCGGGAATCGAGTGTCTATTTACGAAATACAAGGGTGTCGAGTGTAACTAAGCGAAAGTTGTTGTATTCTTTAATTGAAGCCGAAGCGTTACATGCCTTGATTTAGTTTGTTAGGTTGTTAGTAGATATTTTTCTTTATTCTTCATATAAATGTAAGTAATCTCATCATTGTAAAGCAATACGAATAATCAGAAAGCAAACTAAATCTTCTCTCCAAATTTTCTGCTTCCAGTTCCTATGGTTTCTCTCTCTTTCGGCCTTCATCTTTGCTTTCATGATTAATTGAGATATTCTCAATTCTTCGCTTTTGGATTCTTATAAAGATGAAAAGAGGGAGTAGTTTTTGGCTAAGACGATCGCTTATTTTGGGGGTGGGGATTGGCTAATTGGGGAGGAAAGTTTTTTTGTCGTCTACCTAACGCCTACAAGGAAATGGCTTGGTGAAGATGTTAGGACTTTAGATTGTTGAACCCTACTTCTTTGAATGATTCGCCGTGGCGTTGATCTCAAGCAAATAAATTTGGTTAGCGAAAGCAATGCACCTTATTCCTAAAAAATATTATACTTAAATCTAATTACCAACTTAATGAAAAAAATTAAGTTGTTAAAGAGTGGGGCAACCATGGCTGATGGTCTATTGTGTTTTAGCCCACTCCCCACATGTAAACCCTGCTCATGATTGGAGATTAAACCGAGGTGCATCAATAGGTGTATTTCAAGCCTAGTTGGCTGCCAATTCGTGTTCAAGCCTTTAGTCTTGACATCATGAACATCACCGACTCTTCCTACATTGTACACCAATACAATCACCCAATCAGTATTCCCCTTAATCACAAATTTCATTCCACGATTTTCACACAATGAGCCTTTCTATAGAGTATAGATGATGGGTACAACTCCAGCTTCGTAATTAGCAATTTTTCCAAACATTGGTTGTGATATATCAAAGTGCTTATTAGGAGGATGCACCAGCCTTTATCGTGGCAAGAATCAGAAGTGACTAGTCTATCCATCTTCGCCGGCATTTGGAGCTACTAGGAATAGAGCCATGGACATGACCATGACTATGACCAAATTGGTAGACCTTTCTGCAGTCATAATCTTTTGTGTGTGTGTGCGTTTGTTTGATTAATTACAGTCACAAATGTGCTTAGATGAAGCTTGATGGAACTATAGGTAAGAAATTATACATACATATGATTGCTTATAGAGGAGTAGATCCATTTATGTTTGTTCTTCCCTGACAATCTTAGTTTTGTTATTGGTTTGTCAGAGATTATGAAAAATTTCCAAAATTGATAAAACATAATCCAAGTAGTCCAAATAAACCAATTCTGCTTTAATTTCTACTATGCATAGTTATGGTGAAAATAAGTGTTCACTACTAGTAGTCTACATGTTTTTATTATTTTTTAACATAGTTTGTGGACAAAACCATTAATTGAATCAATAATACTAGTCTACATGACTTCTTAATTAGTATTTCTTCCCGCACAACTTGTATGATTATTAAAAAGTGAAGAACCCCAGCTGTGTGTAGGAGAAGAAACCGAGAGGAAAAAATCAACAGGAAGATGAAACGGAGCTGCGGAAATTAACTGTCTGCTGGCAGCTTGTATAGTCTGTAATCAAAATTCATTTTCTCACACCTCAAAGCTCCAAACGACAAACCGTTTTTTCCCCATAAACTAGACTCGTATATCTTTCCAACCATATAGGGCACACCACCTAGTTCTCTCTCAATGAAAGCAGTTTTGTTCAAAGACAGACCATGTGTCCGAATTTTAGAAACTGCATCAGGTACAAGTGTGGTTGGTATCCTGTCTTAGTATTTCTTCCCGCACAACTTGTATGATTATTCAAAGGTGAAGAACCCCAGCTGTGTGTAGGAGAAGAAACCGAGAGGAAAAAATCAACAGGAAGATGAAACAGAGCTGCAGAAATTAACTGTCTGCTGGCAGCTTGCATAGCCTGTAATCAAAATTCATTTTCTCACACCTCAAACCTCCAAACGACAAACCGTTTTTTTCCCCATAAACTAGACTCGTATATCTTTCCAACCATATAGGGCACACCACCTAGTTCTCTCTCAATGAAAGCAGTTTTTCGTTCAAAGACAGACCATGTGTAAGAATTTCAGAAACTGCATAAGGTACAAGTGTGGTTGGTATCCTGTCTTAGTGGTTTTTTATACCATTGCAACTTCTTACGAATACTATAACCATTGTAACCTCTTTAATTTTGGAATCATAAGCTCTATTGAGTTGCATAATATTTTTTGTTGTTGATGATTATTTGTTTTAATTTGTCTTACCAGTTTGATACAGAATATTCAGAGCTTAAAAAATGAACATCAACGAAAAAATTAAGTATCGAGGATCACATATTTGACAACTACATTGGATATACATATTTGGAATTTATTTAAGGGTTCACCTTTTTCTTTCATTTTACTAAATTTGCTAGCACATAGTGGATGTTGTTTGTTTGACAAAACAAGAATGAGAGATGTTCAAACTACTAAATGACAAGTTTTTTTTTTCAGTTCCTTTGATTACCTTATTTTTAGAACTGATGGACATGTTTTCTTCTTCCTCGATCAGCATAAGAGTTTCAAATGAACTGGGGGCTGGGCGGTGAGATGCAGCTAGTTTGGCAGTAGGTGTAGCAATATCCATGGCTACTATTGAAAGTGGTTTGGTTGCCACTGCCATGATCTTGGGACGTAAAGTTTGGGCGTACTGTTATTGTACGGAAGAAAGGGTAGTGAACTACGTTGGGCAAATGATGTTTTTCATTGCAGCAAACCATTTCTTCCCTCCAACTTTTCCCTCGAAACAGGATGCGACAAAATAATTTTCCATTGCAATATGAGTTGCAAAATTAATTGTGCACGTCAATTTCCCTTGAACACTTTTTACACTGAAACTGATTTCAATTCGGTTGCAAAATTCCGTTTCAGTTGTCATGTTTTCTTGTAGTGTGCTCTTGCATGATCAGCTTGCAATTGTATTGTTGTTAAAGGATTCCACTTTGACTCAACTGGAATATCAATCAATGCAGTCCCTTAGGTTTTTGTATTGGTGTCTTTTTATCTTGTTATTGTTGTGTTATGACTTACAGTTCCACAGTCCTTTGGAGAAGAGCCAACTAACTGGAAGCCTCTCCTGCTTCTACTTTAAATAATGGTTTTTTTCGTAACTATTACATTTAATTCCATGAAATTAAATATATATTATATTATGCATTGATTCCCCTAGATTGTTTGATTGATGAAACAAGCCGACATAAAATATATAATTATCACACATCATAGACTCACACGCACACGAGAGAGGAGGCAGAGGCGTACCTTGAAGAATGTTTCTATGGAGTCGACACCAGGGCAAAACATGACCGACAATCACAATCAAGAACACTGTTGTTCTGCAATTAGTCATAGAGAAAAGGAAATTAGAGAGTAAGAAATTGAAAAACAAAAGGGGGGAGAGAGGGAGAGGGAGAGAGACTAACTGATGATGAATTGAAGGATGGCAATACGAATTGTTTCGCTGAGTCGCCTAGCAGTGCGCCGTTCAATTTTGGGGAGAGACACACGGAAGACCTAATAATATCAATTTTGGGGGAAAACTGAGGAGGGAAGAAGCGAACGGAATTGAAATTTGTGGAGGGAAGTTTTTGGGGAATAATTTTGAGGTAATTGAATTGTTCGGGGATGCATTAACGGTGCTAAAAACACAATTATTGGATGGGTTTTATATGTTACAATACTTTTCTTCTAGGATTAATTGTTAAGTGCTTTAATATGATAATTAATTAAATAGTCCCTCTACTCCACCAAATAGCCACTATTTGAAAAGTTTAATTATTAAAGGATATATTAATGTCATTAAAATTAATCATAATTACAAAAATAGTTAAGTACAAACAATATACTTACAATACAAGTGAAGGGTAAAGATAAAATGTTATAGAAATTATAAACAAAATTTTTAAAAGTGAACTTTTATAGTGGAGCATCCCAAAATAGTATAATGAACTCTTTGTTTGAAACGGAGGGAGTAATATTTAAAAGCCCTAATAGACCACATAATGATTCTTTCTAAAATTATTTGATATATAGTAAAAAGAAGTGTCTATATTACAATATTAATTTCCACTACTTTTAATAAGTTATTAATAATCAATGTCTTGATACAATTGCCCTTCAAAGCTTCTTTATTTAAAAATTAAATAAATTTTCAATGTTAACTAATTATTTTGTTTCCCTTTCTTTTATTTTTCATTTTTATATTACCAAATAAATTATATAACTTCAAATTACGAATTATGAATTTCAAATTAAAAAAAAAAGTAGAATGATAAAATCCATTAATGCATATGTGTATAGCAAATGTTTAAAACTTTATACAACATGTTGACGATTGTATAATATCTTTCAGTGTTTTGACATTAAAATTTAATTTGCTTCGAAAAAATCCTATGAAGGAATTAAATAAAAAATAATGGAAGAAAACATATAAATAACCAAAAATATAGAAAAATATTTTAGAAATATACGTCATTTGAAAAATAAGAAAAACAAAAAAAATAAGTTACAAACATAAAATAAAAAAAAAAATTGACTATAGACAAATACTTTATTGCAAAACAAGGTGAGCATTTGAAGGGCAATTATGTCATGACAATTTTAATGAATGTTTTGGATAAAAAATATTGTAATTTAAATAGCCTCTCCCTTTGTAAGATGACACTTGTAAAGGTCTTAGCAAATAGCTATAAGAAGTCTTTCAAAAAATAGTTTGATTATATTTTGTAAAATGCCACTTATAACATCTGTAACATATAGTGTTACGAATCTTTTCAAAAAGAGCCCCTTGTAAAAAGTCATAATCATTTGAGCCTAACAACCAAAACAAACATCGGTTCCTAATCATCTAGGACCACACCAACTGAATCACAATCTGCTAATCTACAACCTTCTCCGATTAGGGTTGTACTATTTCTTTCATTCTTAGGTTTCCCCATCTCTTATTCACTGTGATCGATCACCCTCAAACGACGTTTTCTCCGTCATGGCTCCCCCACCTCCATTGTCTTGTCTAAGATGACGTTCGCCTCTTTTTTTTTTGGGGGGAGGGGGGGTTTCTTTACAGGTGGGTACGCAATTTGTTATAAACCAAAAGCAAGAGACTAGTTTGAAATATGCAAATACATAAAATTAATTACATGCATGGAAGCATTTTAAAGAGTTGACTAGCTTGTTTGCATTTGCTATGTCCAATTAATTTCTGACTTTTATTTTCAAAATGTCGTTAATTTTTTGACATTTATTTAAAAATGTCGTTAATTTTCCAACATTTATTAAAAAAAGTGTCGTTAAATTTTATGACACTTCATTATGCGTCGGAAACTTCCCAACATTTACTAGAAATTGTCGTATATTTACCGACATATGGAGTATGTGTCGTATAGTTACCAACCCTTATGAAAATATGTTGGAAATTTTTTCCCAACACTTCGATAAGTGTCTTAAATTTTTGACATTTATAAACAACTGTCGTCAAATTTCCGACGCATAAGTTAATTGTCGTTTATTTTTGACAGATACGTGGAAGTGTCGGCAATTGCCGACACTTTTTTCAAATGTCAAGAAAAAAGTGTCGCCGTAAGTGGATTTTCTTGTAGTGAGGGGACGATCTCTTTGTTGTACGCTTCAGTCCCTCTGAAAGATTCAAAAGTCGCGGTCCTCGCATCCTCAACTCGTCTTTCCAAATCAACAACCTTGGTCCTCAACTCGGCCATTTCTCGCTCGGCCTGGGCAGCCCTCGCCTCAACTTGTTTGGCCTTCTCTTCGGCTTCACCGGCCTTCTTCTCAGCATTGCTAGCACGAGCTTCAGCCAATACTTTTTCTTCAATCAAAATGGCCATTTTGGCCGAAGACTCTTCAAGTTGGGTTTTTACCTTGGCCTGTTCGCTCTCCAGAGAGGCCACCTGACCCTGGAGGATTTCGATCTCGTCTTGATCGGCTTGGGATTGAGTCTTCAACTTCTTAATCTCGGTTGCATCTTGGTCAGCTCGGGTACTCAACGAGGATACAAAAGAGCAAAGCTACAGAAAATAAAACATATATATTAGTAATAAGTACACCCAAAATAAGGAAGCAAAAGAGGCTAGGAGTTTACTTCGCTCACGCAGAGCCCGATGCGTGACATGCGTCCCATGGCCTCAGCGGCAGGCAAGGAATTGGCAACGCCGACCATATCCCTCACCTGAGCCCGGACAACCAACCCTTGGCCGGGCTAGGGGAATCTCGGCGGAGGCGTCAAAATTTTGCGAGGCCGAAGCGTCTGAAGTCTTTAGCCGGATCCCGCTACGGTGGTCGGGGCCACAAAATCGTCCCCCGTGCCCGCAGGGGCGTCTCTTCGGCCAGGAGGACACAGCCTTGCCCTTCAACCTTTTTTCAGCAGAGGGACGAGCAGACATTTCCTCCACACTTTGCTCCTCCTCCCCGGGTACGTCCTAGATTATCCGTCTTTTCTTTTGAGGGGCGGGAGCACTCTCAACGGAGGCGGGCTGGGTAATGGAAGCAGGAACCACGGGCTCAGGGATTTTCTTTGCTGGGGTCGAGGGTTTACCTTTTCCCCTGGGGACGACCTTCGCAGGCGCTCGGCGAGGGGCCGTTGTGGAAGGAATGGCCGAAGACCCGGCCCCCTGCTCGTTAGTAGGCAAGGGGTAAGCCTTCCTGGGATCGGCCTTTGCTTCCCTCAGAATTTTTTGTCGAGCCACCCCTTGGCCCTGCCGGGCCGTCTTACCCGACAGCTCGTCTATATCCACGATCATATCTGAAACAATGAAGGAATGAGTTAGAACGCGCAGAGAGTTAGTAAAGAATAATAAGAAAATAAAAGCAAGTGAAAAGCGACGAGTAAAAATGCATACTTCCACTTCCTTCAAGATCAAATATTTTATCTTTGCATTGAGGGCAGTCCAGCTTAAACCTATTACCCTCGTGCATCGACCATCCAGGGTACTGAATGTACTCGGGGACCTCGCATCGGACGTTCAACCCCTCAAATCTTTTGGTCGACATACCGACCATCCTCAAAAGAACTTCGTCCCGCTAATCGAGCTCCAAGTAATACTCGAAAGGTGTCCAGTCCCTCGAACTCCAAGAAAATCCTCAATGGCTTCTCGCGGACTCCTCGTACTCATCTAAAGTCCCGACCGGAGAAAGTGACTTAACTTGAGCAGCAGAAAGCCGGGGTACCGGGAAGTTCCACCCATACCTACTCTCAACCAAAAAGCTTTCGTCCCGGTGCCCGCTTCCTCCTGAGGCTTGGCGAACAAGTTGATCCCTCGATTGTGGTGTTTGCACTGAAGGCGGTTCAAAGACTTTGTCACCACAAAGTAAGTCTTGAAGAGGGGCAAGGTCGGCTCGAACCCGAGCATCTGAACGCAAGCGGCAAAAGAGATTAGATAACGGACCAAGTTGAGGGAAAGGTCGAGGGGGTGAGCACCTACTTCTTCAAGCAATTCGCATACAAAAGGATCGAGGGGCAGTCGAAGACCCGCCTCAAAAAATGAAACATAGAACCCTACCCTATCTCGCATATCCCGGAGCTCGTCCATACTCAGTGAATTATGGGGGGCGGATCCCCGGAATCTCTTCCGACTGTGATTATATTGTTCGTCCCAGCTTTCTACATCGCTCGGCCACACATTATTTCTCCACTCCCTTAGTATTCTACGAGCGGGAGGAGCATCGTCAGCCTCCACTGAGCCCTCTTCGACCTGGGCAGTAGCCGAGGAACTTCCCCCTCGTTTCTCAATAGCAAGGGCCTTGTTCGCCTCAACTATCTCCTGGGCGACTATCTCCTGGTAGTATTGATTGAAGAGATACTTAAGCGCCTTAGTCTTATCCCCGCATACCAGCATGTGTGCCCCCGCGGGGATATCCTTGGCTACATACTTCTCGTCGGGAAGAGTAGGCAAACCTTCCATGTTGGAGCCACCATCGACCAGTAACGTCATCACTTCGCTCGGTTTCACAAGCGACCAAGCGCCATTGGTTTACAAGTATAACATGTTCGTCTTCGGCGATCGAGCATAGGCGGGATCCGAGCTAACATTCTTGGTTCTCATATTCGGTTTAAAAGCAGTAGAAGAGTTGGGCGAGGAAGAAGAAGAGGTCTCGCTTGGGGTAAATGTGGGGGCAGAAGGGACAGGGTTCATAAAAACCTAAACTCTAGAAATTTAACAATCAAAAAACGACTTAAAGCGAATAAAAGGGGGACGAGTACCTGTGAGCGGATTAAAGCGGGAGCGAGGATCTGAAGCAGAAAAAAAGTAATGGTGGTTAGCACCGGTGTATCGGAAAACCACCGGGAAAAGCTACAGACCCAGAAAACACTTAAAATAGACCCAAAAACTACGAAATTTGTATCAAAAGGAATGAGGGGAAGAGTGCGAACATGGAAACTAAGATTATAAGACAAACAAACGACGGGGAGGAGCAGAAATGAAGGAGTAGCAGATTCGGGTTTTTTCGCCTTCAACAGTCACTGAGAAGAGAAAAGTTTGAGAGGGAAAAAGAAAGAGTGAACTAGAAGCTGGAAGTTTTGGCATTTTATACAAACCCGATGAAACCGGGTCGACCCGACCAAAGAACACGCGAACCTTACCTGAACCATTCCCTGTATGACACGTGGCGAGCAACATGCACGGAATGGTTGCCAACCGACGACGTTTTGATAATTGGACGCCGTCACATTTTGTGAAAAGTAATTACAATGATTACTTACGACTCCTCGTATACCGTGCATTTAATGCATACGGCGGACCAATTTTCTAGGAAAATTCCACTAATAACTCCTATACACATCCTCGACGTCAAAGTGATCGGGTTCAAAGAAACAAACAACAAATCGTCGAGATCAAAGAGCGACCACAAACGGAAATGAACGAAGAACCGAGGAACCATAGCAAAGATCAATGACATGCAAATCGAACATAATATTCGACTATACTTTCCAAGCTAAGGATAAATCCTCGCACTTGGAAACTCGGGGGCTATTGAAGGGACCCGACCTGGGTCCCCCTACGTGGGACGACCACGTGGACTCCAGTCAGACCAGGGCAGGTCCCACCAAAGGCCGAAGACCATTAACCAGCCGATCATCATCGACGACCATCAACCAGCCGACCACCATCGGCGATCATGAGCCAACCAACCTCCACCCTTGATGTATCCTAGACCATTTCGAACATATGAGCAACACCCGACCACACGGGCGAGGACCACCTATGCTCGATCGACAACTCTTCTGTGACAGGATAGGTCTAGCCCATAGCCTGTACATAGCCTCCAGATGTCTTCCTCACAAGAGCCGGACAAGCCATGCAAGCCGCCATATCTTATCGGCTCATCAACTGCCTACAATTGGCACATCACACGCAACATGTTAATCACTCAGGAACTGCCAGCAAGCCGACTAGGGAACCAGTCCCACCATCAGGGACCCCCAGGCCACTCATGATCTCAAATCTAAGCTACTATAAAAGGAAACCTTTCTCTTGAAGAAAGGTAAGATTTACTTAGCATTCTAATACTTACCAAGAGCTTTTATATACAAGATACACAAAGAAACTACTATCAAAATACTCACCGAAAGCTTAAGGGAACGCCTAGCTCCGACACATACCTGATACCCTGATTACTGACTCTCACACCAGAGGGCTATAGCTGGAAAACCCCCAGCACGCTAACGGTAGTTCTCCTTTCAGGTGTCCAACAACCATAGAGCAAGCACGAAGCCCAAATATCCTATCAAACTTGGTACCTCCGGTACCCACATATACCGACGTGATCATCCACCACAAGACACGTCAGCTCCGATCCATTACGTGGACTACCAGCTCAGTCGCCCCATCTTTGTGGCATGATCAGTAAACAATTGTATGGGTACAATCCCCATTTTTAACAAAATATGAAAAAGAATAAGAAAAGGAAATAAACAAAAGAAAAAGAAAAAAATAAAATTTTCATTTACGGATAGTGCTTTTTTTTTTTTTTAAATACAAGCAACCCTTGGAATATAATAAAAAAGATTCTAATTCTACATCCCGGATAATTTAATTCAAAAGAAAAAGAGGAGATAATTAGAAAAGGATGAGACGAGAATCATAAGATCTATTTTTGAAGTAAGAAAAGGTTAGATCCAGACGTTGAGACTGAGAGTAATATTTTTGAACGGGAGAGTGGTTTTAGCCATTTCATTGGCGGTTGACAGTGGGCCCAAGTCCAACGTACTCAACTCAACAGCCGACAACTAACACAAAACGAAAGAAACACCAAACATTCGCTTCGCTAGCAACTTTCCCCTTTTGTTTTTCAAATCCCACAAACCCATCCAAGGACAATACGGTAATATCACATCCTTCTCCCCTCTCGTCTCTCCTCCGTTTAAACGTCGCCGTCATCTGAGTCGAAGCAGAACAGAAGGTCTACCTTAAGAGGAAACCTGTGTTTTAGAGCGAGAGAGATAGAGGTTTCTACTCATGAGTTTCGAGTGGTTAGTAATTGGAAGCCTAATTTGAAAACCCTAATTTTTGTGGACAGTAGAGAAAGTAAGTAAGTAAGAAAGAAACCCTAGCTATGGCAGGCACGTCGCTTGCGGGATTGCAAGATCATCTGAAACTGGCGAGGGAGTATGCGGTTGAAGGCCTGTATGATACTTCCGTCATCTTCTTCGATGGCGCCATCGCTCAGATCAACAAGTAATTCCTTCACCTTCTCTCTTTAATTGTTCTTGACGCATTGCTCTCTAGTCATGAAAATTAAATATTTGATGAATTTATACAGCAGCAGCCGGTTCATGTTTGCGAAATGCTTGAATTTCTAAAGTAGCATCCGGTTCTGCACTAACATTTGGATTGTCCGAGTACTTTACTTTGATAACTTATTTTCTTTACCGAGATAAGTTGAATTGGAAATGTGTACTTGAATAGTGAGATTTCTACTAGCAATTGAGGATCTGTTGGGTGATTGGAGAGATTGAGGAAAGAATTGCAAATGCGAAGAACATAAGTTAGCCTAGTTGGGAAAAAGTAATTCACCCAAAAATATATTATTTCAGGTTTTGCTTGAGTAAATTTGATAATGCATTGGGTGGGCATTGTGGAAACGCAAATATTTGCGCAGAATTTCCCTCAATTTTTTCTTGCTCCAGTGTAATGTTTTCAGCAAGTTGGCTGAGTAGTGACTGACTTGAGTAATCTTGTCTCTCCATTGTACTTTGAATGATTTCATATTTTTCTTATTGGCACCTTTGTAAGGATAACACATTTTGTTGTTCTAGGCATTTAAGCACTCTTGATGACTCTCTAATGCGTTCAAAATGGATGAATGTGAAGAAAGCTTTATCAGAAGAGACAGAGGTTGTGAAGCAATTGGATTCGGAAAGGAGGGCTTTCAAGGATGCTCCAACAGGCAGACGACCTTCTTCACCTCCTATTTCCTCAAAGTCATCATTTGTTTTTCAACCTTTAGACGAGTACCCAACTTCGTCCGGTGCTCCAATGGATGATCCTGATGTGTGGAGACCGCCAAGTCGAGACACCGGTAATAGAAGATCAGGAAGAGCGGGTCAAGTGGGCATGCGCAAGTCACCACAAGATGCAGCTTGGGCTCGGGGTCCTCCTACAAGAGGTGGAGCAGCTGGTCGTGGAGCAAAAGCTGGTGGGTCTGCGAGGCCGAATTCTGGAGTTCGATCATCGACTACTGCAAGAAAGGGCACTGGGTCAGGGAAGTCCGATTCCGGCTCCGGGAAGGCGGATTCTGTTGTAAGTTACCTGTTAAGATTGTCCGCTCCTATTCTTGTAGATTACTCTGCTAGATTTGCAAATTGGTTCATGTTTCCTAGGGAACTCTTGCTGGTACTCCCTCTGTACGAAGAGTCCATGGTTTCACTTCAGGATCAGGATCTCCCGTTTGTCTTTAGTACTATTTTGAAACTTAGCGTACAACCACCATGATACTCTAATGGTATTATTGATACACAATCTACTCAGATTTTCCCCTAACTTGACCCTCATAAATGCTTATTCAAAATTTATTGTACAAATTAGAACATGATATAAGTGGCATAATAGAAAGTCTTGCAGACTGAAAAGAAGAGCTAAAAATGATTCATGCAGCTGGCCCAATTGAGACAAAGGCCGAGTTGAGTAAAGTACTCACTAGGATCTTATTATAATGATCACCATGTTGACCATCCCAAGCGAGTCTCTCGGAGTGGACAGAGTTGTGTTAAGCTATGACTTTTCCATTTCATTTGTCCATGGACAGATACAGAAACCAAAGTACATATGTTCTTCTGAGTGGAATCTGGAAGGTTCATTTAGAGTCAGTCACAGCAAATCAATGCGAGATTAAAAGCCGAGGACTGGTCGAAAATTTGGTTACAATGAGTTTTTATGGCTAGTGTTACACTGTTACTTGATAGCCTCTAATGGTCTAGTGTGTCCCGGAAAGTGGAAAAAGTATGTATGGGGTATCGTGTGATTGACAATTACTTGTAATGTTAGAAGAAGTCTATAAATTAGCAGATTAGTTTCTTCCGACTAAGAAATATCATGTTCAAAAACCGAATGGACTAGGGTGACTGTTGTTGACAGATGTTTCATATTACTAGGAAAGCTTAAAATTTACAGTTTACTTGCTAGGGAGATGTTATAAAATGTGACAAAATCGACTATGATCTAAGAAGCTCCGATACCGACACGTGATGCAATATAACACAACATCCACTTGCTGCGGGAATGATAATTTAAAGAGCATGACCCGACAAGTTAGGGATACATCAAGAAATGCTCATTAAATACCTATTATATACACAATTGTATATGCATACACACATGACCTTCATTTAATATCAAGAATCAAACAATTATAGATCTATGCTACAATCATTTCGTTATCATCCAGTTGGAACACTTTGAGAATTTGCCATGTGTTATCTGATTCCATTTGTTTTGAACGCTGAACTTTATGCCTGTATTTCCTTACAATATAAAGTTGCATTTAAGTCTTGTCCTGTTGATGTACAAGTCCCCAACATTACACCGGACTTTGAAAGTGATTGAAGATATGATAAGGGTTTGACTCGGTCCGGATAGGAGAGTGGGGAGTGCTCGATACTTGTCCAAAACTGGCATGCAGACATTTGAATAGTATCAGTACTTCGTAGCCTGTGATTGTTTGGTCATGTAAATTATGGACGAGTAAGAGCAATTAATGTTCATTCTGGTTTATCTTATATTTATTTTCATTTATTCACTCTCTGTATTTCCTGCTCTTATGCGTATGTATATATATGTATTGTTATTGAGTTTGAATATAGAATTTTGGGATCTGTGTTTATGTTATTGTTGCAATTGTCAGAATGGTGATGCTGAAGAGGGAAAGTCAAAACGTGGACAGTATGAGGGGCCTGATCAGGACTTGGCTGCAATGCTTGAAAGAGATGTCTTAGAAACCTCTCCTGGAGTGAGATGGGACGATGTTGCAGGGCTGAGTGAAGCAAAAAGACTTCTGGAGGAAGCTGTTGTTCTTCCTTTATGGATGCCTGAATATTTTCAGGTATATGGGATTCGCCAAAAGATGAATTATTATAGGTTGGCTTCAAACATGGTTTTAGGTGCAGTTGATATCATGTCACATTTATCATTATATGTAGTTTTTGGTTGATAGTACAGACAAGGATAGCAGCCCAGAGTCTCTTTCTAGAATAAATGAAAGGGGCATGTCACCATACACTAATTATCAGTGAAGGAATTGGGTTACTTTTGTGAATGGTGTAGAATATCTTTTTATTAGTGTACCATTCAGTCGGAAACTTGAGCCATGATCATCTCCTCAAGTTAAACAAGTTTTCTCCATCTACGTCCAAAAAATGCATGCAAATTTCAGCTGTGCTTTTACAAACTTTCACCCACCTGAATCTTATGGCATTTTGCTCTCAGGGAATTAGGAGACCTTGGAAAGGTGTTCTTATGTTTGGTCCTCCAGGTACTGGGAAGACGCTCCTTGCAAAAGCCGTTGCAACTGAGTGCGGCACAACATTTTTCAATGTTTCTTCTGCTACCTTGGCTTCAAAGTGGCGTGGAGAGAGTGAGCGTATGGTCCGGTGCTTGTTTGATCTTGCAAGAGCTTATGCTCCGAGCACAATTTTCATTGATGAAATCGATTCGCTTTGCAATGCCCGTGGGTGAGTATTTCCGTGAGTATTTCCTTGCAACTATGGATTTGAAATCTGTATGGCTTTCTCAGATGATCATTCAACTTGAGATGTTTCTAGCACTTCGTCTCACTCCATTCCTATGTAGTATCTTTAGCATGTATGTGTAATTATTTGCAATTGTGCAGTGTTTTTCTCATATGTTGGTCTGTGTGTGTGTGTGCACAGTACTTCGACTACTTGGAATGAGATTTGAAAGGTTCCAAGTTCATTGTGGATCAGATAGCAATTCTGTGTGCACGTTGGACCTGTTTTAATATGAATAATTTCTTTTGTACAGGGGTTCAGGAGAACATGAATCATCGAGAAGGGTGAAATCTGAACTTCTAGTTCAGGTAGATGGTGTAAGTAACACATCCACCAATGGAGACGGTAGTCGCAAAATAGTGATGGTTTTAGCAGCTACAAATTTTCCATGGGATATAGACGAGGCACTAAGGTTGAGTCCCATTTATTATTATATTTTTGATCAATAAACTATAGGATTGTTATTGTTGGTTACTTTCTTTGCATTAGACCTTTTGCTTGAATCTTGGTTGGTAATGCTATGCAGGAGGCGGTTGGAAAAGCGAATATACATTCCTCTACCAAACTTTGAGAGCCGCAAGGAGCTTATAAAGATCAATTTGAAAACTGTTGAGGTAAAGCGTCTTTACTAATTAATCTGCCATTCATTGAATTGCTTGTGTTCCTGTACGTACCAGTACCATGTGGCTTCTGGACTGGATTGCTAGTCCATTCCTTCGACTATCAGCTTTTATTGTTATCTTCAGTAAATGATTTATTCCACTTGGCCCCTAGTTATGTAACCTATTTTGCGTTTGGCTGTGCCCCCATTTATAACTTCAGGTAGCTGCTGATGTGAATATTGATGACGTGGCACGCCGAACAGAGGGATACAGTGGAGATGACCTGACAAATGTTTGTCGGGATGCTTCCTTGAACGGGATGCGGCGTAAAATAGCTGGGAAGACACGGGATGAGATAAAGAACATGTCGAAAGATGAGATCTCAAATGATCCTGTTGCCATGTGTGACTTTGAAGAAGCCATAACCAAGGTTCAACCTAGTGTTTCAGCTGCTGACATTGAACGCCATGAGAAGTGGTTTTCAGAATTCGGATCTGCATAAAAGGGTAAAACTAGTTTGTCCATGTTTTGTTTACTATGGGTTATTGGATAATGGCTTGCAATTTTACAGCTGTGTAATTTATGATTCCAAGTTTTGGATTTGTGTATGTGTAAGCATTAAAATAGAAATTAAAAATGACACCGGAATGTCTTATGAAAATGAATCCACAGAAAGGCAGAGCATTGGCCAAGAAATGGGGTTAAAGGTGGCCAATGTCCAGAATGTGCAGAACAGAAATTCAGCCAATTTTAACTAATAAACTGTATTGACTCGGGAGGTTCCAAAAGGCGTGGCTATATGCGTTGGAAAGATATACGAGTCTAGTTTAGGGGGGGGGGGGGAAACGGTTTGTCGTTTCGAGCTATGTGGAGTTAGATAGGGCATTTTTTGTACGAGGTGTCCGGGCTGTCTGCACACAGTTTCTGTAGTCTATTTTTCATCTTTCTTTTGATTGTTCCTCTTGGTTTTTTCTCCAATGGATAAGGCTGGAAGTTCATCATCCCTAGTAGCTATACAAGTTTAGATCATCTCTTTTATTTGGACCAGTCCTTTGTATTTTGTTTGTAATGTTCCGACTTTTCATATTTCCCCCCATTCATGAATTCTCTAGGTTCATGGTTCATGTATCTTTGCCAATTGAATGGAGGCTTGTTCCATTCTAGCCTATATAAACCTCTATACTTGAGGGGGAAAAAACAGAGAATTGAGTAGATTTGAGCCTTCGGTAATTTATAAAAGAAGGATTTCTTCTTTTCTTACTCTTACCTTTGGAGATTCCCAAGTGTAGTGAGTGTTTAACCCATTTCAACATTACACTTGTGTTTCCTCCTTATTTCATCCTTTTTTCTGGTGTTAAATTGGTATCAGAGCTTTAGCCTTGCCTCCTCGGCATCAACTTGCTCGTGAAAGAAACCTATGTGATGTTGAAATGGATGATCTTAAGAGACGAGTGCAACAACTCCAACAACGATTACAGTACGAGCCTCTTAATCATGATGATCCACGTCATGGTTAAGATGTTGTGAATGAAGAGGAGGATCTCCCCCCTTTCATGATGATCCACGTCATGGTTAAGATGCTGTGAATGAAGAGGAGGATCTCCCCCCTTTCATCACGCTCAAAATGAGGCGTCGAGTGAAGAGGGCTCTCCCCGTCATCGTAACCAAAGAAACCATCATTTCCATTATTTCCAGTGAGATGACTTCAAAATTGACATCCCAGATTTTGAAGGTAAAAACAGTCTAGATGATTTTATTATTTTATTGATTATTGATTGGCTAAACACAGTCGAAAGAGTTTTTGACTACAAGGATGTAAAAGAAGATTGTAAGGTCAACCGAAAGTATTTGTCGGAAAATTTCTGACAAGATTCTTTCCTTCAATTTCACAAGTTTAAGCAGGGGGAGATGTCCGTTGAGGAGTACACTATTGAATTTGAGCATCTTATGTTGCGTTGTGAAGTTGAGGAGCCGAAAGAGCAAACCATTGCTCGGTACTTGGGCGGATTGCGATCTGAAATTTGTGAGGTTGTTGAATTAAAGCCTTTTTGGACTTATAATGATGTTTTCAAGTTGGCACTCAAGGTGGAACGACAACTAAAGGCGAAAAGGGGTAATTATCGGTTGACAAAGGATGGTAGTTTGTCCAATCGAAGAAGTCCCTCCACTTCCAAGTCGACTTCATTCGTGAAGGGATCTACTTCCAAAACAGCCCATAACCTTTAAGTTGCAGCTAAGACATCTTTTAATGATTCTCACCGGTGTTTCAAATGTCATGGTTTTGGTCATATCGCTTTTGATTGTCCAAATCGGAGGGTTGTATCTTTGGTGGAAAAAGATAATAGAGAAGAGCAACCTGCACATGCAACTAGTGAGAAAAATGGAGTCAAAATCACTTTGGGACCTTCTAAGATGGATAGGTATCCCAAACCTTCCGAAGGAGAGGGAAATAATTTTCTATCAAAATGTGAGATTAATACGACTATGGAAGAAGCTATGGAGGCCTTTGCTCTTATGGTGCTAGAAGGGAATGAAGACGTCTATGTAATTCCTCCACAAATAAAGCCTCTTCTTGAAGAATTTCAAGATGTGGTTCCAGAACAAATTCCACCAGGCCTTCCTCCCATGAGAGATATACAACACCACATTGATTTTGTTCCCCGATCAGTCATTCCAAACAAAGTAGCCTATAGAATGAGCCTAAAGGAGTACGAGGAGCTCCAACGTCAAGTGGGCGAATTGTTGGCTAAGGGAATTTTGAAGGAGAGTATGAGTCCTTGCGCAGTTCCTGAGCTTCTTGTGCCTAAGAAGGATCAAACTTGGCGCATGTGTATTGATAGTAGAGATGTGAACAAGATTACTATCAAGAACCAGTTTCCCATTCCCCGCCTAGATGACCTCCTAGACCAATTGCAGGTGCTATTATCTTTTCCAAGATTGATCTTCGAAGCGGCTATCACCAGATTCGAATGAGACCAAGAGATGAATGGAAAACAACTTTCAAGACAAGGGATGGGCTCTGTGAATGGATGGTTATACCCTTTGGCCTTTCTAATGCTCCTAGCACATTTATGCGTCTTATGAATCACATTTTAAAACCTTTTATTGGTAGCTTTGTTGTGGTTTATTTTGATGACATCCTTGTTTATAGCAAGGATGCAAATCAGCATTTGGAACATCTTCATCAAGTATTTAGGGTTCTAAGAGAGCAAGAATTGTACGCTAACTTTAAGAAGTGTAATTTCTTTACAACTAGTCTTGTGTTTTTGGGCTATGTTGTTTCGAGGGAAGGAATCAAAATGGATCCAAACAAGGTTGAAGCAATTACAAGCTGGCCTGTTCCTTGGTCAATTCATGATGTTCATAGTTTCCATGGCTTGGCATCCTTCTATCGGTGTTTCATCAGGAATTTCAGCTCCATCATTTCTCCAATTACTGATTGTCTAAAGGGAAACAACTTTTCGTGGACAAAGGAGGCAACAAATAGCTTTGAAGTTCTCAAAAAGAAGGTGACTGAGGCTCATATTCTTGCATTACCAGATTTCGACAAAGTTTTTGAAATAGATTGTGATGCTTCGAAAGTGGGAATTAGTGCCGTTCTTAGCCAAGAAGGCAGGCCCATTGCTTTTTTTAGTGAGAAGCTAAATAACTCTCGTAAGAACTAGTCTACTTATGATAAAGAGTTCTACACGATTGTTAGAAGCTTAGATCATTCACAACATTATCTTTTGGGTAAGGAGTTTGTTCTTTTCTCTGATCATGAAGCATTGAAGTTCATAAACACACAACACAAGCTATACAACCGGCATGCCAAATGGGTCGAGTTTATTCAAGCTTTCTCATTTCACATTAAACACAAGTCTGAGGTTCTTAATCAAATGGTCGATGCACTAAGTCGTAAGCATTCCTTGCTGTCCATTATGCAAGTTCAGGTGTTGGGTTTTGAAATTCTTAAGGAGCTCTACAAGGAAGATCCCTATTTCAGTGAACTTTATTAGCGATGTTTCGAAGGACCGAATAATCATTTTTTGATACAAGAGGGCTTTCTTTTTACGGAGAACCGATTATGTATCCCTTAATGTTTTTTAAGGGAGGCTATAGTCATTGAAGTTCATGGAGGAGGATTAGCTGGCCATTTTGGAAGAGATAAAACACTTGCTCTTCTAAAAGATAAATATTATTGGCCAAGGATGGAATGCGATGTCATACGACATGTAGGGCGATGTGGTGTTTGTCATAGAGCCAAGTCTCATGCTCAAAATATAGATTTGTATACTCCTTTACCAGTACCAGTGGCACCTTGGGAGGATGTGAGTTTAGACTTTGTTGTCGGTTTGCCTCGAACGCAACAGAACAAAGATTAAATCATGGTGGTTGTCGATAGATTCTCGAAAATTGCCCACTTCGTTCCTTGCAACAAGACATTGGATGCAACTCATGTGGCAGATCTTTATGTGAAAGAGGTGGTAAAGCTTCATGGCATTCCAAAGACCATGACTTCAGATCGTGATTCGAAGTTCATGAGTCATTTTTGGCGTACGCTTTGGAGTAAGCTGGGGACTACTCTTCGTTTAGCTCTTCAAACCATCCTCAAACCGATGGCCAAACAGAGGTTGTTAATAGGTCCTTGGGGAACCTGTTAAGGAGCTTCGTAGGTAGCAAACCTCGTCAATGGGATCTCACATTAGTTGAATTTGCTTACAACCGGTCGTCGACAAGTCAAACTACTGGTTCTAGTCCGTTTGATGTCGTTTATGGTAAGAACCCTCATTGCCCGCTGAACTTGGCTCCACTTCTGACTACTTATCATTTTAGTGGTGATGCGGAGGAGCATGCGAAGTACATAAGGAAGTTGTATGAACACATTCGAGACAAAATAATTAAGCATAATGAGAAGTACAAGGCGAGTACTAACAAGCATTTGAAGTATGCAACTTTTAAAGAGGGGGATTTAGTATGGATTCATCTTCGTAAAGAATGTTTTCCTAGGGGTCGTCATGGGAAACTTAAGCCTAGAGCAGATGGTCCATTCAAAGTACTTCAACGCATTGGTGAAAATGCTTACAAGATTGATCTTCGAGCTGGCTACGGTGTTTCAACAACATTTAATGTGGCGGATCTCTCTCCATATCATGGCGAAAACAATGATTTTGACTCGAGGACAAGTCTTCTTCAACCAGGGGAGAATGATACCGGAATGTCTTATGAAAATGAATCCACGGAAAGGCAGAGCAGTGGTCAAGAAATGGGGTTAAAGGTGGCCAATGTCCATAACATAAATTCAACCAATTTTAACTAATATACCGTATTGACTTGGGAGGTTCCAGAGGGCGTGGCTATATGTGTTGGAAAGATATACGAGTCTAGTTTGTGGGGGAAAAAAACGGTTTGTCGTTTCGAGCTCTGTGGAGTTAGATAGGACATTTTTCGTACTAGGTGGTCGGGCTGTTTGTACACAGTTTCTGCAGTCTATTTTTTATCTTTCTTTTGATCGTTCCTCTCGATTTCTTTTCCAATTGACAAGGTTGGAAGTTCATCATCCCTATTAGCTATATAAGTTGAGATCATCTTTTTTATTTGGATAAGTCATTTGTATTTTATTTGTAATGTTTCGACTTTTCATGAATTCTCTAGGTTCATGGTTCATGTATATTTGCCAATTGAATGGAGGCGCTTGTTCCATTCTAGCCTATATAAACCCCTATATTTGAGGGGCGGGGCGTGGGGGAAGGAAACAGAGAATTGAGTAGATTTGAGGCTTTGGCAATTTAAAGAAGAAAGATTTCTTATTTTCTTATTCGTTACCTTTGGTGGATTCTTAAGTGTAGCGAGTGTTTAACCCATTTGAATGGTACACTTGTGTTTCCTCCTTATTTTACCCCTTTTTCCGGTGTCAAAAAATATTAAAAAAAATTCAGTCAACAAGTGCTTTTCGGGAGATGATTGATGAATCATGAATGTGAAACCGAGTGAAGAGGGAGTGGACGTAATTTGAAGTATGTAATTATTTTCGCATATACAATCGGTCAATATTCTGACATCAACAACAATGATCGATAATACCAATGAGACGAGACGGCATTTGAACGGACCGCTCAAGAATCAAGATAGATATATTCACCTGCTTTCTTTCTTGTTCAACTTTGGTGAGATTCCTAACTTAGATTGCCATTGCCGGTCATAACTCATAACTCATATGGTATGTCCCATATCCCAATCAAAGTGGAATTCATCCTCCTCCTTACTCCTTAAAACAACTAACTTTGTGCAACCTCAATCTGGAAATCTATATTCTCCACGTTCCAAGATAAATTAATTAACTTTTTCGAGTATTTAACAAATCAAACTTTTTAGGGTTGTCCCTTTATTTTATTTTGCACTATAAATGTTTCGTCTTTTAAATATGGGACTATTTTCTTTGATTAGGTCTCATCTGATATCATCTTACGAATTTTAATTCATAAAATAAACCTCTACTTTCTCACAATTTAACCTTCTAACATACGATAAGTCGGGTCAATAAAATCCTTCTTACATAAAATAATCGTAAAATCGTCTTGTTGAAGTTTTTATCTTTTCTTTTTAGAATACAACAAACCAAAAAGAAAAGTGACTATATATTTTTATTGAGAAGGATGAAGTATTAACTTATACTTTCTCAGTTCCGGGCAAAGAGTCCATTATTCTATTTTAACATGTTTCACTTAAAGAGTTAGACATATAAGTATCATTTTATTACTAATGAACTACTAATAGTGTAATTTTTTTTAAAAATAACTTTCAATCGGCGAATCTTTGTCCAGTTTCTTAATTGATTTAACGTAATCGTAACAGCAGATAGCTGTTATCATAAAGCCATTGAAAGACGGCCAAAAATATAAATTAAGAAAAAAACATAAAAAGGTTCCATACATCAATTTGCCATTTTGCATAGTGGTTAAAATCAGCATATAGAACTCCTCTCTTTCTCTCACACGCATACACGCTTTCCATAGCTTACCCCGCCTCATTCAAATTCAACACAAATAAAAATGGAAGGCTCACTATGCGTCGTATGCTTTATTTTAAGATTTTTGAACATCTTTTAATTCTTTAAGAAACTATTTTAGTTTAAAGATAAATAATTATTTAATTATTTAATAGGTAGAAGTTATAGTTAAAAAAGAAGGAAAATACTATAGCTAGTATCACCAAGTTACTACACAAGTTTACCTTGAAAGCAAAGTGAATGTGCATCTTTAAGATATAATTGTTGCTAGGAAGATAAACTTGATAGTAATCTTGGCAATGTTGAAAAAAAGAAAAAAAAAGTAAGAATGATTAGAGTCGAATAATTAGTAGGCAAAAACTTAGGAAGAAACTTTTCTATGAGTATTTCTTGTGAAATTGATTCTTTTGACCCGATCCTCCGTGTGTAGATTGAATAAGCTATGAAATACTAGGGATCCGTTTTATAAATTAAAATTCGTAAGATGGTTTATATATATATATATATATATATATATATATATATATATATATATATATATATGAGACCTACTCTAATTAGTATAGGAGGAAAAGAGTAAGAAATAAATTAGGGAATAGGGAGTGCGTTAACTAACGTTAAGGGTGTGTTGGGTGGTGTAGTTATCAATGCTTTTGCTTCCCATAAACCAATTATTGTTTTGAGTTAACACTTCCTTCGTTTTGTGTAAAGAGTTTTCGTTTGGAAGTATAATTTTTTTTAAAAAAAAGATATATTTAGTAGGTCATTAGTAATAAAATAACACATTAATACCTTAATTTTTGAAAATAGATTATTTAAATAAAACATCGTAAAATGGAATAGTGGAGTGTTTTAGATTATAAATATAGGGAGTGGAGAGTATGAGAAATTAATTAAGCAGCAAAGTGAAGGTAGAATCATGGCAAGGACAAGCTCTCTTCTTCTAGTTGTTTTCTTGTTCATCATTGGACCCACAACCAGCTCTCATCGTTATGATCACCACTTATCATACACTATTAGAGGTAATTAATTCATTCTCGATGATCCAATTTAGTAATTAGTATTTGGTAGTTAGTAATAAAATAAATTATATGCAGATGATGTATGTACAAATTTAACGGTAGACTGTGGGGAAGGAAAATGCGTACCTGATTTAGGCGGGTTATTATATCATTGCGAATGCAATCCTGGATGGAAAGCTATTCAGATTGGTCCTCTCACCTTCCCTTCATGTCTTGTTCCCAACTGTACGTTCCTAACCTTTTCCTCCAATTCTTATTATTCTGTCATTTGGGTTTCTTAAAAGTTGCATTACAATTTGCAGGCACCCTGAATTTGACCTGCGGGACTGGTGCTCCCCCACCACCTTTATTTCCGCTTCCACCATTGAACTTCTCGAGTCGTACGTAAACATCTCATATGATATATACACGACATTAATTTCATCAGTTTTAAATCAAATCTTTTTTCATCATCAGCTTGTAACCTGGTTTGGTGCGGTGATGGAAACTGCGTGGTGAATGGAACCGGATACTATTGCCAATGTTATGATGGCTCAGCAAACCTGTTTGACAATCCAGATTTTGTTTGTGTGGAACAATGTAATAACACTAACTAGATCTTCTCTCTCTCTCTCTCCTAAAAAGTTTACATGCATAAAAATTGTGTTATTCTAATTATGGTTGCATTAAGCAATTAGCGTAACCAACTATTAAATAATGCTACTTCTGTTTGCTTTTTTAAAAATCATCCTTTATAGGCTCTTATGGAGCAGACTGTCACCACCTTAATCTTGGCCCGCAACCGCCACCACCCCCACCTACTTCAGGCTCAGCCGGCAATGGTAGGTTTAATTCTTGCAGTCTTGCTATGGCTGGTTTACACTTTACAGACATTTGATCGATCATGAAAAACAAATTAAATTTAACATGGGTTGGAGCCAAAAGAAGCTTTAATTTAATTTAATTTTTGTTTTTTCTTGTTAGGTCCAAAAGAAGCATCAAATTGCTGGAGGAAACTCCCCAAACTGATTATTGCAATGTTAACAACAGCAACATTCCTGGCGTGGGTTTAGAGCAGATCAGATGAAATAACTAACCTTAATTAGTATGCAGAGGTTTTTATTACTCCGTATTTATTTGTTAATTCTCATCTCTCGTTCTACTTTTATGTTCAATCGGGATCATCAATACATAAATTTAGTATTTGAATGCAACGTACAATTTATTATTTGGTGAAAAGAATTGTTCGAAATCTTCTCTCCTCTCGGTTGATCAACAATGCATTTGTTACAGCTCAAGCGTAGTCAAATATACAAGCCTACTCTTTTCAAAATGAATTAAAGTACAAAATTTCACTGGGTCTATGGAACTCAAACTCCAACCCAATATAATATCAGGTGGGCTGGCTCGGGTTTGTTTTTGACAACTCTAAGCTTAATGTACATATGTTTAATTTTCGTTTTTAATTACTGATAGAACGCAATGCCATGGAAACTCAATATGGAACGATGTTACTGCCAATGTTGCAGTGAATGTTGCAATAATGACAGTAACAATGTGAACTGAAAGTGTATCACAGAAAATAGCAGCGGAAGATTTGTTTTCAGATTTAAAATCAAACGGTCTTAGGAAGACAGAAAATCACACACAATCAATCTACAAGTATCAAACTTGTAGATCACGCCTCAAGGCAACAAATAATATTAAAATCAAGACTGTTTTTGAATCTTAACAATTAACACAAAATTCTCACAAGATATAGAATCTTGAAGAATCACAAAACCCACATAAACTGCCAGAACAAACGTGGGAAGAAAAACTTAAAACAAGAACAGCTTCCGAAAAACAAACACACAAACTGGAAGCTTTGAAAACACAACTTCAGGAAACACAAGGCTGTGTTCCAGAAGATTTTAAACAGCAGCAGCAACACCAGCTGATACAACGCAGAATAGTGATCTTCGTGTATGAGATGTTGATTTCCTCTTCACAAAATCGACACACGAGACTTCTAGATTGAAACTCTCCTACACCTTCTGTTTTTGAATATGGTTTGATTCTCTCAGCGTGTATCAGCTCTTCTGCGCACATCCAGACTGCTCGACTTCTCTTCTATATATAGGCTGCAACGACTTGTAAACCAAGACACCAAGGAATCCTGCATACACACGGCCAACAACCAAATCCTACTAGGAAAGAGATTAAACAGAAAATTATACAAGATTTTGTTTCCTAATTTGATACCATTAATAACTAAATACTTATGCAAGGATTTAGTTACCCAAAAATATCACCTAAATCTAATAAGAGAATCCTAATTAAATCCTATCACAATAATACCAATTAAAATCCTAATTTGACCAAGAGAGTGAAAACAAGATAAATTAGGCAATGCCTAAATTACCCTTACAATCACCCCCTTTGTTCGAGCATTCTTGGTCAAATCCACAAGACCTGCAAGAAGATCATGATGAACATTTCCTGAAACGAAGATCAGAAATATAGAAGAGAGATATGATCAACAAACCACAGTCACCATAAACAGCATGTTACATGAATCTCAAATGTCTATCCTAGTTATTACAGACCCAAATGAAGTAATTGTTTTACCAACCATCAACATCAGTTTCATAACATCAGAACCACAAGAGAAGATGAAACAACAGAAACAACAGATTATCCTTCAGAAGTACATTCATTCAGGACCTTCATCACGAACCCTTGCATCAGCATCACTACCAACTCTTGTTGCAGCCTCACCCCCTATTTGACCAGAATGTTGTCCCAGCCAGGAGGAATACTGCGCAGCCAAAGTAGTGAGAAAGGCCTGATGTGCAGTAATATGAGATAGCTGGTCCTGTATCAGCCGCAGTTGCTCTTTGACAAAGAAAACTGACATAGGAGCCATAGGAGGGGCAAACAGAGGGGATGTTGCACTGGATGTTGCAACATTCGGAGGAACACTGATAGGTACAACAGGTGAAACAGGAACTGAAGGAGATGCAGTAGTAGGAGGAATAGAAGGATCAGTGAAAGGTGTATCCGGAGCTGAACTGAGAGGCAAATTCACGAGTCTATCGCCTTTTAAAAGTTTTGAGGAAAAATGGAGAGGCTCAAGAACAGGTGAGAGTCGAATGGAGGAAGAAGGTTTATACCCTTGAGAAAGTAGGATCCTGTAAATGAGTGAGGGAAATATGAGGGACCGTTTGTCACCACCCGTTTCAGCCATGGATGATATTTTCCTAAAAACATACAGTCCTAGATCAAAGGGTTTTTGAGAGCCAAGGAGGTACAAGATTTTAGCATGCTCTTCAGTGATAACATTTGTGTTTTTGGACGGAGACCAATTTGCACAACAGATTTTGTGCAAAAAGGCATAGAGAGAGGACACCTGTGAAGTACTAACAGGAATACCCTTGGCTGGCCATAATTTAATTCGACTACCCGAAAGTTCACAAATACACAAATTTAGGTCGACATTGAAATCAACAATACCAGAAGGATGAGAACCAAGCATGGAATTTATGACAGTGGGGGAAAATGAATACCATCGACCTCTCACATAAACTTTCTCAAAACTAGAGTCACAAGAATCAGCAATTCGTTTTTCCAAATTTGAATAAAACTCATGGATTATTTCGCGACAGTAAGGGGCAGCAGATGAAATGGATGTCACAAGATGGCGTTCAGAAACATAGGCTGACAGATTATAAGAGTCTAACACAGAATCCAAAACATTCCTTTCATCAATGATATTTCGTGAAATATTGTATCTACTAGAAGCAGCTTTAGATATAAAGGAAGAGGAGAAAGGAGTACCAAGAGGTTTCATTTTTCTGGATGTTGCAACAATAGGTGCAACATTGAGACGAACAGAGCGTCTCCTTGAAGATCGTACCGGAGACTTATCAGATTCTTCACTAACAGCAGGGGTACCTTTCGGAGTAGCATAGTTCTGGTCAGAACTATCGTCAAATTCTGATGAAGTCGATGAACCAGGAGCGGTCGGAGGAGGAGCTGAGGTTGAAGGACCGGATGACGAGACACGAGCTTGGCGCAATCGACTTAAATTTCGAACAACGTCATCATCAATGACAGATTGTGCAACTCTTGATGATGTCCTTCGAGGGGGAGGAGATTCGTAAGGAAGACTACCCTCGAGACGGAATTGGATAATTATCATCTTCAACCGGCCCCCGGCAGAGGAGAGACCGGTGACACCGAACGCCACGAACAGGGGAATAACTCTGGGAACGAAATCATCATCATCCGAGTCGCTATCAAGAAGGACGGATTCCGTGAAGAATCCAGCATCAACCTTAGTTTTCTTTGCAAAGACGAATATCAAGAATCGAAGGGTTATCATAATTGGCCTAATCCTCGTTGACGCTTGGACCGGCGAGTGTTAGGGTTTCCAATGGAGGGAAAACCGGTCAAGTCGCCTGGATTTTCAACATTAATTTCATTCCCCTTTTCGCCAGGGAGAATCATGGTGAGAGGTTCAGGGACTGGTTGATAGACAACCATGGCCTTTGACAGATCAACTGCCGCCGAGAGATTAGGGCTCACTGATGTCTTCGTTGTTGTGACATTCGACCTCGAAAATTTGGGGCTTTTGGAAGAGGAAGCCATTGATGTTTAATGAGTGGAGAACTTAAAATGATGGAGATAGAATTTTTGAGAAACGAACTGAGACCAGACAAAGTCGCCGGAAAATTTTGAAGAGATTTGTAGTGAACAATGGCGTACGTTCCTGCAAGAGAGATTCACTAAACCTGCCACTAATTGCAATTAGACGTTGGTAATTAATGCAGAGTAATGAACCGACGCACACATTACCAGGCATTCAAAATTCAAACTGCACAAGCTGACCAACCTGATATGAGTAAGACATGAGTTTGCTGTTTGAGACATGAGAGTAATAAAAACAATTTGAGTTACAATCTGATTTCAAAAAACACATGCTTTTAATTGATCAGAAATTTTGGGAATACACAAAAACATACTTAACCAGAATTGAGACTCCACAAAATATATAAACACAGATACTCAGCCCAGTTCTAATCATGAAGAAACAACACAGTAGTGTAGACAGCCACATAAAATCATGACTTTGAGAACAAGAATCAAAACAGGCATTAAACTTGATGGACAGACATTAAGAAGGCTGATATCCTGCACCTATATGCCCTAACCAGTATGTCTAAAGTATGCAAAGAAGAAGAACAACAGAAAAAATGCATACACACACAAGTGATATGTCTAGATCAACTGATTGCAGTTCTCAATGTTGCAACAATGAAAATCACATTCACCAAAAAATCTGTGATTTTATGTTTGAATTTACAAATTTTCTTTCACCAAATGACACAATACTCCCAGAAACATTATAGGTACTTTATTTCCCTATAAAACTAGCTTTACTTTATTTCAAGCTAAAGACACCACTAGGAACCTTTCACACTATTTACCAAGGGTGGCAACTTTGCATTTGATCGACCCATGAAATTCGAAAATCCATAGTCCCAAAAGAAGGAAGCCACAACCTTGTTCATAGGTAGCTCTTTTCCGTTAGGTAGCTTTCACACTTTCTCAAATCAGAGGAGTCAATTTAGTCAAGATCAACCCATGCAAGTCGAAACTTCATGGTACATTGACAAATTGCAGCATCCTAAAACTTTTGAAAGGTAGCTCTTTCCTTTGTGGTGCAAACGAGAGATTTCTCTCAAACACAACAACTTCTTGGGAGAAGGTGAGAAGAATTTTGACAACATAATCACAGAAATTTTTGAATGAATCATTACACATGCTCAAAGGTACTAAATACAAACAGATTTGATCTAGTGTGCCCTCCTAGACAACAATGCAGTATGCCTAAATTTTTTTAATTTTTTTATTATATAGTGAGTGATTACATGGCACACATACCGAGAGATTTCCTAAGATTGATGAATCTCTCAAAATCTAGACTTTTAGTAAAGATATCAGCCAATTGGTTATCTGTACCAACATGTTCAATGCACACAATGCCTTGTTCAACTAAGTCTCTAATAAAATGGTGTCTTATATCTATGTGCTTTGTTCTTGAGTGTTGAACAGGATTTTTAGCTATGCTTATAGCACTTGTGTTGTCACAATACATAGTTAAGATGTCACTGTGCAATCCATAATCTTTAATCATTTGTTTCATCCACAAAAGTTGTGTACATGCACTACCGCCAGCCTATATATTCAGATTCAGCTGTTGATAGAGCCACACAATTTTGTTTCTTGCTAAACCAAGAAATCAGATTGTTTCCTAGATAAAAACATCCTCCAGATGTACTTCTCATGTCATCAATACTGCCAGCCCAGTCAGCATCACTGAACCCAACCAGATTGGTGTTTGTGTGCTTAGTATACCACAAACCCATGCCAAAGGTCTCACCAACATATCGAATGATTCTTTTGACAGCTTTTAGGTGAGAAACTTTGGGGTTTGCTTGATACCTTGCACACAAACACACACTATGCATGATATCTGGACGAGTGGCAGTTAAATACAGCAAACTTCCTATCATACTTCTATACAAGGTAGGATCAACACTTTCTGATTTTTCATCTTTATTAAGTTTGTTGGATGTACCCATAGGGGTCTTTTTATGTTTTCCATTCTCAAGATCGAATTTCTTCACCAAGTTTAGAGAGTACTTGGCTTGAGAAATGAACATCCCTTCATGTGATTGTTTGATCTGGATGCCTAAGAAATATGTCAATTCACCTACCATGCTCATTTCAAATGTGGATGTCATGCAATGCACAAATTCTTTTTCCAAGGATTTGGAGGTGGATCCAAACACGATGTCATCAACATAAATTTGAGCAATCAAAATATGTTTATCTTGTTTTTGAATGAACAATGTTTTATCCACCTCTCCCCTTTTAAACCCACTTTGTAAAAGGTGATCTGTAAGCCTACCATACCAAGCTCTAGGAGCTTGTTTGAGGCCATACAAAGCCTTTTTCAATTTAAACACATGATTGGGTTTATGGGGGTCCTCAAACCCTTTTGGTTCGTTCCACAAAAACTTCTTCCTCAAGAATCCCATTCAAAAAAGCACTCTTCACATCCATTTGTTGAAGAGTAATGTCAAGGAAACAAGCAATTGCCGAAGTAGACGGATAGACTCAATACGGCTACAGTGCAAAGGTTTCATCAAAGTCCACCCCTCAACTGTGTATACCCTCGAGCTACCAATCTAGCTTTATTCCTCATTATTTCTCCCACTTCATTCGTTTTGTTTTTGAAAATCCATTTAGTTCCAATAACATTTATTGAAGTGGGTCTGGGAACTAGATACCACACATCATTTTTTGAAAATTGATCTAGTTCCTCTTGCATGGCATTTATCCAGCTTTCATCTTTAAGGGCCTCTTGCACATTTTTAGGTTCAACAGTGGAAACAAAACACGAAGCATGTATATCATCAAATTCAAGAGTGGTCATGCATGCTAGTTTCTTGTAGTCCACTTTACCTTTCTTTCTTGTTGACACACCATTTTTTACATTACCTATAACTTGAGTGAGTGGATGGTTTCTCTGAATCTTACTGGGAATGTCAATTTCTGATCGATCAATCGACTCGATCATCTTCCTGATTTGAATCTGTTCCAGCGCCTTCTTTTCCTGCCGGTTCTGTGGTTAATGTTTCTTCCGATGTTGCAACATTCGGAGCAACATTGGGAGAAACATCCTGAATTTTTCCATCCGAACCACCCGCATCTGCTGAATCTGCTGCGCTCCCCTGAACTACTGGATTCAGCATCTAATTCAGGATCAAAGTCTCCAAAATCCAAAATCCCTGAAACATCTTCCTCAGAAGTTTTGTGACCAAGACCAGTTAAATCATCAAACACAATATTCATGGATTCCATAATAGTCTTAGTTCGAAGATTAAAAACTCTATATGCTCGACTATTTGTGGAATATCCCATAAAAACACATTTATCACTTTTAGAGTCAAACTTGGAAAGTTGATCTCTATCATTGAGCAGATAACACACGCAGCCAAACACATGAAAATATTTCAAGGTAGGTTTCTTCCCAAGAAATATTTCGTAAGGTGTCATTGTGCTACCTGGTCTCAAGAAAACCCTATTTCCAATATGACAAGCAGTGTTCAATGCTTCAGCCTAAAATCTTTTAGCCAAATTTTTTGAATGTAACATCACCCTAGCCATTTCTTGTAATGTCCTGTTCTTTCTCTCCGCCACTCCATTTTGTTGTGGAGTTTTGGGAGCAGAGAATTCATGAGATATACCATTTGAGGCACAATAATTAGAAAAGGATGCATTTTCATATTCCGTGCCATGATCTGATCTAATCCTAACAAGTTTTAGATCATACAAGTTCATTACACGGGTGTACCAAATTTTGAAGGCCTCAAAAGTTTCAGACTTCTCTCTTAAAAATATTACCCAAGTATATCTAGAGAAGTCATCTACACAAACAAAGGTATACTTTTTCTTACCTAGGCTTTCTACTTCAATGGGCCCCATAAGATCAGTATGGATCATCTCCAAACATCTAGAAGTGGAACATTGTGTTATGGGAAGATGTGAAGCCTTGGTTTGTTTACCTTTTTGACACGATCCACATACCTTTGAGTAATTCCTTTCCAAATTTGGGTAACCTTTGACAAAGATCATGCCTCACAAGCTCATCGAGCATTTAAAACTCATGTGACCAAGCTTCCGTGCCGAGATCCGTTACATCAAGACTTGCTTTTTGACACGAATGGGTATTGTTGAACAAGTAACAGTTATCAGACGATCTTAAACCTGTCAGAAGACATTTGTTATTATGATCAAGAACTTCACACGAATGTTTGTCAAATCTTACCTGAAGATCGTCATCACACAACTGACTTATGCTGATCAGGTTTGTCTTAAGACCTTCCACATGGTAAACATTTTTGAGGTTTGGAAGGCCTTCAACGTTCAATGTTCCTTTACCTACAATTTTCCTTTTGCACCACCACCATAAGTCACCGATCCACCATTGATACTCACGTATTCCTTCAAATTCTCACCGCACTGTCATATGTCTAGAACAACCACTATCGAAATACCGTGATCCAAAGAACATGAGATTTTAAGGAAGTAAATGTAACATTGCATTTTTCATCATGTGACATGGAGGCGCCAGGCGTATGTCAAATGGCTCACAAGATTTGGCTCTACATTTTTCATCACATGTTTTGGGAACCCACATTTTTTTTGCTTGGGTTGAGGTTTTTGAAAAAAATTATGATTTGCCTTTGAACGAGGCTTCCAATGTTTCTCGCCAATGTTTCGCATTGGCCGCGCATTGGTTGCTTCATTCTGCTCGCCAATGAGCTTTTCCAAAGAATTCTTGCCTCTTTTCATTCTCATACATTGCCTTTTTCGAAAGCAAAAGGTCAGATGTGACTGTGCTTATGACGTAGTGACAAACATAATTTTTCCTTCTTACTCTTGGTTTTTCACGTAAAACGCAGAAAGCTTTCATCGGTTTGTTTAGTCCCGGATGTTCCTTCTCCTTCTTTCACAAACACCTTAGGGACAAAACCAATACCCGATCCGGAAGAGTTACCGAGTTTAGCGATCTTCAACCTTCTGCTTGCTAGAATTCCACTTGGTCGGTGTTGCTTCCGCTTGAGCAAGTTGCTCCTTTAACCGCTCAATCTCCACATCCTTTCTACTTAGGACTCCTTCCAGCCGATTATGCATTCTTTTTGATCCTCATTGGCCTTTTTCGCCAGCTTCATTCGCCTTACCAAGTAGTGTAACTTGATGAGCCCTTTTCTCCCAATCCTTGTACAGCTCCTTGTACCCTTCCAGCAGATCTGAATCGAATGTCCATCATCCTCTCGCAATCGTGGAATTAAAACAGAGAAAATTGTTCTGCTTTCTACACAATGTTTCTCCCGATGTTACTCCTGATGTTGCAACATCGGGTGACACATTTGCCGAACCAACGTATTTTCGAATCGTAATCATAAACCTGCATTCAAGGTGATAAGATCACCGGATCTTCTCCATCACTATCACTCAAAGTTGCGTAAAAATTCAATCCTTTCTTTCTTAAAGTGTTAGCACATTGGTTTGCATAGTGTCCAAAACCTTGACATTCTCTACATTGATAGAATCAAGATTCTTACCATTGTAGGATGACTTAGAAGCAAAAGGATTTGTGAAGGGTTTTTCAGGGGATTGAAAGGATTGTTCTTTGGGAACAAATTTCCCAGAATCAGGTTTGAAATTATTTTTCGAGCTTGATGATGGAGTTCTATTTTGACTTTTATTTTTCAAATTTTTTTGAATTTAGTAGTCAATAGAGCAATTGATTCTTCTCCAAAATCGACTCATCAATGTCCTTTTGGATTTCAAGCAAATCACATGACGATCAATTGGTGCGCAGCATAGCAATGTTTTTTCCAGGTGTGGAAGATGATGAGACACCTTTGCCTTTGTTTTTATTTGATCGCTTAGGTTCAATTCAAAGTTTTGAAGAATTCCACCAATCTTTCAAAACTCATCTTGTCAATATCATGTGCTTCTTCAATAGCACATATCTTGACATTGAACCTTTCAGGCAAAGTCCTCATCATCTTACTGACAAGACGCTCATTTGTAATAGGATCTCCTAAGGCTAAAGCAGAATTGGATAGATCAAGAAGTCTTCCATAATATGTCATTATGTCCTCAGACTCTTGCATCCTTGTGTTCTCAAACTGAGTCGTTAACATTCTTAGCTTAGAGGAACGGACACCGCGTGTCCTTCACATAAGGTTTGAAGGGCCTCCCACATCATTGGCGATTCGTAATTTGCTATTACTCTAAAAAGTATTTGCCTAAGGCCTTATAGATTGCGGACAAGGCTTTTGAGTTAAAAGATGCCGTGTTCCTATCATCGTTGGTCCACTCGCACTTTTGTGACTTTGACATCACCATCAGAATCAACAGTTTTGGGAGGACTCCAACCATTCAACACAGCAAGCCACGCTCTTTCATCAATTGATTTGATGAAGATACGCATCTTGACTTTCCATATAGAATAATTAACATTAGTGAGAGTAGGAGGACGAACCACGTTCTCATACTGAGAGTCCATCACGTCTTTAAGCAGAATCGACTCTTAGTGATATCAAGAGTAGGCTCTGATACCAATTGATAGAACGCAATGCCACGGAAACTCAATATGGAACGATGTTACTGCCAATGTTGCAGTGAATGTTGCAATAATGACAGTAACAATGTGAACTGAAAGTGTATCACAGAAAATAGCAGCGAAAGATTTGTTTTCAGATTTAAAATCAAACGGTCTTAGGAAGACAGAAAATCACACACAATCAATCTACAAGTATCAAACTTGTAGATCACGCCTCAAGGCAACAAATAATATTAAAATCAAGACTGTTTTTGAATCTTAACAATTAACACAAAATTCTCACAAGATATAGAATCTTGAAGAATCACAAAACCCACATAAACTGCCAGAACAAACGTGGGAAGAAAAACTTAAAACAAGAACAGCTTCCGAAAAACAAACACACAAACTGGAAGCTTTGAAAACACAACTTCAGGAAACACAAGGCTGTGTTCCAGAAGATTTTAAACAGCGAAGAACACCACCGATACAACGCAGAATAGTGATCTTCGTGTATGAGATGTTGATTTCCTCTTCACAAAATCGACACACGAGACTTCTAGATTGAAACTCTCCTACACCTTCTGTTTTTGAATATGGTTTGATTCTCTCAGCGTGTATCAGCTCTTCTGCGCACATCCAGACTGCTCGACTTCTCTTCTATATATAGGCTGCAACGACTTGTAAACCAAGACACCAAGGAATCCTGCATACACACGGCCAACAACCAAATCCTACTAGGAAAGAGATTAAACAGAAAATTATACAAGATTTTGTTTCCTAATTTGATACCATTAATAACTAAATACTTATGCAAGGATTTAGTTACCCAAAAATATCACCTAAATCTAATAAGAGAATCCTAATTAAATCCTATCACAATAATACCAATTAAAATCCTAATTTGACCAAGAGAGTGAAAACAAGATAAATTAGGCAATGCCTAAATTACCCTTACAATTACTTTTACTTTTATATTTCAAATTTCAATTTTACACCCCTAATTAGGGGTGACCAAATGATAAAGATGAGGCTTCACAAAAGTGTGAAGTCTCAGGTTTGATTCCTTCCCATGCCTCTTTTAGGAGGACAAAAAAAAAAAAAAATTCAATTTTACATTTTGACACTTTTTTTGAAAAATAGAATGTCACTGTCAAAAATAAAAGTTACTGTAGATTAGCATTCTTCTTTGAAGAAATTTGTACTTGAATACAATATGAATAGTCAAAAGGAAAAAAAAAATAGTTAGAGGTCCTGGGAATAGAGCATTCAAAATGGGTCGGGACCCGTTGGATCAACCCAAATCGTTACTTAAAATAATGGGTTGGGTTGGGAAATTGACAACCCATAAAAATACGGGTCATATGGGTTAGACCCGTATGGGTCATGGGTTGATGTGGGTTGGGGCGGGTTTTTAACGGGTTGACCCGTTCAGAGAACACTTTTTTTTAGAGAATACATGTCTAGTATGCTTTCCATTTTGCAGTCTTTAGGTAAGAAAACTAAAATAGTATGCTTTTATTATTACTCCCTCCGTCCCTAATTTATTGTCCTAGTTGACCCGGCACACCGTTTAAGAAAATTTATTTGACTAGATTATTAATATTGGTTTAATGTGTAGTTTCCTTTAAAACCCATGTGTATGTGGCCTATAATTAAAGTAGAGTGAAAAAGTAAGGGTAAAGTGGTAAAGGTGATGTTCTAAAAAGGTAAGTTTCAAAGTGGACAATTATTTTGGGACGGGCGAAAAAGGAAAGGAGGACGATAATTTAGGGACGGAGGGAGTATTATTTTTTGTTTTTTGTTTTTTGTTTTACTTTTTTATATATAACAAATATAAGGTTTATTAAATTATTATGTAGCAGTCAGTTTTGATTATACTGATCTATGACATCCTACATGAAGTCATGTCTTGATATCCAAGGTTTTTTTAGTCATGTAAAAGAGGAATGTCCATAAAATGTTTGGCAGAAGTCTGAAATGAAGATTCAATTGTTTTAGTTTGTTTATTTTATGTTAGTCGACAACAGTTGAGTTGGTTACTTGATTTTGAGTGGTTGTATAGTACAGAAAAGTGGAAAAACAATAGAAAATTGAAAATAAAAGTAGTCTTTAGGTAAGAAAAATTGGTGGGTTGACCCATCTGACCCACAACCCATGTTGGGTTGGTGTTTTATTGACCCGTCATCTAGATGAGTTGATCCGCCCTACACCGTTATATGGTGGGTTTTCTTAACCCGTGGATTGACCCAACCCACCAACCCGTTTTGACAGCTCTACCTGGGAAGCCCAAAAGTGCAACCACAAAAAAAAAAAAAAAAAAAAAAAAAAAAACCGTAAACAAGTAAAGTGCAAGAGATGCTGCTGTATTAGTATATTTACTATTGCAACTGTTATACTAACTGTCTCTCGTTTTCCTTTTGTCAGCAAACTAAAATATAATGACTCACTTTTCTTGTAGATAATCGACGTTACTCAGTTATGTCTTGGACGTGTCTACAAGAAACTCCTGTTTTTTGGTAGTGTGTAATTGTTGGATTTGAAATCAAATTTTTAGTTGATTTAAGAGTAAATTCGTTCTTATAAATTTAGCTGGTTTGGATTGCAATCATTTGGTTTTAATATTTTTTGAGGTTCTATTTGACAGTTTCACCAAGGTCAAGGACCTTTGTAAAGGAGTTGAGTTTTGAAATTTAATTTTGTGCACATATTTTTCGCTTGGCCGAGTGAAAAAGTATGTATGTTGGCTAATAGTGACAAGTTGTACGATTATTTTTTCTGAGTCCACTTAATACAATATTTAATTTAAGAGTAATTAATAAGGGTAATTTTGGTACAATGTGGTCAATTTTTTGTTACCTAAAACATGATTCATTTTGGGAGGGAGGTAGTATTACAAATTTTTAATCAAGAGTTTCACTAAACATTAAATAAACAAACAAACCAAACCAACAACAAATATAGGAAAATAGATAAACTGCAGCTAGCACCAAATGTCACTGTACTTTGCCATGAATATGATAGAGAAAAGGTCTTGTTATTTATAGGGTTTGCCTTTGTGAACATGTTTTTATTTTTCTTTCTATCTCAATAATACTCTTTCATCCAATGATTAAACCACAAATAAATAAATAAATTGGAAATCACAAATTGAACAGCAGATATAATTTAACTAGACCTTAATTATTCAAATTTGGTTTAATGGGTAGATTTGCTAAGGAAGAAAAGCAAAAAAAAAAAAAAAATTGAAAATAATAGATATATACAACGCGAACAAGATCATTCTGACCAAAAGTTGTTTTCGTTTTCGTTGGTGGCGGTGACTGGTGACTGTCATCGTTATCGATCTCACCAATTGCTGCCTCAAACTCTGAAGAGTGAATACCCATTGCTTTGGTAGAAAACAACCTTTAATATACAAATGGGCTCGTACCTCTATACAGCAACTAGCTAGCAAGAAATTAAATGGCAAAATATCTCTGAATTTTGCTTGAACAACTCAATTGTTTCATTAGGCACTGATAGCCGATACCGATAGCCGATAGCCGAAAAGTGATGGTTTAACTTGTGTGAATAATTTCGAAATCCTCATTTTTCCTTTACCAAATTAATCCATTACGAGGTTCGAAAGGTCGTTTTGTCTCTATATATGGAGACCGGAGAGAGCTATAAACCAACAAACAATTTTAATCAGTGCAAACTGGACATAGTGATTGCAGTGGCTCTACAAGATTGCTACCGCTCAATGCTCATCCATCATGTACGTACATTCTTATTCTATATTTTATTTTTATATGGACTTCAATCGTTAATACTTATTACACAGTACGGATAACCACAGGAATATAATATAGAAAAAAACAAGCTGGGCAGGCCAACTAGGAGTAGACGTTAAAACGTAGCAATAGCCATTAACAACAAGGGAAAGGCCAAGCGAATGTAATACTACTATTGTCTATTGTATCTGGGAAGGATGAGAGAGAGACTATCACCAGTATACGTCCAATAAAGATCTTTTTTCTCTTTATGCATTTGGAAAATAAAGGCCAGTTTGATTGTTACATTTATGTTGTTTCTAGTGTCCAATTTGTAAATGACTCATTTTCATGGCTATAAAGGTTCCTTTTTTTTGATATATAAACACGCAAGGATCATTGTGCCGGTCCTGAAAACGAGTCTTGTGACAAACAGTAATAGGAACGTCGAATACGCATTGGATTCAAAATATTTGATGGTTAGGATCATCAACTCACATCGTTAAATCAATTGATTGATTTGATGGTTGAGATCATCACATCATAAACGACATAATTTCGAGCGATATATGATTTCAACTATTCAAATAATATGATCGTGCATGAATCAATAATTCTTAAGTTTTCAAATTCGTCAATGAATAACATGCTAGATAATTCTTAGTAAAATTGAGATTAAAAAGTAATTAACATATTATAAATGGATTAAAAATTATTTAACTTAATATAGATGCAGCAACAGAGTAATCTGTATCACAACTAAATTTCCAATTATTTAAGGTAATAAGAATAATGTTTTTATTTTTTATTTTTAACTAAAAAATAAAAAAATATTTTTTTAAATAAAATCAAGAGTGCTTGGAATTGGACGTTACTATCAAGCGTGCCACCCAATTTGAGCAACACTTTTGATTTAATTAAAAAAAATTAAAAAAAAAAAATCAAGAGTGCCCTTCAATTTTGGGTGGCAATATTGATTAAAAAAGATTAATTTTTCTATATATATATTTTTAAAATCCCATGTTTAATACGTTATATAATTTATAATGACACATTTTCGGTACATAAATAATAATTAAATGCATTTATAATTTTTAATTGCATTTGTAATAGGTTAAATAATTTTTGAGTATATTTTTAATACATTAAATAATTATTAATCATATTTGTAATAGCTTAAAGAATTCTTAGTAGCATTTTTAAGAAGCTTAAGTAATTTTTATTACATTTGTAATGGGTTAAATAAAATTGAATTGTAAGTTTGATAAATTACGCTCCCTCCGTTTCGAGCAAAAGCCAATTATTTTATTTTAAAATATTTTACTTAAAAAGTTTAATTTAAAAAATTAAGCCATAAAAATGTTATTTTATTACTAATAAACTAGTAAAAGTTTCAAACGGGTACTCTTAATTTACTCGGAATGAAAAAAGTAATTATTAATTACATTGTTAGTAGGTTAAATTGCGACTAACTATTGTAACAATGCATCACAAATTATTTACGAAGCAAGATGGTGGAGGGTTCCAGAAACGTCTTTGAAAAAAGGAGTAATGGGATTGGCTATTGGTTTGGGTGAGGTAAAACATCATCGATTTGATCGGTGTTGGCGAATAGAGAGACCAATCCCTAGCCTGAACTGTTGGTCCGATTGGGGCTTTTTGGGCTTCAAGCGATTTTGACATCTTTACAATATTTTAAAAACTTGTATTGTAAAGGTAATTTTGAGCTTCTTCAATATTTTTTAATTTGGGTAAAATATTAATAATGTCATTTTATTGAATTATTCCTATTTAAAAGTTAAACACACCAGAAAAATTGGTCATACATATCCATCTTGTTTGTGTAACTGTTTTACCATATGTATCATTCGACTATGTTGATTTATTATTACCCGAATGTACACTAAGGTGAGATGAGCCATCACTAATTTTACTTTACTTAATTAAAATTTAAAAGAGCTGCCACTGCCACTGACACTGTGTTGAAGTTTATATGAAATGAATCAATGTATAGAGTTTTTCAAAAAGTTGAGGTGCCAAAGCATCCATTGCTGGAATTGTTCGTTGTGTCCCTTATTATAAGTACCATAACGTACATACCAACATGACCAAAACATCCAAAAAAAACTTATAATTGAATCAAATAATGGAACCCTAAATTCGGTAAGTCGAGTTGTATCTCACTACTCACTACCCCTAAAATGTAACACTCAATCAACCTTCCTGTAATAATCAAATGACCAAATAATTGAAACATAGAATGACCATTCAATTCATAAAATTAAAGTCAACAGCCTACAAAACACATGATGTGTTCATACGTCAAATTTTTACACTTGTACCATACAAGTATACAACTAGCATCATTCATAGGAGGAAGGTACAATAATATATATTTTTTTATATTTTATTTTAGGTACATATACCTTTTCCTCAACTAAAATGAGAATATATTAAATCCGAGATGAAATTAAGAAATTACTCCACAAATTTTGCTTTTCTCAAAACAATAAAGCTGATAGAAGATGTCCAACATTTTTTTTTTGTTAATTTTGCCCATTTACACCATTCTTATCTTTAAAATGTTTGATTTGTTTTGAGATAAATTAGTTAAGCATTAGGGTTAACTTTACAATTGGTTCCTGTACTTAAAATCTTTCTAACAATCGTTTCTTGATTTAAAAAGTATGCACTTGGATCTAAAGTATATATTTTCAGTACATTAAAAGTCCCTCGGTTAGGTATCGTTAGGAAACCAACTATTAACTGCACGTGAGTTTTTTTTTTTTTTTTAAATAGGCCCAAATAATAATTTCCATGTAGACTTAGAGTGGTAATAAAATAAGTTTTGTTTTTTGTTGTTGAAGTAACGATGGAAAGAAAAAAAAATGAAAATAAAAAATCAAAGAGGTTAAGTTAATGAATAATGAGGATGTGGAGGAGTGAGGAGACAAGAAGGAATGATGGTGTCAAATACTGAAATATTGAAAAGATTAATATCTTTATTTGGACATGCCGACAACTAAGTGCCCCCACCTAATTTTCCATTTAAACATTTTCAAAACCTTCATTAACACTACTTTTCATGGCCATTTGTGTTTCTATTAGATTTGAAAGATTTTAATGGATATATAAAGTCAATTGCTCTATACTTCTATAAGGTAGAACGTCTTATTAAGGTCTACGAACCACATTAATTAATTAATTCTTTACTTAATTAATATCATATCTACGCGGCCACCCATGCTTCATTCTTTTAACATGTATCATCACCTTTTGACCAAAACACTTATCATTTTTTTAATTTAATACAGCTTATAAAAGAACCCCCCCCCCCACAAACATATACATTCAAATTCAATTTGTAACTACTTATAACGTTACTTTTCACACTTAATGTAAAATAGCATAAATTCATCTTAATTACATTAATGCCTGAGTATAATTAATACCCTCTCTGCTCTAGCTTTCGGATAACTAATTCACTATTTCATTTTAAAATGTTTTTAAAAAATAAGAATATGTTATAAGGAAAAAAAAACAAGGAGTAATGAGTTAAAATGCAATAGTTTTTATGTTGGGAGCGTATTATTCTGGACAAAGAATTTATTATTTGTTTTTGGGATGTTTTATTTATGAGTCTATTTTAAAAAATTAAAATATAAAAATGTAATTTTATTATTAATAAATTATTAAAAATATATTTATTTAAAAAAATAATTTTCAAAAAGAGACACTTTGTTTTAAATGGAGGGAGTATAATTTATATATAAAGAGTGTTAATTGGAGTGTTCAATTATTGGATTACAGATTATAGCTAAGGCATACCAACCACATGAATAGGTAATAATGTAATATAGCGAAATGTTCAGAGGATTAAACTAGGTCATAAATGGAGATATACAAACAAAAGACCATTGGCCAATTGGGAAAAAGTTGCAACAGGAAAAGACATCAAACAGTGGCAATAATCATGACAATCAAAGGGAAAATGTATACTAGTAGGGCTATACTTGGGAATTAGGAGAGAAAGTACAAGCTACAGGGAGTGACCAGTGCGAGTGTTTCCGGCCAAGAGAGAGCTTTTCTCTTTTAGAGTTTTGGGATGGGAAAGGCCTAATTAATTGATTGCACCATTTTTGTTGTTTCTTGTGTCTCACTACTCACTAGTCTAATGACCAAACTTTTTCATTAATTGTCAAAACAAAACACACCTTTGGTCACATAAAAAGTTATGTTTAGATTATTGAGACGTTAAATTTTTTTGAAGCGATCATTTTACCATCGTTATCTTATAATTTAATATAATTTTTGAATAGACATTAAGTTTCGATGTTAACTTAAGTTAAATATTTATTTTACCCTCGGTGTCTTCATCATCAAATTATCAGATTCTTTTGCCATATTGATTTTCGAATTGGGTGTTCTCCAGGAAATTTAACCGATTCCATCACCATTTCATCCCCCAAATTAGACTCCATCTCTCACATATCTCCCACCCCCATCAAGCCTCGTCTCTTTCATCCCGCCAAAGTAGCTCTCGCCCCATCTTTAGACTTTCTTTCTCTAGCGTTGTCTAATTCACCGCCATCTCCAAATACAGTCAAGCAGCACCAACTCCGACCCATCAACCATCTGCCTCTTCTCTTTGCCCTCTCCGGTCTCGCCTTTCGGTCTCCCATCGATTAGCCCTCTTCCATATTTCCATTACCGTTCCTCCCTCGCTCGCTCATAACTTCCATATCCATCTCCCTACATCACAAACAAAACGATGCCTATCTCCACCCTCTCTCAAAGCTTTAGATTTCTACCCCTACCTCCTTTGTAAAACCGAGACCACCTTCTCCGACCGTCAATCTCTCCATGGACACCCTCTAGTCAATTCCCTGTCTTCTCCGGTCAATTCACTATCAGCCTTAGTGAAATTCACATCAACTTCATACGCTAAGTGCTGGTAAGGCTCGTTCTTGCCAAATCTCTACAAATGAATCCGAACCTAGGGCTTGGATACGAATGAATTGTTGAGTCAATTCACTTTCTTAGGTTGATCTGTGAATTCAAGTCTGCCCAATTTTGCATATGAATGAATTGTTGAGCAAATGTTGAAATTTCTGAATTGGTGTTATTTGTGTAACAAGTTTAAATTAAATTCTTGATTAGTTTACTTGTTCATCTATGCTCTGGCAGTAAGTGTGAGTTCCAGTCATGGTAGATTTTGTGATTGTGGAAATTTAATTGTGGGAATTTACTGTAAAATACATATTTGATATGAGTTTTGATTTGATTTTAGATTTGGGTTTCAATATGAGTTTTGATTTGATTTTAAGCAAAACCCAGATCAGGAAATTTTGCTGGAGAACACCAGATCTGGAAATCAAAGATGATGATGAAAAAAATGGGGGTAAAATAGGTATTTAACATAAATTAATGTCAGAACTTAACGTTCATTCAAAAATTGAGTTAAATTGTAAGATAACTCTAGTACAGTGGTCACTTTAAAAATTTTAACGTCTCAATGACCTAATTATAATTAACTTTCTTTAAAGTATACCGACCCAAAGATATGGTTTGCCAATTGTTAACCATATTTTTATTTTGATCCCCAAAAGCGATAATTGTCTCCTTATATGATCAGTTGCAATATGGGACACTAATGAGTATAATGTTCTTAAACATCCTATGTTACCTTTTTAACACTTTTTTGCTTTGCATCATGTATCAAGGCCAACATGATATACTCATTAATCATTATGTTTCAAAAATATTATTCCGTTTAGCTCGTTATTATAAAGAAAAACAGGGTAAAATGGTACAAATATTGTCCCAAATTTTTTTACAAACAAGATAATTTTATTAGGACGAACGAAAAATAAAAATAAAATAATAATCGGGACGGAGGAAGTACTCACTATTAAGTGTTTCCTATACATCAACACAACCGACCTCTCTAGAGCTTGTACATTGTGAGAGTAAATATGCGACAAATAGGTATCAAGCAATACAATAAAGTTTCATGGTTTAGCAACTGCGTATCAAAGTAAAGTAAAAGTCTTTTGAATAGCAAATTGTGCTACAGAAGCAAATGAATATCAAAATCCGTCATTTCCACATGTCATTAATCGATTGAGCCAACATAAAATTCCTCATTTTCAGTTTATGGCCATTTTTTAATATAAGATATTTTTTTGTATTAAAGTAAACATTTTTCTCCATAAATATAGACTTTGTTTGCTTCATTTGACCATTATATTAATTATCTACACAATTTTCTAATTTTCTTGCACCATTTCCTTTCCTCTCTCCCTCTCCCTCACTTCAAATTTTGAGATAAAGATGGTTGAGCGGGGTATGTAAAATTATTGAACATTATGCAACCATTCGAAATGTTTTTTTTAGTAGCTTAAGGGTGGGATTGTTTGGTAACCATTTCATATCTATTATATTTTGTTTCTATCTCTAATTTTTGGTGAAAACTAGAAATAAAAATGGATTTGGTAACTATTTTTATTTCTGAAAAATTGAAAATATTTCCCATTTCCCTCAAATTTAAAAACAAATTTTTTGTTGTCTTTTATGAACGATAAATGATTCTTATCCAAAATACCAAAGAGTCAAGTTAAATGAGATATGACTTTTGAACTTTGGTCACAAAATATTCTCAACCCTAAAATTGTCTCATTGACGTGTGTCAATTCGTCAAAATTAATTCACCTACTTCCCTAATAACGAGTATAAGGTAAGTCGGGATCGTATCCACAGGGAACGTTGTATTTATTCCTTTTTAGAATTTTACTAAGTAAATAATGCATACTAATTTATATTTTTAATTAACTAAAAATAAACTAATTAACTAATTAACTGAAAATTAATGCTTTTAATTAAACTAACAGATTAATGCTTGACTTAATTCAATAAAATAAATTCCAGCCAATGATTCAATTTCGTCTCGCATTTTATTTCTGATCATCGATGCAAAAATATCTTGTTGGATTTCAAATAAACCGGTTAAAAGTGTCGACGAACGCCTAACACTCAATCTCTCCTTACCGTATTGATAATTAAGAGACGCTCGTTAATTACCGTCTAACCGAGTTACAACCTCCGAGACGCTCGTAAGATTTAATAACTCGGTTGCATTAAGAAGCGAGAGACCCGATTCAGAGCCATGTGTATTGAAGCAATATCATGTAACAATGATCATCCGTACCCGTAATACGGTCCGATTATGCTTGTGATGCCTAAAAGGTGTATTACTTGCCACTTTGTTAAAACCGAGGACAATTACGGATCAACGACGTTAACTAGCTATAGACTATTATGTTAATTAATATTCTGGCCACAAACATTAATTAGACACAACAATCTTCCAACGTGTTAAACGGAGAACGAACAAATATTTGTAAATAAAACAAGAATTAAATCTATTAGATCTCACAAAAGTAAAATGCTTGAGACTTAATCTCTCATTGACTGGAAGAAGTAATTTAACTATTAAACATAATTAAAACAACTTACAAGAAAAACCAAATGAATTGTTCCCAGCAGGAATGAACCTTAAAGAAGAATTACAAGTTCCTAACTTTTTCCTCACAATTGATTCTCACTGTTTTCCTCCAAATTACTCACTGAATAATCTCCTAACCTCCTGGCCGAATTTTATATATCTTCTGTTCAAAAAATACCTCCATAAATATTACTATCTCCTCCCACTAACTCCACTATTTGGTAGTTTTAAAACTACCGGTAACTTCTAAAAACCGCCCACTACTTGCAAATCAATATTTTAATTTAATACATAAACTGAATTAGACAGAAATAACTGTATGGTCTAACTGTCTAAAAAGTCTGCTTGAAACTTCAGTGACTAGCCCCCAGCTCAGCTCCGAAATGTGAGCATTCACGTGCCCATGTGACATCCCAAGTTTTCCTCTTTGCCTGAATCCAGCACTTTCCTCTTTTGCAGCCTCCTGTGTACCTACATCATAATCAGCACAAAAACCAACCAAAAGTGTAATATTTTGCTCTAAAATAAATCATAAAACCGGCTAATTTTATCGCACTTTTGGGTTCCCATCAAAATTCCCCCACACCTAAACTATGCTTGTCCTCAAGCATCTTGAAACAAAACAGATATGCATGTCCCTATCTAGACAACTCATGAAAAAATGACATTACTCCAATGCATGTATTTCAATGTGCATTATCATATGGAAACTCAAAATTCAATCAAAGTGATAGGCATCTTAAAAATGTTTCATCTAAATTAACTAGAATGTTTCCAAAAGAATCTTCAACCTCCACATATGCATATCTCAACCATTCTCACGATGACACTCATTCACTCAAGTGTTTAAACAAGGATGTGTAATTAAGCACTCGACTCAACACAACGGAATGCAATTACCATAAGCTTGCAAGTTGATCAAATCTCCATCACTAAATATGAGTTTAAAACACCAATCAAAAGGTCTTTTAAAGGTTGTAACGGGGCTATGGGTTAATAAGGTATGATATAGGGATATAAGGTGAAATAAAATGCCAATGAAATGTAGAACTACACATTACTCACAGCTCAATTATCACTGATTAATGTCCTCATGAAGCTCAAATCCTTGATCACAACACTTTTGCACAACTGAAAATAGATATTAAGATTTTTACTTCAATTTTGCTTCTTCGAACTTTTATTCTTCTTCTTCTTTTCTTTTCTTTTTTTTTTTTTTTTTTCTTTTTTTTTTTTACATTTACAAACTCTTAGCCTGCTGCCACAACTTTTTATTCTGCTGTTTTACAGCCAATGATGAACTGCAGCTCTTATTTTGCATTCACTATTTAAGCAGAACCACATTCAATGCTTAACTCAAAATCAAATATCTCACTTTCTTGAACCAAACAGGATATACTTCATCGAATGTCCAACTCACAGACTGAATTAAAACCATGATTCACATGTAATTCCTACAATTCTTGACATAGGTTAATGAAAAAGAAAGTCAAAAAGGCTAAGGTTCATTTAAATCTAGTTGAGTCAAAGAAATAGGTAAGGCTCAAAAGGGCTAACTAGGGGGTAATATTAAAAGGGTCGGATAGAAAAAAGATAGCCAAAATTGGTATTTCCTAAATGCCTTAATCATGTTAGTGCATAAACCCATTTATGTGATCTCGAAATGTAAGCAAACATGCAAGTTCTAGAATTGGCATCCGAGTGCGAGTAAACACACAAGAAGAACTGAGAGCACAATGAATTGAATGCTCCAAAAATGGCCCAAAACCTCACTTTAAATGGCTATAAGTCAACACATACATATCCAAAGGTTGAAGAAATTTTTTCTGAAAACATGCAATTTAAATTAGAACAGAAACATTTCAAAAAGAATTCCATCATATATCAAAAATTCCTATTTTACCATGATAATGCACATTAAAATACCAAACATCCCAACATCAAAAATCATATCCTCATATCCAACCAGAATACCCAACAACAAAAGAAACATGCATTCAAGATTCCAAGATTCACCAAAATCCAAAATCCCTCCCCCACACCAAAACTGTGCATTGTCCCCAATGAACAAATAAGTATCAAAATAAAAAGGGAGAAGAACTTCCCTAATCAGGAGGACGGAGGAGGATGCGGCGGCGGGGGTGTTCGTTGATGCGAGGGACCGGCCGCGCGGGACACCGGAACTGATGGGGTAGAGCTCGCCGCAACTGAAGAAATTGAAGAGGCCGGCGGCGCATAGGACTCCGGCGATGAATGCGAATAGGCCACCGAAGATGAAGAAGTGGTTGAAATTTCAACCGGCTCTGATGATGCGACGACCACTCGACGCGGCATAATCGCGAGCAACCAACTCGACCGTCGTCGTGGAGCATGAGGTGGAGCGACGTGGTGCTTGGGAGCCATTGATAATAGAAGCAGATAACAATTGTGGGCGAAGACTCGGGGAAGATGAAGAAATTCGCATAGATTGATGAAGATGAAGGGGAGAGTGCGTTGCTTGATGAGAAGAGAGAGGTTAGGGCTAAAAGCCCCAAATTGAATTGTAGCCGTTTTATGTGAACGACCTCTCCACTATTCATCCCCTCATTTGCCTTCTTTGGGAACTTGAAACTTAGCCCCCTGTAGTTTTGGCCGCACGTCCTGAAGAAAAGGATTGCTCTCAGTATCTCACCAAAACACTCTGTACTTCTTCTGTACAGACTCCAACCTGCTGCCACAAACCCAACTAAAAAAAAAACATTAAAACAGCAGATAAAAAATTAATTAAAACTAAGAAAATCTAAGCATTAAAATAACAATAAAATAAAATAAAAATAAAAATAAAGAAAATTAAAAACGTTGGGTTGCCTCCCAATAAGCGCCGCTATTTACCGTCTGTAGCTAGACCCAATGCCTACTCTTCCTACAACTCAGTCAAATTATTTCCAATGATAACTGGCAATGGAGGAAGAATTTTTTTACTTGAAAATGGTAATGAAAAAGAAGCAAAATCAAACCTGGGTGTTACTTCCAGTGTGGAATATAATGTCATAGTATTTCCTTGTACCTCCTCACTGCCTTGGAAAGGTACATTTGTCAAATATTTTACGGGCACTAATTCCAGCTTCTCATCATTTTCCTTCTTTTGTAGTGAAAATTTTCCTAAAAAAGGTTGAAGAATGACAATTTTCTGATTTTGTGCACCCAATTCTTCAGCTTCTTTCTTCGACGAATCATGTTGCACACTTTCTTCATTGTTGTTGCTATCAACATAATTTTTCTCCTGTGCAATCTCTTCATGTTCTTGAGGATTATTTTCAACTTGAAAAGGTAATCTTCCTTGGTTTACCTCTATCTTGCTCATGGACACGGCTAGCTGCGAAATTTGATTTTCAAGATATTTTATTCTAGCCTTGGTTTCCTGTCTATCTTGTTGAACCGTTTCAGCCAAACTCTTGATTAAAATCTCAAGCGGAGTTCCTGAACTAGTAAAGGGCTGTGATGGTGGAGATGGTTGGAATGGTGGCCGAATTTGTTGCTGCCATTGAAACCCTCCTACAGCATTTACATGCTCATTCAAATCCTCTTGTAACATTGGACACATATCAGTTGGATGGCCAACATTCACGCAGATTCCACATGCCTTGACTTGCTGAACTTGCCCTGAGACAAATTTCTCCAAAACAGAAGTTAAAGTGTCTAATCTACGATCAATAGAAAAAACATTTACCTCATTAATCTTGCCCGGATCATGCTGCCTTGTCCCAAACAGTTGAGCATTTTCAGCCATAACATTACAATAAAATTCTTAAAAGGAAATAAATAGCAAAACCGTTCCCCGGCAACGGCGCCAAAATTTGACGTGTGTCAATTCGTCAAAATTAATTCACCTACTTCCCTAATAACGAGTATAAGGTAAGTCGGGATCGTATCCACAAGGAACGTTGTATTTATTCCTTTTTAGAATTTTACTAAGTAAATAATGCATACTAATTTATATTTTTAATTAACTAAAAATAAACTAATTAACTAATTAACTGAAAATTAATGCTTTTAATTAAACTAACAGATTAATGCTTGACTTAATTCAATAAAATAAATTCCAGCCAATAATTCAATTTCGTCTCGCATTTTATTTCTGATCATCGATGCAAAAATATCTTGTTGGATTTCAAATAAACCGGTTAAAAGTGTCGACGAACGCCTAACACTCAATCTCTCCTTACCGTATTGATAATTAAGAGACGCTCGTTAATTACCGTCTAACCGAGTTACAACCTCCGAGACGCTCGTAAGATTTAATAACTCGGTTGCATTAAGAAGCGAGAGACCCGATTCAGAGCCATGTGTATTGAAGCAATATCATGTAACAATGATCATCCGTACCCGTAATACGGTCCGATTATGCTTGTGATGCCTAAAAGGTGTATTACTTGCCACTTTGTTAAAACCGAGGACAATTACGGATCAACGACGTTAACTAGCTATAGACTATTATGTTAATTAATATTCTGGCCACAAACATTAATTAGACACAACAATCTTCCAACGTGTTAAACGGAGAACGAACAAATATTTGTAAATAAAACAAGAATTAAATCTATTAGATCTCACAAAAGTAAAATGCTTGAGACTTAATCTCTCATTGACTGGAAGAAGTAATTTAACTATTAAACATAATTAAAACAACTTACAAGAAAAACCAAATGAATTGTTCCCAGCAGGAATGAACCTTAAAGAAGAATTACAAGTTCCTAACTTTTTCCTCACAATTGATTCTCACTGTTTTCCTCCAAATTACTCACTGAATAATCTCCTAACCTCCTGGCCGAATTTTATATATATTCTGTTCAGAAAATACCTCCATAAATATCACTATCTCCTCCCACTAACTCCACTATTTGGTAGTTTTAAAACTACCGGTAACTTCTAAAAACCGCCCACTACTTGCAAATCAATATTTTAATTTAATACATAAACTGAATTAGACAGAAATAACTGTATGGTCTAACTGTCTAAAAAGTCTGCTTGAAACTTCAGTGACTAGCCCCCAGCTCAGCTCCGAAATGTGAGCATTCACGTGCCCATGTGACATCCCAAGTTTTCCTCTTTGCCTGAATCCAGCACTTTCCTCTTTTGCAGCCTCCTGTGTACCTACATCATAATCAGCACAAAAACCAACCAAAAGTGTAATATTTTGCTCTAAAATAAATCATAAAACCGGCTAATTTTATCGCACTTTTGGGTTCCCATCACTCATCCATATGTACGGTATACCCTTACCCTAAAACTCATCCGTAGAAATAGAAATAGTCATGAAACGTGTTTTTGTTTTCAATTCAAATTAGAAACAGAAACAAAGTAAAATAAAAATACGTGAAACAAAATAAAGAAATAAAAATGTTATCAAACACTAATTTAGAGACTTTTTATTTATTTATTTATAGGCTTAAATCATAATTTGATCACCCTACTTTCTCACTTTTTGTAATAAGGTGACTCTACAATTTTTTTTTTTCAATTTAGTCATTCTACTTGATTTGGACATTCAATAAGGTCACTCAATCCATTTTCGTCCGTTATTTTGGATGGAAATGGTTTAAAAGACTAAAACAACCTCTGAACAAAATCAAATTGTTTTGGCTTAATCACAATTTGATCACCCTACTTTTACACTTTTGCAATAAGGTAACTCTCTAAAAAAATTCTTAATACCAAAAAGTCGAAAACTTAACACTTCTAATAACATCGTTAGAATATGATGTTTTATTTGAAAAGAAACTTATTTTTAACTTCAATGATTTTAATGATTACATATTTTATATAAAATAATAATAATATTAGTAATAAAAAACTAACAACAACAAAAACAAATAACTTCCTTTTAATAATAACAATAACATAAAATAATTTTCTATTAATATTTGTTAATAATAATAAATAATTAATAAAATATTATTATTATTGTTGTTGTTGTTATCACTACTACTACTACTACTACTGCTGCTGCTGTAAGAATAATAATAGTTAGGATTCACCAAACTGTCAATGCAGTTCCTAATGTAGCTTGCGCAGAAGCTACAATGGAAGATGCATTGCCACATTGGTCAGAAAATTAATAAACAGCGGAAGACTTTAATTATAAAGCAGGAAATAAGCACAAACGATTATCAAACAATCTACAAGTCTATACTTGTAGATCTAGCCTCATGACCAAAAAGATTTCAATAAATAATATGATTTGTTTTACAAAAAGAATGTGAAATCACCAAAACAAACACTCTCACAAGACAACAAGTCTTAGAGAGCAAAAACCCACAGAAAAACAGGTAAAGAAAACGTGAGAAGAAAAAAATCAGCTTCCTAGAATCACTAGGAAGTCAAACAATTCCAGCAGCCTCAATGTAGTTCTTGATGTAGCTTCTATAGTTGCTGCATCCGGAACTGCATTCAGAATCAACAACAAAACTGGGACTCTGAACTTTTTCTAAAAACTCTGAATATTCTACTCTCAGCTCTCTTTATGTCTGCAGGTCTCAGCCTCTGCCCATGTCCCTTATTTATACCGTGAAGGAGACCTACACATAACGAAGAAAACAAACTCCAATATGGAAAATGATTAGAATTAGTAATTAAATAAACTACCATAATTACTAGATTCTATTACCAACTGAACATGAACTCTTGAGACACGATTTAGGAAGGATTTTTGCAAAGATTTTGTTTCCATAATTACTCCCAAACTTTAGGATCAAGAAAACCAAAAATCTTATGAATATTTTGTTTCTAAAAATGCCTAAACTTAAGGACCAAGAAAAGTGAGAACAACACCAAAATAAGTCATGCTTGTTTTACCCTTACAATATCCCCCTTTGTTGAGCCTTTCTGGTCAAATAATATGACAAGTGTTGCTACATATATAACACAAACAAGATTCTTTCAAAACCTGCAGATGTTAGCAAAAACTCCCCCTGAAATTGGCAGTCTGAAGAGAATCTATAAACCAAATATGCAACAGGTTATCAACCAAGCAATATCCCAGATTAATTGTGCAAAAATCCCACAGGGCAAAAATTATTATAGACCAAGTGTATCAAATGAGCAGACAAACATATTCAGAAAGTTTTTGAGAGATAAGAAACATCAGAAACATGATCAGCAATTCACTTTCTGATACACCAAACAATCTTCAATCTTCAGTCTTATCTTGAGTATCAACAGCAGCTTCCACACCATCAATACTTGGAGATCCTCCCCCTGTTTGACTAGAGTGTATGCTTATCCAGGCAGAATAGTGAACTTCCAAGTTCTGAAGTATAGCTATTTGGGACTTGATTTGGACAAGCTGTGCCTGAATGAATGATAGAGACATAGGAGCAGTGGGTCCAAGAGAAACAAGGGCAGGTGCTGATGAGGGACCAGATGTAGCTATATTGGAAGCTATATTGGCCAAAGCTGGAGCAGATGTAACATCAGCAGGCTGTGGAGCAGATGTAGGGGCAGCAGGTGCAAGGGCAGGCATGACTCAGGAAGGGCCATGAGAAAAAAGATATGGATATACCAAGGGCAAATTTAACACCCTAACTCCCTTTAATAATTTGATTGAGATGTGAAGAGGGTCAAGGATAGGGGTTAGTCTTACGCCTACTGTGTGAACAAAGCCTTGGGCAACCAAAATTTTATAGATAAGATAAGGAAATTAGAGAGCCCTTTTGTCTCCTTCAGACTTTGCTAGTGAGACAATTTTCCTAAAACAAAATTACCAAAATCAAAAGGCAGTCCAAGACCAATCTGGCACAAGATCCTAACATGCTCCTTTTGAATTAAACCTTTCAGGCAAAGTAAAAATCATCCCATCTTCTGTCCAGTGTAGCTTCTGATGTACATTCGGAGGTACATTAGCCGAAGGACCTGTACAATCAGATTCAGTGTCGTATACAACAGTGAGAGTGATGAGATCTCCTGGATCTTCATCATCACTATCACTCAAGGTTACAGAATAGTTTAAGCCCTTCTTTTTCAAGGTATTTGCACATTGATTTGCATGGTGACCAAATCCTTGACACTCTCTACACTGAATAGAATCAATATTCTTTCCACTGTAAGAAGGTTTTGAAGCAAAATGATTTGTAAAAGGTTTTTCTGGTGTTTGAAAATAATTTTCCTTAGGAGCAAATTTACCAGAATCAGGCTTAAAAGAGGTTTTGGAGCTTGATGATGGAGTTCTGTTTTGACTCTTAGCTTTCAAAATGTTTTTAAACTTTGTGGTCAAAAGAGCCATGGAATCATCTCCAAAATCAAACTCATCAGTTTCCTTTTGTAAAGCAAGCAAATCAGAAGATACATCAACAACAGTAGGCAAAACATTGTTTTTCACAAGAGGAGTAGAAGATGATGCACCTTTACCTTTTTGTTTGATTTGTTCATTTAGGTTAAGTTCAAAATTTTGAAGAATATCAGCCAATCTATCAAAACCCATTTTATCAATATCATGTGTTTCCTCAATAGCGTATATTTTTGAATTAAACCTTTCAGGCAAAGTTTGCATCATCTTGCTAACAAGACGATCATTGGTGATAGGATCACCCAAAGCAAGAGCAGAGTTAGACATATCAAGAAGCCTACCATAATAAAACATGATATCCTCAGATTCATTCATTCTTGTATTTTCAAGCTGTGTGGTAAGCAATCTTAATTTAGAAGCATGAACACTGGCATGTCCTTCACACAAGGTTTGAAGGGCCTCCCATACATCTTTAGAAGACTCATAATTAGCTATTACCCTAAAGGTGTTGACATCTAAGGCTTTGTATATGGCAGACAAGGCTTTTGAATTGAAAGATGCAGTGTTTCTATCGTCATTAGACCAATCTGCTTATTTGATGATCTTAACATCACCATCATTATCAGTCATTTTTGGAGGAGTCCAACCATTTAGAACAGCAAGCCACGCTCTTTCATCAATTGATTTGATGAAGATACGCATCTCACTTTCCAAATAGAATAATTTGCATTAGTCAAAGTTGAAGGACGAACAACATTCTTATATTGAGAATCCATCACGGCTACAACCAGAATCAACTCTTAGTGGCGTCAAGAGAAGGTTCTGATACCAATTGTAAGAATAATAGTAGCTAGGATTCACCAAACTGTCAATGCAGTTCCCAATGTAGCTTGTGCAAAAGCTACACTGGAAGGTGCATTGGTCAGAAAACTAATAAATAGTGGAAGACTTTAATTATAAAGCAAGAAATAAGCACAAACGATTACCAAACAATCTACAAGCCTATGATTGTATATCTAGCCTCATGGCCAAAAATATTTCAATAAATAATATGATTTGTTTTACAAAAAGAATATGAAATCATCAAAACAAACACTCTCACAAGACAACAAGTCTTGGAGAGCAAAAACCCATAGAAAAACAGGTAAAGAAAACGTGGGAAGAAAAAATCAGCTTCCTAGAATCACTAGGAAGTCAAACAATTCCAGCAGCCTTAATGTAGTTCCTGATGTAGCTTCTAAAGTTGCTGCATCCGGAAGTGCATTCAGAATCAACAGCAAAACTAGAACTCTGAACTTTTTCTAAAAACTCTGAATATTCTGCTCTCAGCTCTCTCTATGTCTGCACGTCTCAGCCTCTGCCCATGTCCTTTATTTATACCGTGAAGGAGACTTACACATAAAGAAGGAAACAAACTTCAATATGTAAAAGGATTAGAATTAGTAATTAAATAAACTACCATAATTATTAGATTCTATTACCAACTGAACATGGACTCTTGAGACACGGCTTAGGAAGGATTTTTGCAAAGATTTTGTTTCCATAATTACTTCCAAACTTTAGGACCAAGAAAACCAAAAATCTTATGAATATTGTGTTTCCAAAAATGCCTAAACTTAAGGATCAAAAAAAGGTGAGAACAACACCAAAATAAGTTATGCCTATTTTACCCTTACAACTACTACTACTAATATCTCTACCACAATTTAATAAAAGTGTAAAGGTTAAATTTTTTAAAATTTTTAGTATGAAAATATTACTTTTAGATTATATGGATTAAATAATTTTTTTGGGATCATTAGGAAATTAAATTTTTAAATAGACTTTTGGTATTTAATAGTAATAATATTAATTTAATAGTAATAATATTAAGGCAAATAATAATATTACTATAATAATAATAGCATTTTATTGTTATAATAATAATAAAAAATGCAATGCAATTCTTATTATCATTGTCATAAATGAAAAGAAAAAAAATGAATTTTCGCTCGAATAATTTTTTTAACATTAAGACGTCTGTAGACATATTAAGTTTTAGACTTTTTGGAATGAAAATTATGATTTTAGGACTTTTTGGATATAAGAATTTCTTTTGAGACTTTTTGCATATGAGAATTTTTTGTGGGACTTTTTGGTATTTTTCCTAATATATATATATATATATATGTATGTATGTATGTATGTATGTATGTATTTCAGCCCCTTTTTACTGTAACCCCTTTTCACCCTTCATTCCACCATGGCCATCACATTGTGTTTTTGAAAAAAAATTTCAAATCTGAAAATTTTAAAACAGTGAAAGAGAGACTTTGCCTCTTGGTTGTCTGAAAAATTAGAGAGAGAGAGAAAGAGAGAGAAAAAGTATGAAGAAAATTGTGTTTGATAAAAGTCAAGAAAACATGGTGTTTGAGAAAAGTCAATAAAATCCAACCTCACCCACCTACATCTTCCCCGATCTCTCCGATAAAGAAAACACCACCCCCTTCCTCCTCTCCACCAACAAACCCAACCACCCACCTTTCTCATTCAAGTTCAAAACCTTCGCCAACGTCTTCATCTCCATTGTCGATACCGGCGTCTTAGGCCTCCCTTACACCTTCAAGAAAACTGACTGGCTCATGGGATCTCTTATCCTCTTTTATATCGCCGCCCTCAAATACCACTATATGATGCTACTAATCCAAACGTGTCGCAAGCTTAACCCCCCCCCCCCCAAAAATAATAATCAAATCATTCGGCAATCTGGGTTTCTTTGTTTGTGGGTCCCCCGGTCAGTTCTCAAGGAACAAATGGAATAGAAAGATTTCGGGTTTGTGAGTTATAGAAGAAGAGAGAGATCTATGGTGCGAAAATCAGACACTTCTTGAGTGAGGCAAAGTCGAGAAAGATCCGAGGGATGAATAAACAGGTCAAATACATCAATTGGTTCGAAAGGGAACTTTTCATTTCAATATTAAAGTTATTCTGAATTTAAACTTTTTCTATACTGGGGTCAAGATATATATATATAAATCTCGGATTGAAGCCGGATTTTGCGTCAACTACCTCATCTTCGTCGTCACCATATTAGCATTTATCTTTAATCTCTCTCCAATCAAATCAACCCTCAATCGTCAAGTTTGACTATGAACTTAACCCCCCAAATCTATGTTTATTTGGGGTTGTTTTCATTTTCAATTAGGTCTAAATTATATTCCAAGCTTGACCCATTTGGCCCCTCTAAGTATCTTTGCTGATACTGTTGACATTGAAGCAATGTGTGTTGTCATGGTTGAAGAATGGTTGATAATGTAGGCAAGAGTATTTTCAGATTTCTATAATTGTTTTAAGTTTTTCATCCAAAATATTGGATGGAATGATGAACGTGCTATATATTGCAAAATACAATGATTAAATTGAAAAAAGAAATTGTAGAGTCACCTTATTGTAAAAAATGGGAAAGGAGAGTGACAAAATTGTGATTTAAGCCCAATGGTATTTTCGGGTTTCTACGATTGTTTTAAGCTTTCCATCCAAAAAATTGGATGGAGTGATGAACATGCTATATGTTGCCAAGTATAATGATTAAATTGAATTTTTTTTATAGAGTTACCTTATTACAAAAAATGAAAAAATAGGATGACCAAATTGTGATTTAGGCCTTATTTATATTGGTTTAGTTGCTTATGGGGAAGAAATTATTGGACATGCTTTTACTGGTATAACCTTAACAAATGCAAATCACTTATTAACAAGATATTGTACATAAATTAGTTCATTAGTTACAAGAATTGTCATCTTTCTAAGCTTTCGTACAAGCGCAAAAAGTAATGGCTATTTAAAGACCCAGATATATATTTTAAATTGGTTTAATTTTTTATTTGGTCATCCTATTTTTACGAAAATTTCACTAAGCTCATTATATTACCATTTTTTATAATTTGGTAACTCTACTTTACAAAAAAATGTCAATATGAAAGCTTAAATAACAATTTGGTCACCCTAATTTCATACTTTTTTCGATAAACTCATTGTATTTTTATTTTTCTCAATTTAGTGACTATACTTGGCTAATCAAGTCAATAAGGTCATTGCGGATCATTTCAGTTAGTTAGATGGACAGAAATGTTTGAAATGACCAAAATGCTCTTATTAATGTTAAAGATTTTCAGTTAAAAATGTTAATAGTTAATGGGTCAAATTAAAAGATAAATTACCTATATTTAATTTATAATTTCATTAATTTATTCAATAATCCATCTTAAATAGTTTTTCTTTAATTTATATTTTCACTAATTTATATTTTTAATTTAATTTAATTTATATTTTCATTAATTTATATTTTCATTTATGAGAAAGAACTTTAACCTATTTATCTGATTCTATAATGTCTTAATGAACAATTGTATTGAAATAACATTAATTAATTAAAAATATCCTAACCAAATGTTTAAGATTAATCACACTCACCCACAATCGTTCTCTCTCCTCTTTTCCATTCTCACTCCACTTTCCGCTTTGCAATCCTCAAATATTTCAACTTTCCTCATCATCATCGAGAAAACCCAAACTCCACCTATTCAATTTTCTGGCCGCTTGTCTCATTTTCCATTTTTCCTCTCAGAACTCAGAAGCTCTACGCATCACAATCTCTTTTCTTCGTCTCTTCACTATCTTTCATCTCTCATCATCAATCCACGCTCTCAATATAACCTTTCTATTTTCTTCCAATCTGTCCACAGCCCACTGATTGGCCTTCTTAGAAAGATTTTTTATGAGATCTGTCTGATACTTTTGTATTTATTTATTGAGAGATCATCTTTTTAGATTAATTATTTGATAGAAACTTTTTTTACTACAAATTTGGTTCTTGAAAATTTAGAACAAGGATTAAAAAAAAAAAAGAGTTCTGGGTTGTTTCATTGAGCTGCCACGAAACATAGTGCTGATGGTGATTTGGACTAGGGAAAGAGTCGGAGAAGAAAGACCGATGAACAGCGCGTCACAGACTCACGAATACGTCATTGTCTGCTATCTATTTCTCTCTTCCCCCCCTCTCTCTCTCTCACTCGTGTGCCGCTTTGGAGAGAAGACCTAATTGTGTTCAGCAGCGGCATTTTCGGGTTTTTATTTTTTTCAAAAGTTTTTTATTCAAAAAATGGATGGAGTGATGAACGTTAAAATAAAACTAAGTATAGTGATTAAATTGAGAAAAAAAAAAATACAGTGAGCTTAACGAAAAAAAGTGTAAAAGCACGATGATCAAATTGCTATTTAAGCCTAATATGAATTATAAAGTGGATGTCGTTAATAAAATGGTATAAAAAGACTAAAATACCCCTTTTAAAACATATAAAACCTTGGTTTCTATCCCCAATTTAACCTTCGAGTACCTATTTATGGATCAAGAGCAAACTAGAAGCAAAGTCCAAATCTAAATCTAACCTTAACCATTTCCATTACTCCTTTCCCATCTCTTCTTGAAATCGAGAGTTTGGTCAATCTTTGATCTCTTGATCTCTATGGAAACGCTCTTTCCAGCACTATCCCGCTGAAGCTCGAAAATTTAACCGGCCTCCATTTTCTTACCCTCGGTGACAACCTTTTCTCGGGTTTCTCTCTTCGTCTCTCCTCACTAAACTTCCCAGTTTGGTCGTTCTCGACGTCGCGAGCAACTCAATGTCCAGCCACATTCCTTTAAAAAATCAGTACATTGACCAATCGCACCAGTCTTTACATCGGAATCAACAACTTCACAAGCGAACTCCCACCTGAAATCGGTAATCTTTTCAACCTCGAAAACTTTTTCGCCCTTTCAACTTCAATCACAGGCTTGTTACCTGAAACCATTTCAAACCTCCAATCTCTAAACAAACTTAACCTTTCGTATAACCCATTAAAGTGTTCAATCTCAAAATCAATCAGAATGTTGCAAAATTTGACTGTATTGAATCTTGTTTACTCAGTTCTTAACGGGTCAATACCCGCCGAGCTGGGAAGCTGTTCTAGTCTAAAGACCATGATGCTTTCATTCAATTCTTTATTTGGGTCATTGCCTGAAGAGCTTGGAAATCTAACATTAATTACTATCTATTTTTGCGAAAAGTAACCAGTTTTCCAAGAATTTTCCTTCTTGGCTTGGGAAGTGGGACCAAATTGGTTCACTTTTACTTTTAAGTAATCGGTTCTCGGGTCGGATCCCACCTGAAATTAGGAACTGCTCAAATCTTGATCACCTTGGTCTGGATAATAATGAGTTGGTGAAAAGGAAATAAATGATGTGGATATTACTGGGGCGTCGAGCAAGAGGAGTCTTGACCCTGCAAATGGGTTGTCGGCCTTTCTGGAAATTTCTAGGGTTTTAACGAAATCGATGGGGATTCCGTTGTCTTGGATGTTTGTTTGGGGATTGGGGCTTTGGGTTTCTTTGGCTTTAGGTTTTCGTCGGCTGAACCTGAGGAATAGGAAAGATGATATCTTTATTGCTCTTACAGGTCAATTGCCAGATTTAGATTCGTGGAAGAAGGGTTAAACAAATCATTAAAGTTTTATGTTGATTTCTTATGTGCCCATTACCCTATGGTTGGAGATGATGAGACGAATTGGGGAAGAAGATGAAGAAGATGAAGGTATGAAAAATAATAAAATAAAAATAATTTAATTGGGGGTATTTTTAGGATTTCAGAAATAGTTTAGACTGTTCATATAAAAAAACAGACGAAGTGACTAACGCGATACGTTTTTGTAAAGTAAAGTCACCAAATTGTGAAAAATTGTAGTATGGTGAGCTTATTAGAATTTTCATGAAAGTAGGGTGACAAAATAGAGAATTAAGTCTTTTAAATTCAAAATAAGTTGTTTTAGGTTTTTAATGCTTAATTTTCATAATTTACCATTCTCCTTCATCCAAACACCAATTTGAAAAATTAAATATACGATTTCATATTCTTACATAGTTGTACACAATTTCACTATTAACTTGATCATTAGACAAACGAGTCATTAAAAATATAGTGCCACAATATACTTTACATTTATTACAAAATTCCGTTGTAATTATGATTGTAAACTTTGTATTGTAATAAAATATATTGTAAAATTTGTGTCTCTACTAAAGAATTTTTTTTTGATCGGTCACTAATTCTAGGGTTGGTGATTGGGTGGGTTGGGTTGGGTATGAGTTTGGTCGAAACGGGTAACGGATTGAAATGAGTCGTGACCTGTTATAACCCAAAATTAAATGGGTCGAAATGGGTAATGAGTCAGAACGGGTCGACCCGTTTCGGTCCACAATTTTTCATAAAAAAACTTACATTTATATAGCAAAAAATAATGGGTCAAAATGGGTAACGGGTTCGACCCACTTTAACACGATCCAAATCAACCAGTTAATTTTTTTTGGCCGAAATGGTAACGCATTTCGGCCCAAAAAAATTAACTGATCGGGTTAGGTCAAGTAATTTTGAAAACGGGTTGGATGCGTTAACGGATTTTAGGTTGTAATTGCCAAATGTACTAATTCAAACTACTATAACACAAGAAATAATCGTATTTATTAAGGGTATATCTATATCTATGGACCTATATAATTTCCTAATATGTGTGCATCACCCTAGGGTACAACAACACTTATTTTAGATTAGAGGTAGTATAAGAAAGACTAGTACTCTTGTTTATGTCGATGGTACGACGTCAGTTTGAAATTTATCAATAAATGAAACAGATATTGTGGATATATGTATACTACATAACGAAAAGGAGAGAAAACCCAAATACCTAATAAAATAAAACATTTTACTTCGATATTTATTTCATAAGAAAACTAAGAAATAAATATTTTAATTGTAACTACTGTTAAAATATAAATTTTTTTATTTATTATTTTTCTCAATAACGAAAACTCAATCTTCTTCTTTTGGGAGTTCTTACTTAACAACAATGATTGGTTTGAAAACATGAGATGCAATAATTTTGTTCATTATTTCCACCTATACATAAGACAAATAAAATTTAAACACATTTAGTTAACCAAAATTTATGTTTCATCTACAAAACTCGAATCATCCCACATATTATCATACAAAATCTAACAGACGAACGAAGATGTATTTGATCAAAATTAATCAACCTTAAAAGCTAAAAAAAATGAAAATTAAATCAATGAAAACCAATACACATACCCCAACAAACGAAACCACAACAATGAGAAGATGTGCAACATTCTATAAAAATAAACTCGTATCTGTGTCGATGGCACGGTACCGGTATGAGTGTGATCAATGTATGAACCGAGCATGATGAAAATAAATTAATATATCCTTGAGATTTTGTAGGGGTCGTATTAATGTAAATTACACAACAACATCCCGAAAACTAAAAAAATAACACATTATATTGGTTGTAAAAGTTTATAACTTATCTTAAAAGAAAGTTTATAACTCATCTTAAAAAAGTATAATTAAACATCGAAAAACATTCTCCCTCTCTCTATTTTTCTTACACACATATCAACCCAACACCTGTTAATTGAAATAAACTTAAAAATGAAAATCTCCGTAAACAAAAACCACAAAATAAATTGAATAAAAGTGAACTAACAAAATACTATTTGAAAATCAAAATCAAAAATAAATTAAAGACTTAGGATTTCCAAATAAATTAAAGCCTTAGAATTTTAGTAAAAGAATGAGTCTCGGCATGTAATATAGATAGGAATATTAATTAAATAAAGGTGGAAAGTGCATGCAAATGCAATTATCTATCGCATCATTGTTTTATTTATTTATTTATTTTCTTGTTTTGGATCTTTCTCTAAATAACGAAACAGTGATTAAGTCACTCTTGCAAGCTTTCCTTAAAAAAATCTATGATCAAAAGAAACATTGAATTAACCCATCCATCAGAAAAGCAGACAGATAGCAACCCTAAATTTGGTGGTTGTTTCCCTAGTAGTGCTACAATACACCAACATGTTCAAAACTTCCGCAAACATATCATATGAATCTTACTCCTAATCAAATAATTGAACCCTAAATTTGGCAACAAAAATTGACCTCAAGCGTATCCTTAGCATGAAACATACAATCAAATGATTGAATCCTAAAAATCTTGGAATGAAGAGTAACCGTCCATGGCTTAGACTTAGAGTCAGCAGCCTACACTGAACAATGTTTCGTATTTCGTTCATACATCCAACAATCTACTATGGTTCTGCTGTTCATTCATATGCAACTATTAGATAAAAACCCAATTAAGTAAGAACTCCACTTGTGCACAAAAGATTGTTTTGTTTGATTTCACATGTAGATTAAGAAATTATACTTTATTCTATTATAAACATTTGAACAGTGTATTTTTGAAAGATACCTATCTAAGAGTGAGGTCATAGTCCAAATCCAAATCCAATTTGATAAGAAAATATCAAATTCGAATCCGATCGAATTATTTCTCGGATATTTCAAAACTCGATCCATATTTTAAATTTTGAAATTCAGATCTGATTCGGATTTTATTCGGCCCTCATTAAATAATTGAATAAATATAATATCAAAATATTTTTAATTAATCAAAGGTTTTTTATAAACAAGAAAAATTTTGTTCTTAGCTTATACAAACATGAATAACAATGTCAGTAAAATACAATGACAAAAACTTTGGTAATACGATTTTAGAGATATTTTTTGTAAAACATATCATTGTGTGTTAGTGGGTTAAACTATAAGGAAGTGTGATTTCGTCTTACGAATTAAAATCTGTATAACCATCCTACTTGAGATCTACTCAAATATAATAGTGTGTAGTATGATATATATTTAGTAGAAATATTAATTCTTAATGCTTAAAAGCTTAACATAAGTAACTTTTATATGTATAACACTATCATTTTTTTAAATATTGGATCGGAATAACTAAATCCAAATCTAATTTGTTAAGCTGTAAGATTATCGAATTCGGATCACAATGAGATAATAGGATAGAGAAAATGGCTATGAAGGAAAGAATTGACTCTTTTATAGGAATGAAGGGAATTGTAATTAATAACATTAGAGTTAGTTATAATAAGCAGAGTTATAGCACATGTGTATGATAATGTTAAAAGATGAGTAATGCTAGAGCCACTCAATGAGAATTCAAATTTATACGTCAAATAATGTGGTTTTCAATATGTCATCTTATTTGACATTTTATGGGCTCCACTATAAGTTAAAAAGTTATGTTAACAATATGACACATAAGATGTCACATCATTTGGTACCCAAAATTAAGTGCTATTAGAGTGGCCTAGCATTACCCTTAAAAGATTGTGTAAAATTAAAGACAACTTTTTAAAGTGAAATTTCAAAATTCAATAGCGGAGAAGGAGTCTATGTCAAGTAAAAGCGAGAAAAAAATTAACAAGCAAGCTCTCTCTACCTGCAATTGACCAAAGGGTCGAATCTCATTCTCATGAGATTCATAGAGTGATAATTGGGGAAATGATTTAAAAAATTAAAAAAAGAAAAAAGTAGCAACAGTTGCACCAAATCACGAATAAACCTCAGCCAAAAACTAAGACAAAAGCAGGCCCTATTAATAGTAATTTCTAGATAGACTTTTGTTTCCAAACGCATGCCTGTCAAAGAATAGTAAATTGGCAATGATACAGAAAGCGAAAAAATAAAAAAAATACTCTCCCGATTTTGTCCTCCCATCACACATGGCAATTAAATCTAGTCATCCCATCCCATGCCCAAATTGAATTCAAACTAGTTGACAGAATACAATTTTTTTTTTCTTTTTTCTTTTTTCTTTTAAGGGGCATTCTCTGATATTTAATTTTTTTTTTCCAGTTATATCCTTTCATGTAATTAATAATTAAGGCTCCTCAATTTAATTGACTTATCTCGTAAATAATTTATTTTGTTAGGGGCATAATAGGAACTTAATGGAGTACTATTTATAGAAATCTTTAAGTGGCCAGAAATTAACTTTGAAACATTCAAAAATAGAAAATTGGATAATATAATAGTAATAATTAATTAAGGTGTCTTAAATATATACAAATATAAAGAAGAGTGGATTAAACCATGCAGATGGATCCAAATCACATGTACAGTTTGAAATTGGATTATCAAGTGGGCCACTGTCGGCAAAAATATTTCTGTTTTTGAGATTATCCAACTGTTTATAACGGTCTATATATGGAGTAGCTAATTATCATTTCAATCAAGATGATTAAAAGTCATGTTCTTTCTTGTTGCAACTTTATTAGACACCTTAATTAATTAATAAAACAAGGGAGGAACCCTCATAAATTTCATTACACGCCTTAATTAATGAAAACTACGTCGCCACCTATTCTATTCTATTTTATTTTCTTCTTCCTATAATCAACCCTATTATTACTCTCATTTAAGTAATTTGTTTTCTGTTTTCTAAGTTTATTCATATATGCAATATTTTATATTCCAATGAAATATTAAATATTATTTATTTGGGAAGACATACAATTAAAAAAAATCACAAAGATAAATATGAAAATATTTGTTAACTTCTTTCATTTGTAAATAAGATGTATTAGATGGGGGTAATTGTGTCAAAACATGTATTAATCTTGGTAAACATTAATGAACGTAGTAGATACGTAAAATTTGTAGTGATATAACCTCACCAATGTAAATATTGTTGAGGTATGATATTACCAACTTCAACTAGAGGAATTATTACAAGTTTTAGTGTACCTTTAGATCAAATTTATTTAGATATCTACACTGTAAAATTAAATATGTTTTTTTCTAATTAATAACATGAATATCTTAAATCATCATCAACTTAATCATTTAACAGCTTTAACGTCTAAAACTTGTAATAATATCATAAACTTGAGCTCATAATATCATTTGCCTATATATCGTTTTCCATAAATTCTCCCACTTTAGGAGAGAGATGTGGTAAATGAATCTTTATTACTCCTTCTCTTCCTAAATAATTGTCTTCCCTTTCATTTTTGTTCGTTTCAAAATAATTGAAAATTTTCCTTTTTAGGAAAATAGTTTTACTAATTTATCCTTACTTTTTCTACCTACAATGAGTATGATCACATGTACTAGGACATTTAAAGAAATCAAACATTACACAAATATTTATAATACAATCAATTATTTTATTCGTTTCTAAATAATTGTTCTCTTTGACCTGACATTGTTTTTAAAAAAATTAATTAATTATTTTATAAATATTGATGTAATGTATAGTTTCCTTTAATAGTCATACGTGTATATGTGGTTATAATTAAAATATGTAAAAAAAGTAAAGATAAAATAATAAAAATATTTTAATAAATGAGAAAGCTAAGTTTAAAATGAATGGAGGAGTAACTAAGATGAGTGTTATTGCATACTTAGCCAATGGTGATTGATTGAGTGGAGGATGGATGCATTATTAAGGACCCAGCCTTAGCATGTTCTCACCATGTGATCAACATATATGTATATTATGCAAGTAGTAGAGGAAGAAAGGATTAATTATGCATGATGAGACGATTGTACGTTTGCATCCTCACAATTGCATATGCCCCCGGCCATGTATAATTTGTCTTGTCATTGGGAGAGAGAAATAAAATTATGGAGATAAATCATATCAAAAATCTGACAAATTAAGGATTTACATGCATGGGCGGGGGGAGGGTTAGCTAGGATTCCTAGCTATAATTATAATCAAAGACCAAACAACCTATTAGATGAGATGTTTGGAGGACGACAACTCCTTATCATACAATGTTGTTGTTGTATTAGGTGTCCACTTGTGCGGGTGGGACAAAATGGCACCAAATCTAATTAGCCTTATAATACCAAAAGAGACTACTACTTTTCATAGAAATGTGTAAATATGAACAGCATAAGAAATTAAGAATGGTTCATTGAATTTCAGAGGACCAAACTGCCCTTCCTTTATAATTAATAAGAATTTTACGGGTTTAATTTATTCTCAGTTATTATACAACAAAAAAAAAAAAAAGAGAGTAGATAAAATGTTATTTACGAATCGTAATCCGATATTTGTGTTGTAATAAAGAAGGATAGGAGCAAGTAGAAAAGATGATGTTTTCTTACTTGATGACGAGATCGAGGAGGGTAAATAAGGGGATAAATGGAGAGATGAGAGATCTTCTCATCACTCATGGGAGTCATGGAACCTTCACCTTGATTTTGTGAGGCTGTGATAATATTTTCCATTCTCCATTTTAGAATCTTTGCAGTGGACAAGTTGGTCATTTCCATGTTTCTTCTCTCACTTGTCAACAAAACAAATTACACCCTTTCAATTCTTGTCCCCCTATCAACACCACTCCCCTAATTACCACTCAAAAGAATCCCCTACTCTCTCCAACACCCTATTTAATTTACTCTCTCCCGTGGCCCCACCGTTTGTCATCATCTTCTCCCTCGTCTCCATAAATAGAGAGCACCCTCAATCACATCCCTTCATTAATTCATCATATATCATATCTTCATTCATTGTTCTCCGCTCACAATCCTTTCTACTATAAGAAGCTACTACAAAACTTTAGTATAATAGACAATAGACCTCCTTCTCCAAAAACACTAGCTAGTCTCTTTTCCATTCAATATGCCCGCAAGGTTATCAGACGCTTTTAGAGCCCACCCCGTCAGCCTTGATAAACACTTAGACTTAAACTCAATGAAGGAATTGCCCGAGTCTCATGCATGGACTTCAGTAGACGGGTACGGGTATGGATACGGGTACCCTTCTTGTGGTGCTTGTAGTGAGCAGTACTCGGTGCCAATAATCGATCTCAACGATCCCGATGCTTTAAAACTTGTTGGCCAAGCATGCAAAACATGGGGTGTGTTCCAAGTCAAAAACCATGGCATCTCCTCATCCCTTCTGGATAACATGGTGGCTGCTGGGAGGAAACTCTTCTCCCTCCCCATCCAACACAAGCTAAAAGCTGCTCGCTCCCCTGATGGTGTCTCCGGATATGGTGTGGCTCGGATTTCTGCCTTCTTTCCCAAGCTCATGTGGTCCGAAGGCTTCACCATCATTGGATCACCATATGAACATGCTCGTAAACTCTGGCCCCAAAATTACACCACATTCTGGTAAATATCCTTACTCTCCTCCCATGCACGTCAATTAAAATCAATTAGTAATCTTAGTTTTAGTCCAAATCATATAATTTGCATAATCAAATGGCCAGAATCCTGTTCATGAGTTGAAAACAATGGCCTTCAATTCTATTCTTGGAATCATAATTAGAGAGCTAGGTCGCATCTACGCTTTTTAACTTTATATCTTCAGTTCATTCATTCAACAGGCAAACAATAGAATTGGGTCACCATAATTAATTATATATATATATGCAACAATCATAAACAAACATGTGACTTTTTTCCATTTAGAAATAACAGACATAACTGAAAATAAACTGTAACTAACGGGTAATTAATATCGGCAAACAGATAATTATACTGCAATAATACCAGAATTAATTAAAACTTATGAAAACCCTTTAGCTCCATAGTTAAGGATGGGAAAATTAAAGAAGACAACAAATTAAATATTTACTTCACTGCTATTAAATTTGCCTATTCATCCAAAATGATTTATAACGATGCCAATGTTAACAAGCTTTTGTTATTTTCCAGCGATGCTGTTGAAAAATACGAGAAAGAGATGAATAGGTTAGCTGGGAGGCTTATGTGGTTAATGCTTGGAGCATTGGGTATAACCACGGAAGATATCAAATGGGCCGGGCTAGAGGGAGAACTAAGTGGTGCATGTGCCTTACAGTTGAATTCTTACCCAGCTTGTCCGGATCCAGAGCGAGCCATGGGTCTTGCAGCTCACACCGACTCAACCCTCCTAACAATCCTTCACCAAAACAATACAAGTGGACTCCAGGCATTCCGAGAAAAAGTCGGGTGGGCGACAGTCCCTCCGATCCAAGGGGCACTGGTGGTCAACGTCGGCGACCTTCTCCACATTCTATCAAACGGGTTGTTCACGAGTGTTCTACACCGTGCCATGGTAAACCGGACCCAACACCGTCTCTCTATAGCTTACCTATATGGGCCACCATCTAATGTAAAAATCTCACCACTGGAGAAATTAATAGACCATGTCCATCCACGTCTCTACCGGTCAGTAACGTGGAGCGAATATCTAGGGACAAAGGCTAAGCATTTCAATAAGGCACTATCATCAGTGAGATTGTGCGCTCCTTTGAATGGATTTGTTGATCATAATACAGACGTTGAAGTTGGTTGAATTAATAAAGAAAATCATGGGTTGTTTAATATTTTGATTCATATATATGCATGTTTCTGTTGGTTGATCATGATCATGATCATGATCATGATCATGATCATGATCATGATCGGAGGGGTAAATTAATAAACCCAATTAAGAATTATGAAGGGGATGCAGGAGGATAAGTAACATCAAATCAAATCATAGAAAAGGCTGTTGGTATTTTGGGTTAATCTAGAAGAGAAGACTGAAGAGTCCATATAAATATTCAAGTAAACGACATAAAAACCGACATCTTTTTGCCCCGGGTATGAAGGAAGATTCTCCTCCCAAGAAAAAGACAGTAATCGAGATAGATTAATATTGCTAAATGATTGGATCTAGTCTCTCTAGCTATAGCTAGTCTTGTAAATTAATTATAAAAATGGGGAAATGATGGACAACCAATAATTTCTCTGCAAAAAATGCTAGTAGTAATCAGTAAAACCATCGCGAACTAGCTATAGCCCGCCAAATAATAATAACAAATTGAATACATTTTTAAATCAAGGTGGAGGTGAGGTTTCGTTTGTCATTGCCGTAGAAGACATATAGGAGTATATATATATATATATATGTATAGGTCTCTACTCTCTACTAGATCTCTTTGATGCTAATTGCTAAGCAATACCCAGTTGTGACTGAGTTACACAAATTAACCCCGACTTTTTACTTTTTACCCTTTCATTAATTTACTTGTCTTCCGCGTAGGAGCTACGTATGTTTTGGGAAAGACTCCACTTCTAAATTATCCCCATAGTCCCATACTAAACTACGTTTTAACATAAAAATATATATTTCAAAATAAATGATATTATAAAATCTTAAAAGAAATTTATTGTAAAAATTGTCTTATTAATAAATTAAATATTGTGTTGGGAATGAAAAAGAGAATGATTAGAGAGATGCTGAAAGAAAAGAAAAAAATAATTTTGTAATGATAGTTACAGTTAATAAGGGTAGATTCGATTGCGACCCTTGTATTAATTACTCTCAAATGCAGTCAATACACTGATTTGATTTCTAAATTTCTATGGCATCATATCAGGAAAGTATAACAATACCAATATCCGTAATAAAAATAATTCTCACAAGAGTAGATGAAGATGATCCATATTTATTTAGATGCTTGAAAAAACCATACCCGGCCCACCACAATAGTCAAATCAACTCCGAATCACCTCAATCCAACTAAATTTAGCTACAATACCACCAACAAGTTTCTACCTACTTTTAACCAAGTGTACTTCCACTCAAGCTATCAACTCCAAAATTATTTTAATTAAACCTTTATTCTCCATACTTAGTTTGTTTGTTTGGTTTTTCATCTTCTCTCTTTTCTACAAATCACGAGGATGAAAAACTGTTTTCTTATAATTCTCCTCTTTTTTCGTAGCTTACCTCTCCATCATGCCTACAGTAGTCTCTCCTTCCAGTGGATTTTGCACTAAATAGGCTTATGTATCTATCTGACTTGATACCCCACATCATTCAGATATTGGGGTCATTGAATCATTTCGTCTAAGAAATTAACCAACCTGCAGATGCTAGGATATATTTTTCATACTATAAGTTGTCATATTTCACCTACCTGGTAGCATCACTGTCCAGAAAATCAACTCAATTTTATTAATCAAAAATCATTTTTTTAAAACAATGTTTAAGAATGTCTTTATATAAGCTTACAAAATAAATTTTATTTCTTGTAGAAAAATAAAACTAATTAAAAAGGAAACTTTTAAACCTAAGCTTTAGGAACAAAAAACCTAATTAAAAAGAAACTAAAACTCTAAAAATACCTAAACAGTAAAATAGTAAAAGACTAAAAATAAATCAACTAACATGTCAGTTATTTTGGAGCAAACGCGGTCGCTTTCTTCTGAATAGGCGGGTGCCTATTTTCGAAGAATGTTGGCCAAAATGGTGATCCACTTTTCTGCTTTGACACTTTGACCCCCTTAAGTATCCAAACAACCTCCAATCTTGCCTCCAAACTTACAAACTTATCAAATAGACCCATGAATTCTTGGAAACACTTTTATGGCTTGTTAGTATCATATCATACTCCTCCTCTTGAAAAAGATTTGTCATCAAATCCGCACATGCAACCTGATTAGCTGCCCGTGAGACAAGATTTATATAGTCCGCCCATTGGGTTAAGAAGAAGTAGTCATCGATCATCCATTTTTGATTAACCAAGAACAAGGCAAAGTTGGAAATTCAAAATCAAACGGGTCTTCATATGTATGTAGTAGCTTCAATTCTTCTCGAACCACTATAATTTTTTTAAAATTTTTTTTATTTCTCCTCGCTTTCTCGCTCTTCCTTATCTTTCCCGATTTTATCTTTCTCAATTTTTCCCTTTTCAATTCTTTCCTTTTTAATCTTCCATTCACTCATGCTTCTTTGCAAAACCAATAGATCATCACGAACTTGAGCAGGTGTTAAAGGCACTAAAGAAATCTCTCTATTTTCATACATGAAATTATATTTCTTTGTATCCATCAAATTGTAAGTTGCTCATCGGTCTGCTTGTCATGGTTTCCCAAGTAATAAGTGACAAGCCTCCATCAGCACTACATCACACACCACCGTATCGGAATACTTCCCTATTCGGAAAGTGACTAGGGTTTGTTGGGAGATGACACTTGCCCATTGACATGTAGCCCTAGCAACTCATAAGGCTGCGGATGAGTAAAGATTGGTAGCCTTAACCTCTCAACTATATAAGAGCTAACAAAATTAGAAATACTATCTCCATCGATCAATAACCATACTACATACCTTAATACTCAAGTAACCTCTAGTACGAAATATGCATTTTCTCTATTCCTCAATCATGAACTCACTACCCACTATCTCTTGAAAAAAATTCCGTCCAATCATCAATAGCCAATGGTTTAGGAAGTTCAGATCTGATTATTTTGGTGATTCACTCCCATCCGTGTATGCACTCAAAGTCACAATATATATATATATATATATATATATATATATATATATATATATATATATTTATTTATTTATTTATTTATTTATTTATAAATAACAAATCCTAGAACAATTAGGATTTCGAAATTAAAAAAAAAACAAGACAATTAAACAAGGATTGATAATCCAAGTTCAAGACAAGTAGAAGAAAATCAAAACAATAATTTTTTTTTTACATTTTTGGACATGAACCCTAGCGGAATTAGGGTTTAAGAACTAGAACGATAATAACACAAAAATTAAGATGGAATGAAATTACCGTAACTAGGATTGCTCTGATACCAAATGATGAGGACCCAAGATCTCCTAGAAAAGTTTTAGGATGAATGACTTCACAACCCAACGTCCTCGAGATAACGGGAACCTTAATGACGCCACAATTGAGATGATTCTCCAGCTAATAAGTCGAATTCAATTATAAACAACGAATCTAAGATGTTTATAATATGAGCTTCCAATCTAGGACACTCAAATAAAAACACAATTTTCTATCCAGAAAATTAACTCAATTTTATTAATCAAAAATCAACTCCCCCAAAACAATGTTTAAAAATTCATTTATATAGGCTTACAAAATAAATCTTAATTTTTGTCAGAAAAGAAAACTAATTAAAAAGGAAACTTTTAAACCTAAACTTTAAGAGCAAGAAACCTAATTAAAAGGAAACTAAAACCCTAAAAATACCCAAAAAGTAAAACAGTAAAATACTAAAAATAAATCAAATAACCCGTCAGTTATTTTGGAGTAGACGCGGTCGCCTTCTTCTGAATAGGAAGGTGACTATTTTCGAGAATGTCGGCCAAAATGGTGATCCACTTTTTTGCTTTGACGCTTTGACCCCCTTAAGTATCCAAACAACCTCCAATCTTGCCTCAAAGCTTTCAAACTTATCAAATAGACCCTGAACTCTTGGAAACACTTTTATGGCTTGTCAGTATCATATGAGGCTCCGTCTTACAAATAAAGATCCGTAAGACCATCTTATAGAAGACTTACTCTTGACCTTATTAACCCCTTGATTGTTTCTTTCTCCTTGGTCGTAGGGGAGGAAAAGTAGGAGTTTGTATGTTTTTGCTTAAAACCATGGATCTGAAACCCTCTGGTGGTTCTGACATTCTATTTTTGAAAAGTTTATTGAGGATCCATTTGAATGTATTGATTTTGAATTCAATAAATATTATAATTTTATGAAATTTAAATAATTTGGAATTTGCTTTCAAAATCATAACAATTCTATAGTTTGGATAATGTGTGGAATTCAATTGTAATTCTACATTATAGTTAAAATAAAATTTTATTTGTATATCAAGTATCTAGTTTAATCTAGTGGTATTAAGTGTTAGTGACAGTGAATGGCAAATGTTTGAATCCTTCTAACAATAAATTGTGATAATTTATTTTTTTGCTTGTAAATAGCAAATAGAGGTGGATGACAGAGGTGGTGACCGGAGGTGGCTGGTGGCAATAGTCGAAAGTGGCAGTCGCCGGCGGTGGTCGGGAGTTGTGGTGGTAAAATGAAGGTGAGTTGTTATTGTTTATAATAATTGACCAAAATTTAAAATTTAAATTTTTAGAATAATGTATAGAATTAGTTTTATGGAATTGATGTATTTGAAATTTCAACTCAATTTCAATTTTAAATTTTAAATGTGCTGTGAAACAACGAAATTGGTTTTGAAAGTCTCAATTCTAATTCAAAACTATGAATTGGGGCATTCAAACATATTATTGAGATTCCATGTTCAAAATTTTGAGATATGTTTTGCCTATTGAGGCTTGAGCCAATTCAGTAATTAGATTAGGGGATAAGATATGGTGAAAATTATAAACAGTAGAGGTATTGGATGTGTTTATATTATACTAGTAGTGGTAGTTGATAGGTAAGTGAAGAAGTCCCGATCACAATAATCAAAGGTGAATTATTACTTCAATTTACAAGAAGAATATGCAATAAACAAATTGAAGAGGCACGATTTCTCAGACCTCCAGGCTCCATGTGTGTCGTGTCGGGATTGGGAATAATAATGTCAGTAATCAGATTGGAAACATGAATACTCCCTCTGTCCTAACTCAGTACTCACTCATCTCATGAGATTTTGATCCGAATCCCATCTTATTTTTAGAATATAAATTTTATTTTTTAATTTGATAATCCGATTTTGATCTGGATCTAATAATTTGAAAGATTAACAAATCAGATATGAATTAATGTGTTCCGATCCATTAACAACCCGATCCGATCCGATAAAAAATATATATTAATATTATACATATAAATGATATTTATTTTGAGTTTTTAGTCATTAATCATTACTATTTTAAATAAATACAATTTTTTCTGCTCACTATAATATATTATTTATATTTGTGTGAGTTGAAAACAATATTTTTAATTTTATTCTACCTTTGGTTATACAAAAATACCTTAATATTAATTTTATTTAGTACTTTAATAAGGAGCGAATAAAATCCAACCAAAATCCGAATCCTAAAATTTAGAATATGAATCAAGCTTTGAAAATATCCAAAAAATAATCCGATCCGATCAAAGTCCAATAATTTTTTAATAAATCAGATAAGGATTTGACTGATTCGATCTGAATTGTATCCATTAACAAGCCTATTCCGTCATGGATAAATGTTCATACTTTCTATCCAATTACGTAAGTAGTAAAAATTATCCAATATGATTCATTAAATAATCTAATAGATCATGTTAGATTATATTATGATTGGATCAATTGCCAAATCTATTTATGCCTCTTAGGCTCCGTTTGTTTCACGAAAAATGACTTACGGAAAACGTTTTCATCATTTTTCGGTGTTTGGTAACCTTAGGAAAATGTAGTCAACGTAAAAGCTTTTCCGAGTCAACGGAAAATGAAGCCTTCTTTTCCGAAAAATGACTTACGGATTCATTTTCCGTAAATCATTTTCCAAAAGTTTGAGCACCTCTCAGCCCCCTTCTACAAGTACACATATTTACATACACGCACAATATTTCACTCAACAAATAAATTATTTAGAAATATAAAAGGAGTTTGTGCACACTATTTATAAATTATCATTTTAATAAATACACACTACGTCCTAAAATTAGTGTCAACTATATTATTTAGGGACGTCCCAAATATTGTTCATTTTCTTTTTTAAAACTTTTTTTTTTCATATCAATTATCAATTTTTTTATTTGTATTTTTGAGATTGAAAAAAGATGAACCTTATTGATTTGACACGACTAATGATAAATTGAGGTTACTAATGGAAAATTACTTAAATCTCAACATTATCTTATATTCAATATGAGCATTAATATTAGAATATATTTTTGTATTTATTCATCTATTGTTTTCCGTAGCATTTTCCGTATGTTCGCCAAACACCCGAAAATGTTTTTCGACATATTTTCAAAAGATTTACCAAACACCTGAAAATGAAATCTTTTCATTTTGCAGAAATCATTTTTTGGAAATCATTTTCCGTGAAACAAACGGAGCCTTAATTGTAAAATGATGTGAAAGATGTTAAATATCTAAAGAGTACTATAAATTATTGATGAGCTCGGCCTAAATCTTGGCTACGAGCCAAGCATATGTGCCTTCACGTGAGCCACGTGGGATACATGGACATGAAAAATGTCACCCGAGCAGGATCACCCGTGTTGGGCATATCAAATCCCTTCCGACCAGGAATCCTTCTACAAGTCTGTCCGACCAAAGAGCAAAGCTGTCCAAACAGACAAATACGCATCTTGAACACAACTAATGGATAATTCTCATGCCTGAGATTTTAGTCATGACTCCGTCAGTTACGCAGTCAACCCGCATTTATGGTCATAAAGGCCTAAGATCTCTCTAGAATAATTACTCAGCCCGGATTTCACTCCAAAATGACTATATATACATCATAATGCCTCATTTGAAAGGTACGCTTACTTACACACACCGAAACTCTGTTATTTTACTTTCTACAAGCTTAAGACTTACTCTCACGCCATAAGGGTTTCGAAAGGCTCTGCCTTGCATTCTTTCTAAGGTGTCATTCTTCTGACAGGGTTCATAAAGATCCAACCTTTACATAAACCTAGATATCCTACGATCCATGAAAAACGACCTAATACTAAATTGTGTAGCATTAGTTTGGTTCCTTTGCCGTGAAACGAAAAAATTCTGATAATTTTTTCATCAACCTATCATTAGCAATGACAAATCATGGTAAGAGTCATGTTGGAGCAAGTGGTGTTGTTGTTGGAGATGCTTCCCTCCAATAGGGAGATTGGCCACCAATGCATAATAGACTGACAGTTCCTCACCGACATTCGCCTTAAACGATCTCGCCTTGGGGATGGGTGATGACTAGGACTCAAGTTGCTCTCCATTAACCACCCAATCCCCCTCCAGTAGAAGGGGCCAATGTGCATGTTAACGATGTACTCCAACAGGAGATACCGGTGGTAGATGCACACCACCAGATCCAACTGCAGCGTATAAATTCTCAAAAATTGAGAAACCTACTGAACCAGCGAAGAGAGGCTGCTCGCCAACATCAGGAAGCATAAGCTAACATGGACATGCTCTTGCTCTCTGTAATCAAGCTCAATACTTGAACATGATGTTTGTCTTGAATCAATAATTGGCTGAGCTGGGTCAACCACCAGTTCCCATAGAGAAGCAATTAATACCAATTGTTCCGGTAGTAAGTGTTCAGCAAATGGCTGAGAGAGCGCCTAGTGTCCGTGGCCCTACCCCACACAGAGCTCCTTTGGTAATGGAGCAAGGATGAGGTTGACACCGAGCAAAAAGTGGTGGCAGCCATAATCAGGAACTTGTGTGGTCGAAGTAAAGGAGGGAAGAAATGGACGGGATAGACGTCGTGCAAGAGAGCATATCGTGGCCACTGAATCACAACTTGCCAGCAGGCGGAGCCGGAGAGATGAGCCCGGACGCTCCTATCATTCCCACTCCCGCTCCCCTTATCGATCCCGGAGGTCACCACCTCGACGGGAACACGACTGACGGGCAGAGCACCATGTTGCTCCTCGACTATTAAAAGCTCCCCTATCTGTTGCAGCAGAACCAGTGGTTGCAACTCAACTAGCTGTAGTTTAGCCCGCTGCACCTCCCGCGGTAGTGCTACCAGCGTAACCTCAAACTATGGCTGAAGTCCTTGCTATTGTAAAAGCGAGGATGAATGGATGGGAATCTGGTCGGCAGCTGATGGGACAATCCGGCCAGCTGATGGCAACTTTTCGCAAATTGGATTGAAAACACGCCTCTAGCTCAAAGGGTTGTTTTTCCAAATTTTGATAAGTATTCGGGAAAGACACGGGTAGGGGATTGGCTACATTCCTTTGAGGCCCAAGTTGGTCTGGTCACCAGCAGCGAGGCGCTCAAAATGAAGGCGTTTGCTGGGGCTATACAGGGAAAGACCCAAAGATGGTTGGGAAGATTCCCAAAAGGATCCATAACTTCTTGGAAGGATCCGAGCAAAAAGTTTTTAGCCGAATTCGATTTTGCAGGCTCCTTACCTAAAAGATGTTGACTTTTGTAAGGTGTTCCACAAAATGAAGATTTCGTAAAAAAATTTGATGTAGGAGATGACATTGTTGGCATGGTACATGACGCCGTGGGAATTCCAACTGGAGTTCCAATTGTGCAAGAAAGTTGGAACGATGAATAAACTTTGAATGCAAATACAGAAACAATGGATGGTGATACGACAAAAATATATAAGATGCTAGAAGAAGGGTCAAATAAATCATGCACAATGGTTCAAGAATTATTCCATGAGGTGCTTGAACAAATAAGGGATGTTGCCTTGTCAAAATCCTATTATGAAGCGAACAAGATAGTGACTGACTTGGGTTTTACTTATGAGACGTGGGATGCATGCCTAAATGATTGCATGTTATTTCGAGGGGATGACAAATGTTTTGAGAACTATGGTCTTTGTGGGGGAATCTAGGTATAAGCAGCTTGGCAATGACAAGGACAATGTTGATGATAGTGTGATAAAGAGGAAAAAAATAGCTGCGAAACAAGTTCATTATTTTCCATAAAAGTCAAGGTTGAAGAGATTGTTTATGTCACCTCACACAGCTTCATTAATGCCATGGCATTCTAAAGAGCGGGTTGATGATGGTGTGGTGTGGCATCCTACTGATAGTTCTATTTGGAAAACTTTTGACAAGTTGTACCTGGACTTTGCTAGTGAAAGTTGTAATGTTTGACTTGTAGCAGTATCTAATGGATTTAATCCTTTCATGTCGATGAACATTTCACATAGCACTTGGTCGGTTGCTCTCATTCCATACAATCTACCAAAAATATGCATCAACCAAAAATATGTTCAAGTTGCGTGCATCACTTTTGTGGACGATCAATGACTTCCCTGCGTTTGCTAATTTGTCGGGTTGGAGCTCAAAAGGTAAATTCGCTTGCCCTTGTTGCAATAAGAAGACAAGAGCTTTGCGACTAAAACATAATCGTAAGCTTTGTTATCTGGGTCATAGACGATGGCTAATGGAAAGTAATAAATTACGTAAAGATAGAGCTGCTTTTCAAGGAGAGCCAGAGTTAGAACCGAAACCAAAATTATTATCAGGTTCTGAATTGCTATAACAATTGAAAGATGTTGAGACTATATATAGAAAGGAATATGTCCTTGGAAAGAGGAAAAGAGAAGAGTTAGAAACAGAGAAGGAGAAGGAGAAAGAGATAAAGGTTGCATTAAGAAGAGAGAAATGCAAAGAGAAAGAAAAAGAGAAGGAGAAAGGGAAAGGAATGGGGAAAGGGAAAGAAAAAAAAAGGGGGGGGGGGGAAAGGAAAAATGAAAGAAAGTGAGAATGGTGGAAATGCAAAAGAAGATAGTTGGAAAGAAAAAAGTATTTTTTTTTCGAATTGCCTTATTGGGAGTTTTTACTAATACGTTCATATTAATCTACATTTTATTATCATATTTCCCTTATTTTATCTGATTCTTACACGTAACTGATCCATCTTATTATCTTTTGGTGTATGCAAGGAAATATTTGGACCTGAAGCAAAATTGGGCTTAAAGAAGGAATTTTGGGCTGCATTTTGAAGTCACGGGCCAAGTGGGTTGAGGAGAAAATGAAAGAGAGATGGGCTTGGAATTATCAAGAATCCAATTTTGAAGAGGAAGCCAAAGAAAAGTTTATTTCCATTAAACTTTTAGTTCTTTTTATAATTAGATAATTGTTGAGGGGGTTTGTGAAAATTATGAATTATGGAGACATTTGGAGAGTCACAAAAACTCCCACTCACACATTACTTCCCCCTCACTCCCTCATCTCACATTCTCTCCCTTTCTTGGAAACTCTCTCACCAAGTTTTCATTTTCTTCTTCAACTCTACAACAATTGCAAGTATAATTTTTAAGAAGATTGTCGATTCAAGCATTCCTGACTAAGGTTCTTTTTCTGATTCGAGGGTCACTTTAATTTCAATTACATTTGTTGTGAGACTATGTGTTAAATTGTTTCTTGCTTAATTTCAAGTACTCGTAGATTCATTACATACTTTATGCAAATTATCTATTGATTGATCTGACAATTCGACTCAATAGATAATTTCCTACTGCTATCCATGAGTTTGTGCTATCATGAATGATTGGAATTTTAGAGCAATATGTTAAATTAGTTGTGCTATCATAATTAATTTAGCCTAAATGAATCTATAAGATTAGTTTTGGTGATTGCAGCTATCTCGATTATCAGAATTAGTTTCAACCGTTTTCAAAGTGAGTAATGCTATTTTTAATTGATATGGAACGCTATCGTGCCCAATTGATTAACGATAAGTTTTGATCGAATGCTGGGTTTGGTCAATTAAATCAGGAAAACACAAGAATTGTTACGACTATCCTAACAAGTCTTTGGTTGAATGCTTGAATTGCAAGAATTTATATTTTAAGCCTATGATCGTTAACGTAATTGAATGTCTCGACCTTTGAATCAGGGTTTTCTTGTGTGATTATTTCTTTAATTTATTTACTTGGTTTGCGCTTGTTCCTGTTTTATTTCTTTTATAATTTTTCTTGTTAAATTAGTTAATAATAGAATTTAGTTTAGATAAATTAATCCAAAATTCCCCCTTTTTAATTTTTCTGTTATTCACTCAAAAGAAATTAATCTTGTTCCCTGTGGATTCGACCCTGCTTGCCTTATACTAGTATTTGAAAGTAGGAAAATTATATTTGGAGGTTTGACGAGCCGCCATTTACTAATACGTCATATCCTTGATATCATGCACATAGAAAAAAATGTGTGTGATAACATATTGCATACACTATTGGGCACTCTCGGAAAAACGAAAGATCACTTGAATGCTCGACTTGATCTCAAAGAAATAAAAATTAGGGACCCATTGCATACTAAGGATAATGATTCCGGTAAGAAGTTATTGCCTCCTACATGTTTTACACTGGGAAAATAAAAAGAGAAAGACATGTTCTTGAAAGTATTGAAGGATGTGAAAGTACTTGATGGGTATGCTTCCGATATTTCACGATGTGTCAATTTGAAAGAGCGGAGCATTTGGGGTTTAAAGAGTCTTGACAATCATATTATTTTACACTTTGCCACCTTGAAAAGATTTTCCCACCATCCTTTTTTGATATAATGGAGCACTTATCTATACACTTGGCTGTAGAGGCATTGCTTGCAGGTTCGGTACAATACCGGTGGATGTATACATGTATAGGTTGGCACCCTTGTTATGTATACATGTATTTTAATCCCCATCATATTCTTCTTTTCATGTAAGTACTCATTGTATTTTTTTATATACACAGGTACTTATTGACATTAAAGCTTTACATTCGTAATTGTGCTCGTCTAGAAGCTTCGATTGCAAAAGGGTCTTTGATGGAAGAGTGTATGACCTTTTGTACAAGATATCTAAAGGACATTGAAACTAAGTATTGTTAGTCCCAATGGACACAATAATAAGCTAGAAGGGGGGGGTTGAATAGCTTATTTAACACTTAAAACTTTTTGTATAGATTTCCAAAACAAGCACTTGCAATCAATTGAAAAGATTGAAGTAGCGGAAGTCTTGTAAGGAAGACAGACTAAGTCTGTTGGTGAAGCATTACCGGTAGACTTAGCTGGTTACTCAAGTTTGCTGCTGAAGGAGTAAGTTAACTGATATGAAAACACTATAAAGCAGTAAGTAAAGAACACAAGTATTTGAGATGGTTCGTACTGTAAAAAATGCTACGTCCACCACTAAGGCAGCCAACCTTGGATTTAAATGTGCACTATGTTTTCTACTAGTTCTATTACAGAATTGTCTAATGAATCGTGTACAAAATATTTGACTTGTGTTTGGGGTTGGGGAAATTGAATATCTGAAAAGCAGAATATTCAATGTGCAGAAGAATAGTAGAAAGAACAACAATAAGAAGCAAATGATTAACAGTTGATGCAGAGCTTCTTGTTGTTGTTGAGGACTTATTTGATCAGTTAATGATCTCTTGAATACACTGAGTATAAAGCTTGATGTTGTTGGATCGATTCAGAGCATTGTATTTCTTTAGTCTTTAATGGTAGTATTTATAGCTGGGCATTCTTGAGATCGTTGGAGAAGACGAAGTGAGTAACAACTCTATTAGGTTTAATGCATTAAATGCCTGGAGCTGCCTTGATGATTTCGTCTTCAACTGATGCTGAGCAGGGAATGGAAAAGAGTTGTTTACAGCAACGGGCAGGTGAGCAATCAGAGTTGTAGACCTGCAATAGTTGGTACAGTCTGTATGTGTCAGTCTGTGCACATGCTCTGTCACTTTTTAGGAGGCGAAAGTCTTCTTGCTTTTTCGGAAAAGCTGGAGGGACGTGTCTGAGAAGTCAAGTGCTGATTTGGAGATAATTTAAATTCAAATTCAAACTGAATTAGACTGAATTAAAGTAATCCACAAAAGCTTGATGTATTGAAAAGTTTGGACACGTCATGTAGTCCGAGTGCAGACGAGGCCTGTCGCTGGAGGCTACTTGAAGTCTTTCGGTGAAGCCTTCAGCCGAAGTCTTCCGTTGAACATGTAAAGTCTATAAAAACTATTCTAAGGCAAAGTTGTATACTTAGTTGCCACGCTAACTGGTACGCAGCCCATTTAGCCACTAAGTATATAACCTAATGTAATGAATGAACAAATGCAAATCAAGATATAGTGAGAAACAACAATCTCCTCATATTTGCATCTGGTCATCATTACTTACAAGTGAGGGCTATAAAAATTTTAAGATAGCTAATAGCATGTCAGAAAAAAGTATTTTTGGTTTTAAAACAGCAGACATGCTTTTATCAAAAAGATAGTGCCTCAAGTGTATAACTAATCTAAGTGCTTACAAACGGAAGAGATGAAGGAACAACACAAGGATTAGAAATAAACAGTTCAAATAAATCTAAACTGGATGTTTTAAATTCTAAACAGATATATGACTTTAAATAGCAAGAATTTAAATAGTAGACTATTTTTGAAAAGAATGAGCTTCTGTATTTCAAACGAGAAGTTTAATTCTACAGAGTTTTCAAAAAACAAAATAGGTGCAAAGGATAGGGATAGAAAGATATGAGCTGCCACGGCCTTTTTCCCTTTACATTGGCTGCTTTGTCAGCTGCCTCTCTTTCGCAGCGCTGACGCTCAAGTTCTTCAAGTAGATTTTGAAGCGCCTTTTTCAAATCTTTCACAAACCCTCTCTCTCCGATTATTCTCTGCTTCTTCTTCCTTACAGCAACAATGGTAAGCGTTTCTTTACTCATTAGTTTATTATCTTTTGATTTATGCTTATTATTTCTTCTTTTAAGTCATATTGTTGAGGAATCCGAAAAGACACTTTGCGTATCTTGACGGTTTCCGCCATTGTTGTTATTTCAAAACCTTGAAACAAACAATTTTCTCTGTACTTTGAATACTCATTTTTCTGCGAATCATCTGTTAATGTTTCTCTGTTTTTAACTAATCAAACATTCAAGGGTTTCAAATTTTTCGGTCTGAAAATTTATTTTATTTCTTAAAAAAAATGGAAATCTTTGGTTGTTTGTTCTTTTTCAGGAAAAGCCCTAATTCCTGAAAATGACTTTTATAGGTGAAATCATCTGCAAAGTCAAATAACGGCAAGAGGAAGGTGATTGACCCTGAAAGCGTCATTCATCCTGACCCTTCCGTCAACCTCCCTGGGTTTCCTCTATATCCTCCTCCTCCTCATGACATCATTATGGAGCTGGACCCAAAAATGTACCTGCTAGGCATGTGCATTAACATGGAAACTGTTTGGACATTCGTCATTGGGGCTAAGATGTGCGACGACATGAACGAGTCTTGGATTCTACCCCTCTTCTGTCTCCAAGACAAAGACTACATCAATCTTCTCGCTGAGGAATTCTACCAGCGCATGGAGATAAATCCACAGACTTCTTCTGTAATTCATGGATGGATTCGTGGACGTCCCTTCTATCTATCTTCTCGGGTGATATCCAAAATCATTGGTGTTCACTATGGCGGAGACATTGAGATATCCATTGCTGCGGCTAATAGAGCCTGGGAAACAATGAGGGGAACCAATACTCCGAGGGAACCTCAAGGCAAAATGCTGAGGAATGTCTTTCCCCTGGATGTCTACTGTTCCAGTCATCAGCTGGACAAATCTCTTCTATTCAAGAATGGAGCGCATGACAACTTCACAGCCCAACAGCTCAATCTCACGAGCGTCATTTACCAGAGGACTCACCTCAATTACATCGTTATTATCTTCAACGAGCTGAGAAACTACATTACCAACGTGAAGCACAGAGAGGCCCTTTGTCAGGCTCATCAACTCCCTGCTAAGGGACACGCAAGAAATCAACTCTACCATTACCAAAGATGAGCTCATAAATGTGGCCAAGGACAAGCAGATGCCTACCTTCTTCAACAAGTACATTGAGTACAAGAACAAGAGGCGGCAGCAACGAGGGCTACCGAAAATTGCTGCTGAAAAAGTAGCCATGCCGTCTCCTATGATGGTAACACGCTTGATATGGTGGCCGCGTATGATGCGGCGGCCAGAGAAAAGCGCCAGACAGGGAAAAGGAGCTTCCAAGAAGCCAACCTCTGCCGTTGACCATGACATACTACAAGTGGCCAGAGACTTAGCTGATGAGGCAGAGCTCTTATTGAAACGAAGATAGGCTACTAAGGCCAAGAAGGCAACTAATTTCTCGCCAGATGAAATAGAAAGGTTGGCTGATATAATTGCCAAGACCAAGGCTGATACTGCCAACAAGGCTAGGCAGGAAGCGGATCTAGACGAGCTTCAGGCCAAATGGATTCGCGAGGAACTCAAGGCCAGTAGTCGTGACAAATCTGTAGGCAGCTCCTCTGCTGCTGTTGGACAACCATCGTCTCCCCCGCCATCTGATCGATGTATTTTATACGTTGATATCAGGTACTTTTATGACTTAAATTGAGCAATTCCACGAGGCTTTTGGCTATTGATATGTGTTTTTCAGTTGTTTTATGAGTTTCAGGGTTTTAGGTGGAATTATATGAATTATAAGGCTTTTTGGTGAATATTTCAAGAAGGGGCCAAAGTGTAAATTGATGAAGAAACGGCAAAGAGACATTCTGATGACCTTGCGGCTGCAAGGTATTTTTACCTTGCCTTCGCAAGGTAGGCAGTAAGTCAGCCCTGGAGATTGAAGACCCTTGCGGACGGAAGGGGATATGACCTTGCGGCCGCAAGGTAGCTAGAACCGACTTTCAGAGGTTTTCAAGCCAGATTAAAACTCCTAAACCCCCTACAACTCCATAGTATAAATAAAGGATGGTAGCCAGAGCTCGAGGACATCCAAAAAGTAGTTTTATATAGTTTTAGAGTAGGATCTAGCGTTTATAACATAGTTTAGTTGTTGTAATTATAGTTTTGAAGATCGATCCATGTATTCAATCATTTCCATGACCTGTTCATCTTCAAGGATGAACTAAACATCCATTAATCTAGGAGTGAAGAGGTAACTTGTATCGAATCTATGCTTTAATCTATTTTTATTCATTCACTTCTTGTTGATCGTGGTGATTATCAATCCCTTTATTATTTCACTTTGAACAAATGAATGTAATCGTGAATAATAAAGGCCTAGAGGTGCAGATAACTGCATGATCAATGTGCATATGTCGTACATAGGCTCACCACCATGATAAATTGAACATATCGATGCATGAGAGTGATAAGTTAGGGTCAGGTTTCATATATATGACCTAAGTGACAGTTAAGTTCCATATGTTCTTGTTCTTAGGATATAGAATTGACGAATTATTTGGAGATGGAAACTGAACGGTAATTCGACAAGCTATATCTATATTTTGTGAACGGACGCAAGAAATTGAATGATACTTTATCAAAATAAGCCATAGAGGAGATACAAGTGAAACCCTAATCCTAGATTTCCCTCTACCATAAGATCTTCATAACCTGTGATTGCTGCTAATTTAGTTAACTTTAGAATAATAATTAGTTTAGATAAAATCAATATAAAACTCCTTAGTTTAATAATTTGCTACCAATAATCATGCTATTTGTGATCTTCTTGTCTCTGTGGTTCGACCCTTGCTTCCCAAGCTATTCTACAATAGTCTTGTCCACTTGCAAGGAAAATAATTAAAATAAGACATAATCAAGTTTTTGGCGCCGTTGCCGGGAATAAGCTAGTTTGCATAGTTAGTTTGTTGGTAGCGTAGTTTTAAATTCAGTTTTTATAAAATAAAAATACAAAAATATTTTATTTATTTTTAGTAGATAGTTGTTTATTGTTTTATTTGCTTCATTTATTTTATGCACGGTCGTAAATCTTTGAATCCAAAGTTAGTAGAATTAAATCAAAATATGAATAATCTTAGAAAGAATCAGGAAGACTTTGATAATCTAGCAACCCAGCCTGATAATCAAGATCAATTAAATCAAGAGGATCCTCTGGTTGATCCTCCATTGGATAATAATAATCAAAATCCTGAAAATCCGGTGAATGCGAATCAAAGAGAAGAAGAACATGTTAGAAGAAATATGGAAGTAGTAGTAAATCAAAGAACTATAAATGATTATAGTCGACCCACACTGAATGTAGCAACATCGTGTCTAATCTTACCGGAAGCAGTAAGGAATTTCGAATTAAAAGGTCATTATTTTAATATGATACCTTCTTTTCATGGAATGTCAGCTGAAGTCCCAGTAAGTTTCCTTAGAGAATATGAGTATATGATGAGTACTTTTCTGTTAGGAGGTTTGACTGAAGACCAAGTAAAAATGAAATATTTTCCAAGTGCATTGAAAGATTTGGCGAAAAGATGGTTTATGAACCTAACACCTAGTAGTGTTTATACTTGGACTCAACTATATGATTTGTTTATGGGTAAATATTATAAGCATGCATCTCTTACCGAATACAGAAAACAAATCATGTCTTTTCAAAATGAACCAGGTGAAACATTCCATGAATCATGGAATAGATTTAAAAATTTGCTTATCATGTGTCCTCATCATAATCTGTCTCAAGATGTGTTAGTATTTCAATTCTATCATGCTCTTTCACCTGTTTTACAAACTATGGTTGATAGTGCAGCCGGTGGTTCTATTAATAGAATGACACCAGTTGCACTAGAAGAATTATTTGAGATGTTGAGTGCAAATTCTTAACAGAAAAGTGCAAGAGGTAAAAGTAGAAGTTTATTTCAAGTTCAAAAAAAACCAGAGATGAATACACAAGCTCAATATGAAAATTGGCCAATTCAAGAAGCATGTGCTATGTGTGGATTACATTCTCATGCTACTAATTTTTGTCCATCTAATGCTATGTATTCTGAACATGTGAATGCCATGAACATGTACCTTCAAAGACAAATGAATGATCCCTACTCAAACACATATAATCCTGGTTGGAGGAATCATCCTAATTTTTCGTGGGGAGGAAATAAATCATTACAACCTCAACCACCACAACCTCAACAATTCTCAAATCAAGGACAATTGCGAATTGAAGAAGTTCCAAAATCAGATGGAACAAGCAAAGGTCAAGTTGCTCTTAACAAATACTTGCTAGAAGAGTTAGAAATTGTAAGGGAGAAACTTGCAAAAGTTATGAACGAGAAAAGAGAAAAAGGGAAGTTCTTAGTCAAACTAAGCAAGCAAAATCTATCACTACTCTGCGAAGTGGTATAGTAATTGGAGAAGAGATAAGTGATCCTATTCAATCTTCTAATATGCCTGATAAATTAGATAATTCTGAAAGAGAAGTTGAAAAGGATTAAAATGAAGATAGCCAAACAAATAATCAAGAAGTAGAAAAAGAATCATCAAACAAAGATAGTCAAGAAGAAGTAGGGCAAGACAAAGAACAAGAGGAAGAGGAACCGTATGTGGCACCACCACCTTATGTTCCTCCAATTCCATTCCCTAGAAGACTTATGAAAAACAGAATGGATAAACAATTTTCGAAAATTTATAATATGTTATCCAAAGTGAATGTTAACCTTCCTTTGCTTAATGTTATTAAAAACATTCCGACATATGCTAAGTTTTTCAAAGATCTTCACTCTAAGAAACACAAATTTGAAAATAATGAAAAAAATATTGTTTCTGAAAACGTAAGTGCAGTTTTACAACTTGAACTTCCTCCTAAGTTAAAAGATCCTGGCAGCTTTAATATTCAAGTCTCATTGGGTAGTTCTAAAAAGATGAATGCTATGTTAGATTTAGGAGCAAGTATTAATTTGATGCCTTTTGCAGTCTATAAACAATTAGGGTTGGGAGAACTGAAACCCACTAATATGTCTTTACAATTAGCTGATCGTTCAGTTAAACATCATTTGGGCATAGTAGAAGACATCCTAGTTCAGGTTGATAAATTAATCATTCCGGTTGATTTTGAGGTTCTAGAGATGGAAAGAAAAATATGCACTAATAACGAAGTCCCTATCTTGTTAGGCAAACCTTTTATGGCCACTGCCAATACAATGATAAATGTTAAGAATGGTAAACTCACAATGTCAGTCATGGGTGGCTGGAGAAATCTCGGTTTTGGCGCAATGAATAACCGAGTGACATGAATGCATGTTTCAATCGATGAAATTGAAAAATTTACAACCCAAACCTTTGAAGAAAATTGAGGATGATGATTATGAAAAGATGTGTTTGTAAGTTATGATGATAGAACTTTCTCTCACATAAAATTCGACATTGAAGAGTTAGAAAGAGAACTTCGAGAGACGGATGAGAGAAAAGAGAGAGAAAGATTAGAAGCCTTTAAAGATAAAGATAAAATGGAAGAATCTGAATCAGAAAATAATTATGATAAAACAGAAATAAAGGAGATTGAAAATAATGGTGAAGAAGATGTGGAAATCCTAAAATCTCTTTTTGAAGAAATAGAAATAGAGGAAGAAAAAATAGAAAATATTGAAGAGGTTAAAAAAGAAACGATTAAACCCGAAAATTATGAATTCATTTCATCTATTAAATCTCCTCCTGAAGAAGAATTAAAGTCATACCACCCCATAAAATATACATTTTTTAGGGGAGGTAAAACTTTACACAATATAATTCGCTGCGGATTTGAAGAACAAGAAAAAGCCTATTAAAAGTTTTATGGACACATAGAGCGATATGTTGGTCCTTAAGGATTTAAAAGGCATTACAAACTTGATGCAGCCAGCGGAATTACACGTAAGCTGATTAACAACGGAAATTTAGCGTGCAGCGGAATTAAGCATTAAGCGGCAGATTGAGCATTAAGCGGCGGAATTTAGCGATGGAAAATTCCGTCATTGAAATTTCTTTACTAGCGACGGAATCAGCGTGAATTGAGCATCGATGAAAGTGACCATCGGCCAGCGGAACCTTTAGCGACGAAATTTCGTCATTGGCGATAATCAATTTAATTTAAATTTTATTTTGGTGACAGAAAAATTCCGTAAACTAAAGGTATTAACAATTGGCAGCCAGATTTTCCGTCATTGAAAATAAGCAAAATTAAATTATAATTAATATAAAATATCAATAATATTTGAAATTAAATTGAAATTAAATTAAAATAATATTTGAAATGTTAATTTAATAATATAATATCAATAATTAAAATGATTAGCATCAATATAATTACAAAAATTAAAACATTCATATTACAACAACTTAATGCAACAACGTAACGTAACATTAACTTAAAAGAAATTAAATTAAAATAATATTTGAAATGTTAATTTAATAATATAATATCAATAATTAAAATGATTAGCATCAATATAATTACAAAAATTAAAACATTCACATTACAACTTAACGCGTAACTTAACTTAAATTGAAATTAAATTAAAATAATATTTGAAATGTTAATTTAATAATATAATATCAATAATTAAAATGATTAGCATCAATATAATTACAAAAATTAAAACATTCACATTACAACTTAACTAGTAACTTAA
>CM028378.1:12802289-12874363 GCA_013146195.2 Codonopsis lanceolata | reverse complement strand
GGAAGGATATATCATATATATATCATACAAGTTCGCTAATAAAACAAGAATCACGAATTACCTTTATGCGAATCGAGCCTTGTACGCAATGAAGAATTACGCTTGAGCTACGATCTTCGTATGCCAATATCCACACTGCAAGTCTTCTTCGCCTGATTGATATCACAGCACCTGATATCAATACCGTTCACACCGCAAATCCAAGCCTCTTGATGGTTAGGCTAGAGAGAGTATTTTGGTGAGATAGAATTTAGGAGAGAGAGAGGGCGCACTTAGAGACGTGTTCTCCAAAATACTGATTAAGGTTTTATCCCTTTGTTGCCCTATTTATATTATTACAAGAAACCTATTTCTTGTAGGTTAAGTAATCCTAAACCCAATTGGATTAGATTCTAATTAACCAATAAATAATATAAATATTATTTCCATGGGCGGGACTAAATAATCGGGCCGCAAGCCCAATTACCAACATCTCCCACTGCACACATGGACTCACCTCTAACCACATCATCATCAAAACCCGTTAAACACGCTTCATATCGGAAGTGAAGCGTGCGACATGACGAGAAAGATAAAGGGTGGAGCGCTATACCAAATCACCATCTCGACCAAAGATAGAACGCCCTCGTTAAAAACAAAACTCGCCTATACCCTGCATCGTATATATACATCAATTTAAGCATCCTCAATCCCTCAAGAGCGGTGCTTAAAACTCAATATGTTTGTGTATCAAGATCAACCTTTGAACCGTATGTTCAATATGATCGCCATGGCATTGAAACACAAAAATAAAGATGCATATCATACTATCTTCCTTAGACACTCATATTAATCACTCTTGGCCGATCGCTTTCCCAAAGAATGTCTGTAGGACTGTATGTGCATAGCCCGCTGTCATGATGCCAAAGTAGCATCATCAACGCCCAAGTTCATGATATAGTTCTAAGTCACATGGTATAATTGTGATCCGATTTGATCACTAGAACTCACAAAGGATGAAGCAGGATCATTCAATCACTTTCTTAAGTCGCATTATAGTCACATACAAGATGAAGTGTATGCTATGACGGAACTCCCACACAAAGCATGTCATGCTCAAACGTCATACGAACCTTAGTCTAGCCGCCCTTCGGCGCCTAACTTGAGTATTTAAAAAGCACTCTTCTAGTGACTCTCTTTAAGATCTCACATTCGACTTTTCCTTGGGATATAAAGTCGATCCTTATAAAGGTCTCATCTTGGCCGTATGCCAAGGCGATAAATGTAATGTCATTTGCGCACTCCCCTTTGTAGGTACCAAAGACTTTTACTATCTCAACTTGCTCGCCCACTGCGACAAGGTGAATTACCCGTGTGAGAGGCCAATTCAATATCCACTACATCTTTTAATCAAAATATATATACACAATTTCATATCAAAATATCCAATTAATATATAAAAGGAATAAAATGAAACCGCAATTTATTCAAACGATAATGAATAATAATCAAATGTCAACATAAGTGTTCTCGTAATAAAGTCAAATCCTACGGCCCTAGACCCAACATGATCCTCGAAAGATCTCTAGCTAGAGGTTTAGTCATGGTCGCCTAACATGCTTCTAGTAGGAATATATTCTAGAACAACTTTCTTTTCTCGCAACCATGTCTCTAGTGAAATGATATTTGATGTTAATGTGTTTCGCCTTCCCATGGTACTTGGGATCTTTAGTGTAACCTAAAGCCGCCATGCTATCAAGCAATGACTACAGATCTATCCACATGCGTCAGAACATCAAGATGTTGAAGAAAACTCCTCAACCACACAGCCTTCTTGAACCGCAACTGAGCAAGCCATGTACTCGACTCCATCGAGATAGGGCGTCTAGTCTGTCGCTGCTACTCCAAGAGATAGCTCCACCACCAAGAGGAAAGCGAGTCTCAAGTAGATTTATAACCATCTACATCTCCACCCAATCCGCTCGCTGAAACCTTTCAAGCTCAAATCACCACCTTGGTAACACAGGGTTAAATTTGTGGTTCCCACTCAAGTAACCCTCTTTACCATCCAAAGGTCGAGGTCCGTGATTACTTTGGAATCGACTCAACATCCCAACCGCAAAGCATAGGTCGCCGAGTACACACCATAGCATACATCAAGCTTCCTACCGCATTTGCATATGGAGTCGTAGACATTCTCTTCTTCTCTTCTTCATTCTTAGGCATTGGTTTGTACTAAGGACACATCCCTTTTCCATTGAGTGACAACGGTTTTGAGTTAGTCATGCCAAATCGCTCGATAACTTTCTTAATGTAAGTCTCTTGAGACAAACCAAGAAATCTTTTCGAACGATCTCTAATGACTTTTACTCCAAGCACATAGCTTGCTTCACCCAAGTCCGTCATATCGAAAGCAGATACCACTCTTTAGTGGCATTTATCATCTCCATGTCATTTCACTAGTAGGATGTCATCAACATATAATGACAATCAAGATCTTTTCTTGATCGCTTAACATACACACAAAGGTCTTCCTCAATCATCACAAAGCCAATTGAGGTTATCGCTGGTGAAAGCGAAATGTCCACCTGCCTAGATGATTGTTTGAGACCATAAATGGAACGCTTGAGTCGGACACTTTGCGCTTTGTCCCTTGACTTCAAAACCCTCTCGTTGAGTCATATAGATCTCTTCATCTAGTTCTCCATTGAGAAATGCAGCTTTAACATCCATCCGATAAAGTTCTAGATCCATGTGTGCTACTATCGCTAGATTAGGCAAAGAGGAAAATCTCACCACAGGAGAATGTCTCCTCATAGTCTAAACCCTCTCTTGGGTAAAGCCTTTCGCCACAAGACGTGCCTTATATTTGTCAATTGATCCATCTCGCTTTCGCTTGACTTTGAAAACCCATTTGTTTCCAATAGTCTTGCGACCTTGAAGATCAACTAACTCCCAAACCCGATTCTTTTTCATAGAGGAAATTTCATCTTCCATCATAGCTCATCCATTCACTGCTTGTAGGTAAAGAAAGAGCTTCAACGATGTAGGCTCACTAGAATTGAAAGAAGTAGTTAGAAAGATTCCTCTTCGATCGCGAATCGACGATTGGTATATATTTCCACGCTACTTCTTCGCTCTAGTATCGGACTCACTAGAACTGCAGATTCCCACTCTGATGAAGATCACCTTGACTCGTTGGCGACTTCCATAGGTTCAACCTCATGTTGTACCATAGGATTAGGTTGAGGCAATTCCCCACCTTCGCCAAAAGATGTCATGTGTTCTTCTTCCATCTCAAAAGTTCAAAGTCTTTCCTAACTTCACCTATCTCGGGAAATCATTCTCAATGAAATCAACATTGCGCGACTCGATTCACCATTCCTTCGTTAGGTTTTCCACCGCATACATAACATAACCCTTCGAGGTATCTCGAATACCTTATGAAAACACACTTGTTTCCTCTAGGCCTAGTTTTCCAAACTTATTGGAAGTACTATGGACATAACCTCGACAACCCCAAGGATGAAGATGCCCCAATTTAGGCTTCTCACCTTTCCAAAGTTCATGGGGTCTGTGGAACCGACTTAGAAGGCACTCGTTAAGTATGTAGGCGGCATTAGCGCATCCCCCAAAAACGAAATTGGGAGGTTGGCCTGCCATCATCGACCTAACCATTTCCAACAATGTTCGATTCCTTCGCTCAAGAACAACACCGCTTGTCATGAGTTCTAGGAATTGTCAATCGTTTGGCCAGATTCCCTTTTCTCTCACACAATTCTTTAAATTGATCGATAAATATTCACTACGCTCGCCTCTAAAAGTTTTTAAGCTTTTATCCTTTTGATTCTCAACCTTCGCGGAAAGCCAAAACACTCGAGCTTCATCATGTGAGAAATAAGGTAAACATAACCATAACGTGTATAGTCATCGATAAAAGTGAGAAAATAGGAAGCTCCATGACGTGCCTTAACATTCATTGGTCCGCAAATGTCCGAATGGACTAACTCTAATGGATGTGTGGCTCTTTTGCCTTACCAAAAGGCTTTCGGCAAGCTTTTCCCCGCCAAACAAGATTCACACAAGGGTAGGTTGACTTGGCCGAGAGACCCCAACAGCCTCTCTAGCCAATCTAGTCATCCTATCTTTTCCTATATGTCCAAGTCTAGCATGCCACAACTCGTAATTAGAATCATCATAAACCATGCAAGAAGAAGAATTAAGAGAAGAATTATGGGAATCCAACAAATCTAATTTAAAGAAATTATCGACAAAGAACCATGTCCCAAAACCTCATCACCAAAAACAAATATCCAAGTGATCATTACTAAAATTAAAAGAATATCCATGTCTAGCAATTGTACTCCGATAGAAGATTATGTCGAATTCGGTGCATAAAGAACTTCATGAAGAGTCAATGCGTCCACCCATCTCAATTGAAGTTGGTATGAGCCAACTCCTTTGACTTCAACAGACAGCTGTTTCCCATGAAAATTCTTCTTGTACCAGGAACTTTTCGATAATCTACAAATCCTTCTCGATCCCTCGTCACATGTTTGGTTGAGCACGAGTCTACAATCCACACAGGGGAGAGAGTCGGCTAATAAAACATGAGAGCAAACACAACTTTGCATGGAGATAGGATAAAATGATACCTTCTTGGGCTCGGGACAAGTCCAGCAAAATGACCCAAGGCACCACGGTTGTAGCACTTACGCTTAGCAATATTCTTTTTGCCTCTACGGCATTTAGTAATCTTGTCACTTTTAGGGCCCAAATTCGAGTCTTCTTGCCTTTAGCTTGTTTCTTGCGTTGTGGCTGTGGCTTGCGGACCCTCAAGGGAAACAAGAGCAAGATCACGAGTCGCAAGACTTATCGCGATTCGCTTCATGACACTCACCTCAAGCTCAACATGGTGGCATACATCTGCAAAGTCGAATAGATGCGTATGAGTCAAGATACGCCTCAAACCACTCCAAGAGTCGAGCAAGGAACGAATCACCGCTTGAACTTCTTCATCGAGATAAGAGAACCGGCGGCTTTAAGATCACGAATCATTCTGACATCTCACGTAGTTGTTCAAGAACGTTTCGTTTCGGTCAATCTTATAGCTTTCAAACTTATAGGTCAAAGTCCTTAACTTTGTAGCGTATATTCCCATAAATGCGCTTAATTTGGTCCCACATATGTTTAGCGATCAGGCCTTCAAACTCGCCAATCGAGATCATTATGCATGCTACTCAAAGATAGTAAAGCGTGCACATCGATCTTTCTTTTTCCAACAAGGAATTCCTCGCATTTTCTCGGCGATGCCGGCGGTCAAGTTACCCATCTACGGTTCTACCATCACAATATCAAGGTTGTCGTAACTTCTTGCTCGTTTAGCAAGTATGTGATTTTCCTTTGCCAAACACCATAGTTTGAGCCATCTAATTTCTCACCCTTATTAAGGTCGGCGATTACATTCGAAGAAGCCATTTCACTACAATTTGTTGCAAAATAAGACATAAGCATATATATATATATATATATATATATTTGATTAACTTTTGTTTTAAAAAATCAATTACTAAATATAATCACATCATACACGTAAGGAGGGAAAATCTGCGAGGCTCGTAATCACAACCAAAGCATGCACAACATAAAAATATTCATAAATTGATAATTTAAACAAAAGAAATATGATAGAACAGATCCATCAAGTACAAAACATGTACATAAATATTTTCACTACTGAAAATAAATTTATTGGGTCTCGTGAAGTCCCAATCGCAATTTTAGAGCCCAAAACAACAATTAAATATGCTAAAAATGACTTAAAAATAGCTTAAAATTCACAAAGAATTTAAAAAAATTCCGAAGCAGACCTAAGCGATCCGCAGAATGACAAAAGCGACGAATATTATTTTTGTAATTTTTAAAAAACAAAACAGGTTTTTACACACCGTAAAATCAAAAACAAATATTTAAAGGTGAATTGATCAAAACGAGACCACCATGGACTCGAGACGGCCAAAACGAGCGACAGCCGGTTTGCCGTCGGAGCTAGATCGGCCGCGCCCTCACGCGCCACCTGCGCGTGTGGGCTTCATTCTGTACACTGACTGGGCGGTGACTGGGCTTTAGGGCTGACGTGGCAGACACGTGGCAGCCACGTGTCATGATGACGTCACTGATGACGTCATCACAGAGGATTTTCTGGAAGTGGGTCCCACTGATGACGTGGCAATGACGTGGAAGACACGCATCGATCGCGTTGACCGTTGACGATCCGCTGACCGGCCATCGCCTCACGCCGCTCCTCGCGCGCCTCGCCGGAGTGCGAGCCGCAGCCACGGTGGTCCGATGACCTCACGGAAAGTGGCGTTGGACTCGTCTCTCTGAGTACTACCCAATGGTGTACTTTTTACCTCGAAAGGAGTGCCCAAAATGGCACGTGTATCGAGGCCGAGAGTGGGGGTCGTTTTAGGTCGAATTTTTAACCCTAAAAATCGATTCGCGAAGGGGCAACTTCGCGAGGCCATATAACGTTCATTTTAAGTCTAAATTAAGCATATAATATGTCGTTGGAAAGCCCTCACGGAGTACTACAAGTACAGTTCATAAAATCACGATTTTACAGAACATAAACAGGTCGAATCAGCACGCAAAGTTTCGGAAAAATGCATTTTCAACAAAACTTGGGTTTGCGATATTTTGAAAAATACCCAACGAATTCAACGAAATTTAGTATGTTGTTAAGCCTCGTCGTAGGGAACTCAGACATATAAATTTTTCGAAAATTTCAAAGTTTTACGCATAAAATAATAAAACTCATTTGTTTCGTTATCGGGTAAAACTTTTAAACAAACCCAAAAACAAGAGCATGCGATTCATGGCATAACAATACGAGCAATCAAGCAATATGGCTCTGATACCAATGAAGGATATATCATATATATATCATACAAGTTCGCTAATAAAAGCAAGGTAATCACGAATTACCTTTATGCGAACCTGGAGCCTTGTCATGCGTAAGCGGAAGAATTACGCTTGAGCTACGATCTTCGTATGCCAATATCCACAGACCTGCAAGTCTCTCTCGTCGGATTGATATCACAGGGCACGGATATCAATACTGGTTCACACCGCAAATCCAAGCATCTTGATGGTTCGGCTAGAGGGAGTATTTTGGTGAGATAGATTTAAGGAGAGAGAGAGGGCGGCACTTAGGGAGACGTGTTCTCCAAAATACTAATTAAGGTTTTATCCCTTTTGTTGCCCTATTTATATTATTACAAGAAACATATTTCTTGTAGGTTAAGTAATCCTAAACCCAATTGGATTAGGATTCTATTTAACCAATAAATAATATAAATATTATTTCCATGTGGGCGGGACTAAATAATCGGGCCGCAAGCCCAATTACCAACAATATATATAAATAATAAAGAAATTAAAAATATATAAGTTAGTTTGGTTTGATTCGATATAAAAAACCAATCTAAATGGATTGTTTGGTTAAATTACGTGGTTTCCATGTACACCACCAGCACATAAGCTTTTCACCAACCATGACATGAAGCCTGGTACAAGTATTTGTTGCACAACACGCAACCATGTGCAGAATGCCCAAAGCTCGAACAGTATGGCTTTTTCATAATGAGGTGCTCTTCTATAAGACGTCCGAAAGTGGGATCTATCTATGTAAAATATGGTAAAATTCAAAAATTTTAATACAATTATTTAGTTTTTAAAAATTACAGTGTCACCCCTTATTTTTATATATGCAGAGTGTCACTTTTTACTATTAACAGTATCACTTTGTAGTATAAAATATGTGTTACTTTTACTTTAAAAAATGTCACATTTTTTTATAAATAAAAATCATTATGTTTAGCATCAAAGTATCACTTTATAGTATTAAAAAAAGTCACTTTTTACCCTAAAAATGTCATTTTGTCTTATAAATAAAAAGGATTAAATAATTATTTGATCCATGAACTATCCAAAAACTATGCGTTTGGTCCCGAGACTTTTTTCTAAATGTGTTTGGTCCTTAAACTCGTTTTTTGCTACAAGATTCCCCCCTCACAGGGTTACCGTCAATTTTGTTTTCAAATTTTGTATGAAATTCCAAATCACCCTTAATAATGTTAATGATTCAAAATAAAATAAAAATTAGGGAAAAGGGGCAGGTGGGTCGTCCCCATTTCCTGGTTCCCAAGTCAACTTCGTTCGCTGGAACCATACCAGTTGAGTACTAGTTGGCATCGATAGTGGCGACAATATTGAGGTTATAATTCAGTTCTGTATACCTTTTGTAAGGGTAAAATATGCATGACCTATTTTGATTTTGTTTCTCCTTTCTTGGTCCTTAAATTTAGGCATTTTTGAAAACAAAATCTTTAATTAGATTTTGGTTTTTCTTGGTCCTAAAGTTTAGGAGTCATTTTTGGAAACAAAATATTCCTAAGGTTTTTCTTGGTCCTAAAGTTTAGGAGTTATTTTGGAAGTCAAATCTAGTCAAAGATCCTTCTTAAAACTGTGTCTCTAGAATCATTGTCCATATGGTAATAAAATCTAGGATTTATGGTAAGTGTATTTAGTTCCTAACTCTAATCCTCTTCCTTGTTGGAGTTTGCTTCCTTTTTTGTAGGTCTCCTTCACAAATAAATAGAGGACTTGGGGCGCAGGCAAACACACGAGATCGAGAGAGAAGATTGCGAAAAATTCGATTCGAGTTGTTCCAGCCTGCATTCAGTTCAGTTGTCAGATTTTGATTGTAGCTTCGGATGTTAGAACATTGGAAGCTACATTGAAGTGCTGGAATTGTTTTGTCTTCCTAGCTGATTTTAGGAAGCTGTTTGTTTCTTCCCACGTTTTCTTTATCTGTTTTTCTGTGGGCTTTTTGCTCTCCAAGACTTGTTGTCTTGTGAGAGTATTTTGTTTGGTGATTTCACATAGTTTTGTAAAACAATTCATCCTTTTTAGTGAAATCTTTTTGGCCATGAGGCTAGATCTACAAGCATAGGCTTGTAGATTGTTTGGTAAACCTTTGTGTTTAAATTCGTGCTTTAGTTTTAAAATCTTCCGCTGTTTTTAATTTTTCTGACCATTGTAACTTCCATTGTATCTTCTTCACAAGCTACATTGGAAACTGCAATGGTTGTTTTAAGAATCCTAGCTACTTTTGTTCTTTCAATTGGTATCAGAGCCTTCTCTTGACATCACTAAGAGTTGATTCTGGTTGTAGTCGTGATGAATTCTCAGTATGAGAATGTTGTTCGTCCTCCAACTTTGACTAATGAGAATTATTCTATTTGGAAAGTTAAGATGTGTATCTTCATCAAATCAATTGATGAGAGAGTGTGGCTTGCTGTTCTGAATGGGTGGACTCCTCCTAAGACTACTGATAATGATGAAGATGTTAAAATCACTAGTGAGGAAAATTGGACCACTCAAGATAGAACCATTGCTTCGTTTAATTCTAAGGCTCTTTCAGCCATATACAAGGCCTTAGATGCCAACACCTTCAGAGTTATTGCAAATTATGACTCTGCCAAGGATGTTTGGGATGCCCTTCAAACCTTATGTGAAGGTCTTGTTATTATTCGTGCTTCCAAACTTAGAATGCTTACTACTCAATTTGAGAACACTAGAATGAATGAAGATGAAGATATTATGTCTTACTATGCTAGATTACTTCATATATCTAATACTGCTCTTGCTTTGGGTGATCCTATCACCAATGATCGTCTTGTTAGCAAGATGATGCGAACTTTGCCTGAAAGGTTTAATGTGAAAATTTGTGCTATTGAGGAAGCACATGATATTGACAAAATTGGTTTTGAAAGACTAGCTGGTATTCTTCAAAATTTTGAGTTAAACCTCAATGAGCAAATTAAGAACAAAGGCAAAGGTGCATCGTCTTTTACTCCTTCTGATGAAAGTATTGCTTTTCCTTCTGTTGTTGATATCTCTTATGAATTGATTGAATTGCATAAGGAGATTGAAGAATCTGATTTTGGTGAATACTCAATAGATTTTTTAACAACAAAGTTTAAAAATATTTTGAAAGCAAAGGGACAAAACAGATCTCCATCTTCTATCACCAAAACAGTTTTCAAAACTGAGCCTAGCAAATTTCCTCCCAAAGAAAGTTCTTTTCAAACCCCTGAAAAATCTTTTATCAATCCTTTTGCTAAACAACCTACATCTAGAAGTAAAAATATTGATTCTATTCAATGTAGGGCTTGTCAAGGGTTTGGGCATTATGCTAATCAATGTGCTAATACTTTGAGAAAGAAGGGTTTGAATTTTTCTGCTACTTTGAGTGATAGTGATGATGAAGATCCAGGTGATCTCATCACTCTCACTGCTATACACAACTCTCCATCTGATTTTGTAGGATTTTCAGCCAATGTGACTCAGAATGTAGCTCCCAATGTAGCTCCGTATGCAGCTACATCAGAAGCTACATTGGACAGAAGCTGGGATTTTTGTTGTTTTAACTCCTCTATCACAGAAGATGGTGGAGAATCTGAATCAGACCTGTTGGAAGCTTACAAAGAGTTGTACAAGGATTGGGAGAAAAGGGCTTATCAAGTTACATTGCTTGGAAAGACAAATGGTTTGCTAAAAAAGGTAAATGAAGATTAGAAGGAGTGTATCACAAGGCTGGAATGTTTGCTGACCAAGAAGGATGTGGAGATTGAAGATCTAAAAGAAGAACTTATCAAAGCCAATGAAACCTTGGAAAAATGGAATTCAAGCCAACACAAAATGGATGGCATGTTGAATTCTGGTAAGTCTGGTAAGTCTGGTATTGGATTCAGGCCCAAGACGTTTGTGAAAAAAGGTGAACGTATGTCTACTGAACCAAAACAGCACACACAAAATTTTCAAAATCCAAACGTTTTTGAAAAACCAAAAATTAGAAAAAGAAATTTTGTGTGCCACTATTGTCACAAGTCTGGTCATATTCAACCATTTTACTTCCTTAAAAAGGCTGTCTATGAGGAAGAGGTAAGACATGCCTTCTTGGATCGAAATCAGATGCAGGATCGAATGCAACATCCAATGCAGCAAAATTGGAAGTCACATTCGAAGCTACATCAGAAGGTACATTCACAGAAACATCAGCCAAAAACCTTTAAAAAAATGTGGGTTTCCAAAGGTAGTTACAGGAATGCAAAATCCAAGTATTGTGAGCCCTTTGATATATGTCCTAGTGCTAAGTGGTCCAATGATGAATCTGCTCCCATTATAACTAATCTTGGCCACAAAACCATTGAGGATGATGTTTCAGGTCTACCTGACTTTGGAGATCATGAATCTCCTGCACAATCTTGAACACACTCAGACACTACTCTGAAGTTAGAACACGCAAGTCTTTGGAAGTTCAGAGAATGAGATTCAGGATGTAGTTCAGGATGTAGCTCCCAATGTAGCTTCGGATGCAGCTGCATCAGAAGTTACATTGGAAGCGACATTGGTCGAAACAGATCTGAACGACTGAAATTGATCCGGTGATCGATCGCAGCCATGACATTCCCAACAGAATTTAGAAAGTGCATCCAACTTCACAAGTCATAGGTAATATTCATGATGGCATATACACAAGGAGAAGAGGTAAGGTTGATTCTCACAAATTAACGTGCTTATCAAAATATTTTTTAGAGAAGCCTTACAACTTTTATGGATGCTCCAAATGATCAAAGATTATGGGCTACACATTAATGTGTTAACCTTATTTTTTGATAACACCAATGCATTTTTATAGCACAAAAATCTAGTTCATCATTCTCTAACAAAACACATTAATTTAAGACACCACTTTATTAGAGACTTGGTTGAATAAGAAATTGTTTGCATTGAACATGTTGGGACTGAAAATCATCTTGCTGATATATTTACTAAGAGTCTTGATTTTGAAGAGATTTTCCAATCTAAGGAAATCTCTTGGTATGTGTGTCATATGATTTTACACTTAGTTAATTATAAAAAAAAATTAGGCATGCTTGCATTTTGTCTTTAGAGGGCACTCTAGATCATTGTTTCACATGCTTGGGAATTCCATTCAAAATCTGTTGTGATTTCATTGTTCTGATTCTCCCCAGTCTCTCCCAAAATTTTTGCTGTTGAAAAATCTTAAGCCCACAAAGGAAAGAGCTACCTTTTGAAATCTAGGGATGTGACAATTTATCTTGGTACTATGGAACTTAGGTTCTCATGGGTTGATCTTGAGAAAATTGGATTCCCTTAAAAAAAAAAGTGTGAAAGGTACCTAACGGAAAAGAGCTACCTATGAACAAGGTTTGTGGCAACTTTCTTTTGGAACTATGAATCCTTGGATTTCATGGGTTGATCAAAAGCTAAGTGGCTTCCCTTGGTAAATAGTGTGAAAGGTTCCAAGTAGCATGTTTTTATAGCTTGAAATAAAGTAGAGCTATATTCCTAGGGAAATAAAGTACCTATGAATTTTCGTTATGAAAAATTTATGATCTTGGGAGAGAAATCTAGTTGAGAAAAGAAAAGATGCAAAAAGTGCACAAATTTTATTATTGATGAATGCACATCTCAATGCAACTACATTAGGAACTACATCACATTGATCTGGTCTTTATCACTTGTGTGTGATTGCATTATTCTTTTGCCTAGCTTTTAGTCATCATGTTTTAGGCATAAAAATTTAGGACATGCATTGTTGGTAAGGATATCAGCTTGGTAAAATTTTGTCCTAAAATAAACTGTGCAAATCAATTTCCAAAAATCTCCATGTTGAAAATATTTAGTGGTTGTCTAATTTTTGTGTGGAATTAAGAGGTTTTGAATCTGGATATGATGTGCTCAATTATTGCTAGTGGTGTGATCAAATCACAGTGAACACTTAATTGTGTTTTTCAAAATCTTGGATTTTTTTAAGAATTCCTATAAGATGGTTTATCCCTCTTCCTTTTCCGGTCAAATAGGGGGAGAGAGATCAAGTGTTTCTGGTGATGATGATGAATCCCATAAATTGTTTCATGTTTGGTTTGTATGCACGTGATTGCATCATTGGTAAATTCTGATTTGTGCTTAGTAATGATTTCTGATTTGTGCTTAGTAATGATTTCTAATTTTATACCTTGCACAAATTCAGGGGGAGATAAGATTTTCTAACCAATGCAGGTTAGATGGTTTGATTGGTGTTGAATAAGCACTTGTCATTTGATTTGACTAGAAGTGCTCAATAAAGGAGGAGATTGTAAGGGTAAAATAGGGATGACCTATTTTGGTTTTGTTTGAACTTTCTTATTCCCTAAGTTTAGGCATTTTTGAAAACAAAATCTTTAATTAGATTTTGGTTTTTCTTGGTCCTAAAGTTTAGGAGTCATTTTTGGAAACAAAATATTTCTAAGGATTTTTGGTTGCATTTTTGGAAACAAAATATTCCTAAAGATTTTTTGTTTTCTTGGTCCTAAAGTTTAGGAGTCATTTTGGAAGCCAAATCTAGTCAAAGATCCTTCTTAAAACTGTGTCTTTAGAATCATTGTCCATATGGTAATAAAATCTAGGATTTGTGGTAAGTGTATTTAGTTCCTAACTCTAATCCTCTTCCTTGTTGGAGTTTGCTTCCTTTTTTGTAGGTCTTCTTCACAAATAAATAGATGACTTGGGGTAGAGGCAAAACACACGAACTGAGAGAGAATTTAGATTGCAGAGAGCAGAAAAATTCAGATTCAGAAGCTGTTCCAGTTCTAGATTTTGTGCAGATTTTGATTGTATCTTCGGATGTTACAACATTGGAAGCTACATTGAAGTGCTGGAATTTTTTTGTCTTCCTAGCTGATTTTAGGAAGCTGTTTGTTTCTTCCCACGTTTTCTTTATCTGTTTTTCTGTGGGCTTTTTGCTCTCCAAGACTTGTTGTCTTGTGAGAGTATTTTGTTTGGTGATTTCACATAGTTTTTGTAAAACAATTCATCATTTTTAGTGAAATCTTTTTGACCATGAGGCTAGATCTATAAGTATAGGGCTTGTAGATTGTTTGGTAAACCTTTGTGTTTAAATTTGTGCTTTAGTTTTAAGGTTTTCTGCTGTTTTAAATATTTCTGACCACTGTGACTTCCATTGTATCTTCTTCACAAGCTACATTGGAAACTGCAATGGTTGTTTTAAGAATCCTAGCTACTTTTGTTCTTTCACCTTTAGTCGAATTTATCCATGTATATAGTTTTTCGTGTTCTGAATGCTTCATTTGCTATGTGAAACTCGAAGAGCGATAGAGGTTCAGGTGGGTCGTCCCGTTGTTAGATCTAACGTTTCTGGAGTTCACGGAGGAAGAAAAGACATGGGAGGTGTGCTGTTCGTCGAAATTGAAAACCCAAACCAAACAACAAATTAGGATTAAATAATTATTTGGTCTCTCAATACATAATAGATCTGGATTTGAGGTCTCTGGTAAGACTTGAAGAAATTGAAATTATTATGGGGTTTTGGGTTTGGGGGAGGAAGAAATGGAGTGGCTGGCGAAACCGCTATGGCTAAGCCACCAAGCCTCATGACAGACGAACCTAATCTATGTCGGAGAAAATTGGAGGTTTCTTCTTCTTGTGAGTGGTTGGCGACTGTGAGTAGGTCGCCGAAGTTGCTCCAGCTTTGCAAATGTCGGGATCGAGAGCAGACAGATGCTCAGGTGTAAGTAGTTCGGTTTGGTTTGGGTTATGTCAAAACCACAAATTGAACCGCCTCCTATTGGTTCCAAAAATCTCAAACCGAACCGAACCACTCGGTTTGGTTTGGTTCGGTTTTGTGGTTTATATAAATTATTTTTAATGAAATTAACCAACATTAAAAATAACAATAAAATAAGATTTTAATTTGGAATTAACATCAAAATTAGAAAATAACTTACTAACAATAAATTATCATAAATAAAACAATACAAATTCTAAAATAAACACAAATAATGGAAAAAATAATAGTTCTCCAACAATCAAGATTTTGTTTGATTTAGTATGCATATATATATATATATATATATATATATATATATATAAATCAAAGGTTCAAAATAGTTAATAAATGTAATATAATATATATTATATAATAAATAAAAATATATACGTTGGTTTGGTTCGATAACAAAAACCGTAAACCGAACCGCGCGTGGTTTTCCAATTTTTGAAACCGAAACCGAACCGTTTTCGACTAAAACCGAACCAAACCTATGTTTTGTTCGGTTCGGTTTGGTGGTTCCAATTTACACTTAAAATAAGATCTAATATACAATAGAGCTCATAATCACACATGTGCAATTGACTAAAGCTATTTAGAGATTACGATTAAATTATCTTAAATAATTTAACGGTTGTGATTCACCCTCACATTCACATGTGTGAGAGTAGTTATTCACTTTTAACTCACAATTTCAAAATCACCCCCTACAATTAATATTAGGAACAATCACCCCTTATAAACCATCACTTTTACATTTATATATAATCTCACAATAGAGTTCAGTTGATTGACTGAGGCTATCTGGCGGTAGGTTGATTCCAGTCATAAGATTCAATGATCATGGATCAATTACATATAACTCCTTACAAATAACCCCCTCAGCTATGAGTCGAGTTCGAATAGCGTCCCTCAACTACTACTTGCAGCAATGTACCCCCTCAACTGTAACATTTTTTAAAATCACACCTTCTATTTAGGCACTGTCGTTTCAATTCACAAAATCAGATACCATATGCATGGACACAAAGATCTAGTATAAGGTGTTGTTTGGTAGTCAGGATTAAGGCCAGATAGGATTAATAAGACGAGTTGTCTGATGTTTGGTACGTAATAGGTAGTCGGGACTAATAGCACGAGTTATTCGGATAAAGTCATTATCCCCTCACTATTAATACCAAGGAGAAAGGTGATATTATTAGCGCCTTCACTAAAAAAAATTGGATTAACATTTGTAATCTCAAAACTACCCCCGATATACAAGTGAAGATTAATAGCGAGGGCACTAATAGCACTGAGATTAATAATACTGATTATCCTTATCCGACTACCAAACTAACCCTAAAAGAAAACGAAAGCCAAGGAGGCGTTGAAATATAAACGAAACACACCCATTTTCTTTCCTTCTGCTTTTTTTTTTTTTTTTTTTTGGGGAAATGAATACTTGGCAATAGACAAAACATTCAGTTTGAAAGAACTTAACATATAATGTCCACAAATTAAACTTATTTCTACACACAACCAGAACAGAAGGACAAAGAAATTAAGTCTAGGACAAGGAAGCGTCAAACTCCACAGTAGGATCTGATAGGGCACTTTGATCGCTTTCCTTCATCAGTGTAGTAGAAGTGAATGTATTTGTAGTGATCAAATGGCTCAAACTGTGGTGGGTGCTCCTCATCAACTAGTTCTTCAGGTATTCGGATCATTAGATCCCGGATGAAGGTAAACAGCCCAAGTGAGTACCTTTCTTCATCCCCCTGCATCATCACCCGATGATTTGGAGGCTCGATTCGTCCATTCGTCCACGCCTAATTAGCCACCCACACAAAATATAATCATTCAATCTTATAACGAGTTATATATGAACTAACTTTTTAAAAAATAATAAATTGGAAGCTACAGTATATATGACTGATACCATGCATACATCACCAGCCATAACAATGAGATATGAAGGCGAAGGATCGGCAAGAATCCACTCCCCGTCTTTTGTTTTTATCTCCAAACCCTTAACTTGACATTGATGAAGAATGGACATGAAGCTCTTATCTGTATGAGGAACAATTCCCAAATTTTTCTCGTTGGGTGCAGGCCCTCGGTATTTTATAAGTCTGAGAAGGTAACTTGTCGATCCAAGTAGAGACTCATAGTCTTTCTCTATTCCATAACTTTCAGCTAACATTCTCATAACTATTTGATCCAATTCAGCCACAACCCTTGAGAACAAGAGTATAGTTTCACTGAACCCCAAAAAAAAAAAAAAAAAGAAAGATTAATGATATCAATCAATTAACAACTAGAGGGAATTTAATTGGTACTAGACTAGTAGTAAACTATACAAACTCTTATAATTAGATTATTACCAGAAGCTATCATTTCCCGAGGCCCACATGAGATTCGTGAATCTTTGAGCTCCTTCTAGAGTGGTTGCATTTTCAATGCCTAAACCTTCATAAAGAGGAATAATGGGCTCTTGCCCAACATAGCCATGGGAAGGTGTATCCGAAGTGTTGAGGATTTTCGTTTCTGTGGGAAGATCCAATAGATCTTTAGCTGCGAGAAAAATGGCATTGTGAAGTTCTAAAGAAACTTTATCAAAGGTAGCCATGAAACAACCATAGTCTTCTAGTGCCTGCACCACTTCCCCGCGAGTTTTCAGCCAAGAACTTGAACCACCGTTGAAGTTTGCCGAAGAAAAGTCTATAACGGGAAGCTTGGGCTGTGTAAGGGAACCCATTAAGCATTAGTTGGTTAAGCTTGTGGTTTTTTAATTTTTTTTTTCTCTTCCCTTAACAAGAAGAAAATTTTAAGGAACAAGATAACAATGAAACACACTAGTTACATTGGTTATCCTTCTTATACAATTTGGTTGGAACAAGTCAATGAGTCATGTATCAACAGTACTAACTTAACATAATTTTCTTTAATACACTCAGAATATCTTTTAATAATGTCGAATCAATGGGATTCCCATTTTTCATTTCAATAATAACAATTATAGATTCATTTCAATAATAACAATTATAGACAATTAACTTAAATATTTTTTTGAAAAATAAGGAGACAATTTTTGTTTCAGGGAGCGAATGGAGTAAAAAAAAATTAATTAAATTTTATAAAATATGTAATATGTTTTTGTTTTTTGGTAATTGTCTTTTATTGTTGTGCAGTGGAAGCAAATAAAAAACGATCATAAAGTATAGCTAGATCAATTGAAGAGGAGAGAGAGAGATTGGTGTCAATTGACTATTAAAATTTTATTATGAACATAATTTAACTCCCTTGAGGGCATCTCCAATGGTAAGGTTTTTAGGAGTATGATTAGGATCATCAAAAAATTTATCATTGTAGAATATTTGTAAGGGAATGAGTGGTTCATAAGGAACAAGTGTTTAATGGAAGGAAAACAAAGGAATAATTATGGGGTTCAACATTAACCTCAGCATTCAATTTTTTAATTTAAAAACAATGAATTTATCTTTGTGGAGATTAGTTTGTGAAAAAATAAGCTTTTTTTTATGTAACTGTTGATGGTGGCATACAAAAAAACCTTTCAATCGGTTTATCTACTAGAGATGTGTGAATACTCGTACATCAAGCTATGCATGAAGGGGTCATAATAAGCATTTTAAGTAGGAGTGACAAAATGAGTGTTATGGATAAATGAATAATAGGTTATTTTTCATTATCCATGGATAATAGGCTATTATTTTGTCACCCCTAATCTTAAGTGAGTGATTCAGTGGTAAAGAAGACGCTTCATGAAGTGTAAGGTCTTAGGTTCGATCATTTTTCTTATATCCTTTTAAGACGAAAAATAAAATAAAATAATATATATATATATATATATATATATATATATATATATATATATATATATATATATATATATTTATGAGACGTACTAAACGTAACACGTTAATTATGCTAACTGTAACACGATTTTATGTAACTTGCCGAAAATAATCCCCAAGTGTTTAGAGAGAAAAAATGATTTACTTATTTATTTATTTTTATGATGAAAATTTGGTAATTGGTCTGGAAGAAAAAAATGTGGTAATGAAAATTGGTGGTTGGAAGTTGGAACTGGAAGTGCAAAATTGGGGGGTTGAGTAGATGTTTTGAAGCTGATAAGCTTATTATTTTCTATTATTTTCATTAATTTTCTGGAATTTTATAGGTTATTTTGAGCTTTGGTTGATAATTAATTGCATTTGAGAGCTTTTTTTTTTAAATGTATTTTTATGCTTCATGTAGGTATCTCAAAGATATTTGAGGTCGTATGGCTCAATACGTGCAAATCGAGGACATCCCATGGTCCAATGTTAAGTTTGGGCACTTTCTGTTAAGTTCCGTTAAGAGTTTCAAAGCACAAAAGGTAACAGAACCTAACAGAAGCTGATTGAGGACTAAATTGCGAAGTCTGGGTGCAGAAGGACCTTCGGCAGCCTTCCTTATTAAGCCAGGGGCACTGGAGCAAAAGGCAAAACATCAGGGGAGGCCGGAGCAATTCATGAAAAGCGTCATTCATTAATGCGCTATCACCATCCTGAGCGGCCACGTCACCCGCCGCCCACCAGCTGACCCGCGCGTCCTGCTTCTGGATCCGGATCCTGCCCGTGCCTTTCTCAACCCAACCAGCCCTCAATCCGGCCTACTTTCGCTCACAGCTCTCGCCCCGTTTCTCCTTCGATGACCCGCGCTCCTCTCTCCCTATCCGACCCTTTCCCAGCGCGACCCAGCCTCTCCTTTTCTCCCTTTTTTTGCCCTCAATTGATTCCAGACCTTCCTAAAATGCCCCTCAGCCTTGCTCCCTTGGTTGCCTTTGTTTTATCTCCTTCCAGCCAGCCATTTCGAGGGATTCAGGAAGCAGCAGCCTTCAGGTTTTAGGGCATTAGCCCTGAAACTCTCCCCAATTCCATTTCATCCACTCTCCATCTCTCCACCAAAATTAAAAATGCGTCCATTTTGAAGGCTTGGAGCATCAAATCAAGGGTCAAGGGAGCAAGATTAAGTGAAGTCAACCAAGATTTGCAACATTAATTGGTTTAATTCTTCCACCTCTTTAATGTTGTAATTTTTGGAGAAACTTTACATTTATCTTGATACCTTGATGATGAGCTAAATATATTTTTGGATTGTGATTATTATCTATGTTGAATGTGATGTTTTAATTTAATTTCTCTCTATTTGATGTATTACTCATATATTTTTGGTTATTATCATTGTGTGCTTAATGCTTTTAATGAAGTCATGAATCATTAAATGAACCCTAGAATGATAGGATACGAAGCGAAAGCCCTTCCTATTATTTCGAAAATCGTGATAATTGTTTACGTCTCTAAGACACACCGATTGTCGAAGGCCGTAGATAGTCATTGGGTGCTTGATCTACCACGCGGCTATTTTCCCCCTAGGCTATGTGTTGCGAGGATATGAGCTCGTAGCAAGGATGAGTGATAGCTAGGTTTTTCTATACGTAGCGAAAGCCCGTAGAAAATATTAGTGCGCACCCGACTACCGAAAATTTGAGTTAAGAAAAATAGAGAGAGTTAAATTAAACATTGGCTAGACTAGAAATATCACAATCCTATTCTTTTTAACCTTGATTTGATGTTGCCGTCGTTTCACTGTCGCGTTAATTTAGTTTATTTTCTTGCTTTCATTTTGTTTATTTTATTTTTATTTTTAATTAAATTTCCGTTAGCTTAGATAAAATTAGGTGTGCCCAATTTTAGTACTTAGGATTTATTTCTAACTCTATCCTCGTGGGATCGACTCGTACTTCGAACTTTATTACTTGATACGGCGGATCTTTGTCTGTTGCTTCACGCACACGAAGCCGTCCAAGCCGAGATCCAGTAAGTTCTCAAAGTATTGGAAGCACTCAACTAAACTTCCCACGAGCTCCAAACCCACACGTCCTAGTCCAACACGCCCGCCATGAAAGCCCTTCTCGACCACAGGAAGATTAGAGAATAAGAAGAATTATAGATTATAAATTTATGAAAAAAATAAATTAACCCATAGAATCATAGTTGGACCCGCAACATTCAAACTATGAAATAAAAAATGAGAAAAAAATTAATGACTGTAAAGTCTGTAATCCAACCATCACCTATGAAGGCCCATATTCCCAAACCCTAACCCTAATGAAACTATGAATTGAATTTCTCACGTTGTTCAACAAATCATCATTCCCTCTTCAGTTAACAATCCTGCTTTCCAATCCAGCAAAATCAAACCCATAGGCCATAACGCTCAGCGAGTTGCCAAATCTCCGACCCGGCCGTTTGCCAGCCCGAGTCTAAGCGTGTCGCCGGACTCAACTGCTCGCCTGCTCGGAGTCCATCGATGGTGCCCTTGGATCCGCAAGGCGATCGCGCCCAATATATAGCCGGATCCAGTGCAGTACTGGAGGTTTTCGCCCCAGTAGCTGCGCTGGATGGTGACTTCTCAGTGGATTGTGGATTAATTGGAACACTGAGGAATTGATATGGGTGGCTTCTTCTCCGTTGATGAATTTGACATCATTAGAGGAATCAATTAGAATAGTTTTTTCAAAAGGTTTCGGAAGACGAGAGGGTTATGGCGGAGAAGTTTGGTTGAAAAACCCCAAATTTTTATAAAATTTTAAATTATTTAACACCCTCAAAATTAGTTAACTATGAGTTAAAAAATCTGAAAGGGTATTCTCGTCAAAACCAAAATTTGATATCTATGAAAGAGTATTAGACTCTCCAATGATCAAAATAAAATATATCAAAATTACGTGGGGTACTAGAGAATGTACCACACCTAATTTTCATACCCTTCATTTTGATACCTATGGTTGAAGATGATCATTTGATACACATGAATAATAACTAATATGTATCAAAATTTAGTTTTGATACCTATAGGTAAGTACCACCATTGGACTTGCCCTAAGTGAGCTATGAGGTGCTATTGTATTATTGATATTTTTCTCTTAACTTTTTATTTAGAAAAAAATGTATCTTTTCTTCTTATTTACATTTTTATATTTCATTCATTTTTTCCTTTTTTTTCTTCATAAAGTATATGTTTTTATCTTGTAAAAAACTAATAATTTAAGAACTATAAATCATTTTAACTTCACTAGTAGTCCCTAAAGTTTGGGGTTTCTCATCAGAAGTCCCATTTCAAACTTGTACATCACTAATCCTTATTCTTTTAAATTTGCACGCCATCAATCTCTACGTTGGATGCCGTTAACTTTTTTCCGTTAAGTTTGCATGTGCGCTCAACGTGAGCATTTTTCTGAGGGTAAATTAGTCCTTTTCGTGACAAATATTTTTTTGATCTTCCCCACAACCCCCCCCCCCCACAGACTCTCTCTCCGTCTTACACAGTCATCATCTTCATACCCAGAAAGCAATCCTGCCAAAATATCAACTATTCAATGCTACAATAATTCCCCGTTTCTACTCCTTCCCACTACTGCCATGACAGCCACCACTGTCGTTGCAACCACAACCTTCCACCACCACCAAAACTCAGAACTCTCCTCTCTCTCTCTCCACCCACCAACCCACGACAACCTTTATTTCTAGCGATTCATAGTCATTGGCTTCATCGTCAGCTCTGTTGAACACACGTCCACCACCACCAAAACTTAGAACTCTCCCCACCCTCTCCACCCACTACCCACAATGACCATTATTTATGGAAATGCATGGTCGTTGGCTTCATCGTTGACTCTGTCGAACACACGTCCACCACCAGATCTACCAAGAAATCGAGATCCTTTGAGACGTCGACAACCTCAACGTAGTCTCATAGATTATTCAGTCGAGCGAGACATTGTTGATTAGAAACTCAGATCGTTGGTCACCGAAAGATTGAAATGAATTAAGGTGTAGAACTCATCTTTGGTTTGAGTAAAAAATGGAGGACTTAATGTTAAAAGTGTCATTAAAGTCTGACGATGCTGAATGTCCACTAGCTGGAACGTAGATATGAAAATTTTCATTTTAGTGGTGATGTATGTCACATGGGATCGAATCAACATCTGCATTCGAGATGATAGAAAAAATTATCACATATAATTGAGGGTAATAGTGCGCGTTTGTTGTAGCGTTTTAACAAAAATGTTGGAAAAATACAATATTTTCTTATTTAAAGTGTTTCAATATAGCGTTTTAAAAACATGTTGTGTTTACAACTATTATGTTCATGAAAATAACGTTTTAGAATAGTTTTCAAACATGTTTATACAAGAAAAAAGCTGCAATTTATAACGATGCAATTTAAAAATGCTGGATTTTTAAAATGATGCACTAAACGAGACATTAATTACTCACAGCCTGATAAAATAAAGGGTTAATGACACTATTGGTCCCTTGACTATGGGTCATTCTCAGTATCAGTCCCTTAATAATTTTTTTAAATCAAAATTGGGTCCTAAAAATTTTAAATTTTCACAACCTCGGTCCTTTTGGTAGAAATTGTTTCAGAAATTCCATTAACTATCATAGACAATTGTGTAAACGCTAAATTGAAAATTTCCATACCTAATTGTTTTTTAATTTACAATCGAGACCCTATGATCCCGAAAAAAAAAACCAAATGGCCTTCTTCCCCAAATCATCTATTTCATAACAAATTCCCTTTTACATCTGTTAATTAAATAAAGAGATTTATGAATTACTAAAAAACAACTCAGGTATATATTTACTACTCCTTATTGTTCGGTTCCCGAGAAAATGTGTAGGAAAATTAACAACTCTATTTTCAGAACACCTAAATATAACACATAAATCCCTAAACGTAACACTGTTTAAAGAGTAAAAAGACCTAACTACCCTTTAAACTATCTCACCCCTAAAATTGACTTTCTCAACAAACCACCCCCTCTACCATTCCCGTCTCCCTCTCTCTGCGCGTCTCCTTCTCTCTCTCTCCAATTCCTCAATTCTTCCATCATTCCCGTCTTACTTTCTATCTGCAAATCTGATCTCCCTCTCTACCTGCAAACCAGGTGAATCTCTCCCTCAACAAACCAGCAAAAGATACCAAATCTCTCTCAGTCTTGTTTCAATTTGTTGTTGTTCATGTTGAATTTGTTGTACATAGTTGTTGTTCAATTTGTTGTTTAAATGGGCTTCTCCAATTTGTGTTCAATTTGTTGTATTTTGCTAAAGATTCTGGGTTTGTTTCCACTGTCGACGAATTTTTTTTTTGAAGTTTTAATGAAATAACCGCTAGGGCACAGCAGCTGTTTGAGTGAACTACTGCAAGTAACAAGCGGTAGTGGTATAAAACAACTGCGATTTTGTAGCGGATGTTTTATAACAATATCGCTGGTTACTTGTGGTAGTTCGTTCACTCAAACATCCGCTGGTCTGTAATTGAGATTTTGATGTAGAATCGAGTAATAGGAATACGAATTGGGGGATGTGAACATTCAATGCCTATTCAGTTGGCATAGAAAACTGTTCACAAATGACCAGTGTTCTAAAAATCAACCTAGGAGGCCGCCTAAGCGCTGGGCGTGTTCGCAACGCCAGCACTTTCGTAAAATCGCCCAAAAGAATCGGCTAGGGAATAATCGTTGACTAGTCGCTCAAGTTGGCACCCACGCCTAGCCCAACTGAAGTATGAAGATGTCGTTTGGGGGCTTCTTAACCAAATTAGACATAGAGGCTGAGCTGCTGAAGTGAAGGGCTCCAACCAGTTATGAAAGTCGACGAAAATTGGACGAATTAAATAACACTTACCTCAGAGTTTTAGATCTCAAGAGTGGGCTATCGTGAGATGGGAGAGGGAAGAAAGATCTTTGGAATCGGCGAACGAAAATGAGGAATTTTGGGGAGCTTTGGAACTCATTTGGGAGGAATAATTATTCAAAGATAGAACCAAAGGGATTGTACCCTGGGATGAGAGAAGTGTTGGAAATTATTCGGGTCCCATATCGAATACGGGTCAAATAAGATCCGCCTTTTCGATCAAATCGAATGAAAACGGAAGTGAAGGATTTTAAAAAATCAATACAACGATATAAGAACATCAAAATTATGCGTATGAAATTTATTTAACCAAAGGAAGGGAAAACAAGAATACCTTTTACATCGATTTCATTTTACTTCGATCGTAACTATCGTATCTTGAATGCTCGTAGACACCACGATCTTCCGATTCGTTCCTTCCAATTAACAGTAGTGTGTGTGCACTCAAATAATATTACTCGGTTCCTAGCTTATTTTGGACAAGTAATAAACGAGGCTAGCAAACTGAACCACGAAAAACCTCTATAACTCACGGGGCACTGTTTGAAGGAAACCAAGGAATAAAAGCTCAAGCAGGCGGCAGACTCTTCACTTGTTCATATAGGTGAGAGTCCTCAATAAAATAGTGTTTTGGTGAACACTTTCATATGCACCAAAACTCTCCCATTGGGCTGCCATGTTGTGTTCGATGCAAATGGGAAACCTTTTCCCTTTCTTCTGATTTTTGGTGTCCTTCCCCAAGTGAGTTCTGGTATTTGTTATGGTAGCCTTATCAATATCAAACTCAATCCCAACTATCCAAAATAGTTTCATAATCCTTAATAATTATCCAATATAATTATCAGTTAATAATTATATAAATATCCAAAATATCTCATATTTATTCAATTCTCAATACAATTGAAATTGTATGTTACCCGATATTCTCGGAATCAATTAATATTTATATATTAACTGGAAAATAATTTTCCATAAGCCTTTAGGAACATAAATATTAAAGGAGAATCGGGGACCATGGACTTATAATTATAAGCTCAAATAAATTGAATAAATAATTAAACTCTTCAATTAAGTTATTCAACTTATTAACTCCAATATTACTCCACTATAAATTCGGAATTGCACTCTTATAAATATAGAATATCTTACTCTACGAAATAAAGTAGTCCATTGATTTAATCATTACATATAGATTAATCCTCCATAGACAATTCGTAATTGAAGCTAGGTAATATTCGTTAACCTCTTCAATTACATCTTTTCCTCATTTACCATTAATTCACTGGCGAATGGTTAATTTATAATTAGATTATAAACTAGAGATCTCAAACCACTCAGTTCTAGAATTAACAAATGAGATAACCGTCTTTCTACTTCTCGTAAGAAGGAATGGATTTCGTATCTGTGAGTTCATATTCCCAGCCATTTAATTCAAATGTGAATCTAAAATGCAAGTGCTGGGAATGTCATCGAAAGACAAACTTAGACGAGCAAATCAAGAAACACTCTGAAATAAATAGGAGTCTATAATCACTCAGGATTAAGATCCATCTATATATGATCATCTAGCGATTTAATTTGATTTTTAATTTATATAACGAAGTTTATAGGAAATTACAAATTAAATCGGTCCAAGTCCTATATGATCAAATCATATATAAATGCCCCCACTTGGATGTCTTTACATCAATGGTCCGGATAAGACGGTCACATTCAAAATGTTGGGCCGCATTAGTGATGTTTTAATTGAAGATCTCATACTTTAATTAATATCATCATGGACTTAATTTAAGTTTATTATCCATAATCTTAATCCTCCTGTATATAACACTCATATACTAAGATTATGGTTACAACAAATAAACTAGGGATTTTCTATGATGTTCAATAAAAAAACATACAATAAGCACAAGGGTTCGTAAATAAATGTCGCATTTATTAATAATCCAAAAACAATTCAAAATTGCTTTAAAAGCACTATCCCTAACAATCTCCCACTTTCCCTAAAGCAAATGAGACAAATCTCTCTATCCTAAATTATGTATGTGTTTTTCAAACACTTTGGCACACAAAGTTTTGGTGAACGGATCTGCAAGGTTGTCGGTAGAAGCAATCTTGAGAATTGAGACGTCACCCCTTTGTACTATCTCCCGAATTAGATGGTACTTCCGTTATATATGCTTTGACCTCTTGTGACTTCGAGGTTCCTTAGAATTGGCCATTGCTCCACTATTGTCACAATACAAAGTGAGTGGCCTATCCATAGTTGGAACAACTTCCAAATCAGAAAGAAACTTCTTTAGCCATATTGCTTCTTTAGCAGCTTCTGATGTTGCTATGTACTCAGCCTCCATAGTTGAGTTCGCGGTGCTAGATTGCATATTGCTCCTCCAGACTATGGCGCTGCCACCAAGAGTAAACACTAACCTGGATCTCGACTTTCGAGTATCCTTGTCTGCCTGAAAGTTAGAATCAGTATAACCATCTATTTTAAGGTCATCACCCGAATAGACTAGCATATAATCTCTCGTTCTCCGAAGATATTTGAGAATGTTCTTAACTTCTATCCAATGATCAATCCATGGATTAGATTGATAACGGATGACTATCCCTACCACATAACAAATGTTGGGCCTAATACACAACATATCATACATTAGGCTGCCTACTGCAGAGGCATAGGGTATGCATCTCATGTCATCTTCTTCTTGCGGCGTCTTAGGACACTGCTCCTTAGAAAGGACAACTTCATGTCGGGTTGGTAGGTAACCCTTCTTGGTATCTTGCATTCTATAACGCAACATCATCTTATCAATATAAGAAGCTTGAGACAATGCCAATAATTTGTTCTTAAGATCTTGAACAATTTGAATTCCAAGAACATAATTCGCTTCTCCCAAATCCTTCATTTAGAATTGCTTGGCTAGCCAACCTTTGACCACAGGTAACATCGCTACATCATTCCCAATGAGTAGAATGTCATCAACGTAAAGCACTAAAAATGCCACTTTACCATCCTTGATTTTCTTGTATACACAAGGCTCATCAAAACTTCGGTCAAACCCAAAGGACTCGATCGTCTCATCAAATCTATGGTTCCATGACCTAGAGGCTTGCTTTAATCCATCCTTAATCCATAGATGGATCTAAGCACCTTGCAGACTTTCTGCTATTGGCCTTTAACTACAAAACCCTATGGTTGCTGCATGTAGATTTCCTTGTCTAGATGACCATTCAAAAAGGCTGTCTTGACATCCATTTGACATATCTCATAATCAAGACATGCTACAATTGAAAGGTGTATGCGAATGGATTTGAGCATTGCTACAGGCGAGAAAGTCTTCTCTTAGTCGACTCCCTCCTTTTGGGTAAAACCCTTAACCACTAGCCTTGTTTTGAAAGTATCCACTTTCCCATCCACACCCTTCTTTCTCTTGTAGATCCATTTGCACCCAATGGGCCTGACTTCTTCAGGTGGATCTATAAGAACCCAGACAGTATTGGAGTTCATTGTCTCCATTTCTTGGTTCATAGCCTCAAGCCACTACTCTTTATCAGAATCCTCCATTGCATGTTTAAATGACAATGGATCATCATATATCCCATCGAATACGACAACGTTTGCCTCTTCAATTTGACGGTAGCGGATTGGTGATCTAATCACCCTCCCACTGCGTTGAGGTGACACGACATTCTGATTAGGTATAGTGGTATTTTAAGAGGTTTCTTCAACAACTCTTGTTGATAGTGGTCTGATCTTATCAGAAAGTAACTCCTCGAGTACAATGTTACTTCGAGGTTGGAAGTTGTCCATATAATCATGCTCAAGAAAGACATCATTAGTTGATACTATTACTTTCTTTTCTTACGGATCATAAAACAAACCTCCTCTAGTTCCTTTTGGATACCCAACGAACAGACACACTTCTGAACGTGGATGCGACTTTCCAGTCTTTCCTTTTAGCACATGTGTTGGACAACCCCATATGCGAAAATGGCGTAAACTTACTTTTCTACCATTCCACAATTCTAGTGGTGTCTTTTGGATCGACTTAGATGGAACTACATTCAAAATGTAAACCTCCGTTTGTAATGCATATCCCCATAACATATTTGGCAGCGAAGCGTAGCTCATCATAGACCTTACCATATCAAGAAAAGTGTGGTCTCTCCTTTCAGCAACACCGTTTTGCTGAGATGTGCCAGGTGCTGTGAGTTGGCATAAAATGCCATGCTCTAGAAAATAATCTTTGAACTCAGTATCGACATACTCGCCCCCTCGATCAGATCGAAGACACTACAAAGATTTTCCTAGCTGTTTTTCAGCTTCCGCATGAAATTCCTTAAACTTTCCAAAAGTTTCAGATTTTCTATGCATTAGATAAACATATCCATACCTTGAATAATCATCAATAAAAGTGACAAAATATTCAAAGCCATCCTTTGCTTGTATGTTCAAAGGACCACATACATCAGTATGTACAAGCACAAGGTGTTTTTTTTGGCTCTATTGCCCTTTGCTGAGAAAGGTCTCTTAGTCATTTTTCCTTCTAGACAGGATTCACAAACAGGAAGAGTGCCAACTTTTAGCTCCCTTAAAGGACCATCCTTTACAAGTCTGTTTATCCTTTCTAGTGAAATATGTCATAATCTTAGATGCCAAAGATATGTTTCATCTTCGTGAGATAGCTTTTGTTTTTTAGGTTTGGGATGTTCTACTCTATACATTTCAGCATTAAGCAGTGGTTGTTCATGAGGCCTAATCAAATAGAGTCTGTTTTCCATCTTAGCATAACAAATGTCACGCCCATTCTTAGAAATAATAATCTCATTATTATTAAATGAAAGCGAAAATAATTGTTCATGCAATTTTGAAACAGAAATCAAATTTATACGAAAACTAGGAATAAATTAAGCATCGTTCAAAATTAAACTCCTATCTCTAATATTAAGCAAAACAACTCCCACTGCTATTGCAATTGCACGAATGCACCCCGGCTTGCATTGTTCATAAGAACTAAGCATCTGTAAAGAAGAACAAACATGATTTGTAGCGCCCGAATCGACTACCCAAGTAGATGAATCTCTAACTACTAAACAAGTTTCAAGAACAAGTAAATCCAATTTACCTTTCTTCTTTTCCTTTAGCTCGGTGAGGTATTGAGGGCGGTTCCTCTTCCAATGTCCATCAACCCCATAGTGGAAACATTTTCCTTTAGGTTTCTTTGACGAACTTTGTTTTTTGCCCTTGGAAAGCTTCCCTATCTTTTGTTTTGGTTTACCGCTTTTCCCCTTTACCTCTCTCTTCTTGGATGAAGCTAAATTTTCCTCGACAACATTTACCTCCCCTTCCTTGACCTTTTCAATGGAAATGGCCTTAAAAGTTTGCAATTCATTCGAGAATCATACTCACTTGGGTCCGTCCATCAATAGTCGAACCATGGATCTCAGCCTCAGAGAAGTAGTTGATCATGTTCAAAACATGTTCTCCTATTGTGTGACCCTTCTTCATCTTAGCATTCATAGGAATTTTCACATCTTCATGCCTCGATTGCTCAAAAGGTTGGTCGAACATAGCTTGCACAAACTCCATTATCTCATAAGCAGTTTCTGTGTGTTTATGCTTCAATCTAAGCACATCATTCATGTCAGCTAACCAGTAGGCGTGAGCCTTGTTGTCAGCTGCGATCCATTTGTCATATGCCTCTCGTCCCTTATGAGTGGCATTAGTGGCGGGAACAGAAGGACATTCCTCCGCCAAAACAAATTTCAGGTTCTCACATACAAGTGCAATGCTAATGCTACTTTTTCACTTAATAAAGTTATCCCTAGTTAATTTTTCATTCAACAGTGCAAGCATTGGACCAGACATGATTGCTGAAAATAAATAAAGCGACATATTATTAAATGAACGAACATCATATAACAAGTAATTTAGAAATCATAAGCATGATGCATGATGACATAAAAGCTTATCCTACCGATTCCAAGGTAATTTAATCTCACATTCGAAAAGCCATCGTAGGGAGGTCAATTCAAACAATAATTAAATCAAGATCATTTCAGATTAAAAATAAATACCCAAGACATCCCATATCTTCATTTAAGTTTTAATCACCTTTTAATTTAGCCTAGAAACATTCAAATAATTTGAATGTATCCAAATGAGTATAACCCACTATTTTAGTTTTTTTAAAAAAAATTAATTTAAAATTGCCGCCCTTGGGTAGGAAGATTAAGATTCAAAAATAAAAAACCTATCCTTTCGGAGATTAAGTCTTGATTATTGATTCAAGTGAAAACCACCCGTAGGGGGACGAAATCAGAGCATCACAAGGTGTCACTTAAATCTCACGGTGCTTTGATCAATAGCGGAGGCCGTAGGATTTATTTTCATAAATCCTTCTCCCACTCATTATTTTACAGTAAAAAATTTCCAAAACTTTTAAGTTTATAAAACATCTTATGTTTTAAAAATCAAGTCCAATCATATTGGTCTATAGATTAAAATACTTCAATTTCATAATTTAACAATTAGGCCATAAAATATAATTTTAATAAACTATTTTAAAATCCCAAAGTTATCAAAATAATTAAGGGAGTAGGGATAAAACAAAAAAGCTCGAATTGCTTTTGTTTCCAAAACTTACAATTTGATTATTTTCATAAAAAATGAAGTCAGATTTTCAAAAAAAATTAAAACTAGAACTTTATCCCTACTTGAAAATCATATAAAACACTTTTATACAAATTTTCTAAAACATATAAAACACTTGTATATTTATTTTACAATCTATCGTATAGATCAAATATAACAAATAAACTATTTAAATATTATGATGCATGGCTTGTTACAGAGTGAGCTTCATGAATAACTTATCACTATGCATGACATATATATCACATATATATAATATAAATTATTTGCTGAATAAATAAATAAATAGCCATGACGATTTGAATCGATGCCTTAAATTACACCACTCGAGTCTACACTAATAAACAGTCACACACCGTGTCGAGAAACTGAGCCATACTTCTTATATGACACTATATAGGTGATGTACTTCGTTGCCCTCCAAAGATGTAAAAGTTGTTTGTTGTTTGCTCCTCAAACATTGACTTTGTAATTACTACAGTATCAAATTAGGAACGGACAAAACAATTAAAAAAATCTTACATCCACTTGAATGAGTGTACAATCAGTGCTAAAAAATTACAATCCTCTATATCCTTTAAATTTCGATGTACAATGATCCTATTAAAAACAAATACAAAACATCAACTCAAAAACGTTTCACACATCAATATAACAAAACATGCAAGATCAAATCTTAAACCCACTGCTAAATAAATTTAATAACATAAAATTCAGTTCTTATATCAAAAACTAAATGACCCTGATACTATTTATTGAAAATTATTCGGGTCTCATATTGAATGCGGGTCGAATAAGATCTGCCTTTTTGATCAAATCGAACGGAAGCAGAAGCGATAGCGATGGATTTCAAAAAATCAATACAACGATATAAAAACATCAAAATTATGCATATTAAATTTATTTAACCAAAGAAAGGAAAAAGAAGAATACCCCTTACGACGATTTCGTTTTACTTAAATCGTAACTATTGAATCTTGAATGCTCGTAGACACCACAATCTTTCGATTCGTTCCTTCTGATTAACAATAATATGTGGGCACTCAAATAATATTATTAAGTTCCTATCTTATTTTGAACGAATAATAAACGAGGCTAGCAAACTGAACCACGAAAAACCTCTATAACTCACAGGTCATTGTTTGAAGGAAACCAATAAATAAAAGCTCAAGCAGGGGGCATTCTCTTCACTTGTTCATATAAGTGAAAGTCCTCAATAAAATAGTGTTTTGGTGAACACTTTTTATCAATAATACTAAAGTTACCACTAGTCTTACCACACTGGTAACAACTTTGCCTTGAAGGCAAAGTACATGTGAGGTGCATGTGCCACTTCAAAATATAGTTGTCACCATAATGATAACTCTAGTGGTAATCCTAGCAATGTTGACTTTTTATATGCACCAAAACTCTCCCATTGGGCTGCCATGTTGTCCATAGAAATGGGAAACCTTTTCCCTTTCTTTCGGTTTTTGGTATCCTTCCCATGGTGAGTTGTGGTATTTATTATGGTAGTCTTATCAATATCAAACTCAATCTCATCTATCCAAAGTAGTTTTATAATTCTTAATAATTATCCAATATAATTATCAGTTAGTAATTATATAAATATCCAAAATATCTCATATTTATTCAATTCTCAATACAATAGAAATTGTATGGTACCCGATATTCTCGGAATCAATTGATATTTATATATTAACCGGAAAACAATTTTTCATAAGCCTTTAGAAACATAAATATGAATTCTAATCCGTTTAAATAGGGAATGCGAATCGGAGACCATGGACCTATAAATATAAACTCAAATAAATTGAATAAATAATTAAACTCTTCAATAAATTTATTCAATTTATCAACTCTGATGTTACTCCACTATAAATTCGGAATTGCACTCTTATAAATATAGAATATCTTACTCTTCGAAATAGAGCAGTTCATTAATTTAATCATAATATATAGATTAATCCTCTATAGACAATTCGTAATTGAAGCTATGTAATATCAATTAACCTCTTCAATTACATCTTTTCCTCATTTACCATTAATTCACTAGCAAATGATTAATTTATAATTATATTATAAATTAGAGATCTCAAACCGCTGATCAGTTCCAGAATTAACTTATGAGAGAACCATCTTTCTATTTCTCGTAAGAAGGAATGGATTCCACATCTATGAGTTCATATTCCAAGCCATTTAATTTAAATGTGAATCTAAAATGCAAGTGCTTGGAATGTCATCGAAAGATAAACTTAGAGAAACACTCCGAAATAAATAAGAGTCTATAACCACTCAGGATTAAGATCCATCTATATATGATCATCTAGCGATTTAATTTGATTTTCAATTTCTATAACGAAGTTGGGATCTTCAAATATAACACTCATATACTAAGATTATGATTACAACAAATAAACTATGAATTTTATATGATGCTCAATAAAAAAACCTATAATAAGCATAAGGATTCCTAAATAAATATCATATTTATTAATAATTAAAAAATAATTCAAAATTACTTTAAAAGCATTATCATGACAAAAAGAGAGGTTGAACCAAAGAGATAGACCGGATCAGATCGTCTTCTGTGCCTATGCGCTGGGAAACGACAATTAAATGGTATGAAGCAATTGGGTTGGGAAATGGTCAAATGGGTATAGACTGTATAGTGCAGAGACAGAGACACAAGCCATATTTTCAAACTTCTCCATTTAGATTTGTCTTCCATTTGTTTTTTTTTTCCCTTGTTTTTATTCAAATACACGATATGAAATTTTGACTTTAAAATTTCTTTTTGGTACTAATACTTTTTAGGGATTTGCATTTTATGAATGAAATTGAATTATTAGATTAAATTTTTTAATTTTGTAACTAAATTGTAATATGATCATAATATTAATATTTTTAGATTATAAAATGATATTTAATATTAGTATATATGAATGTTTTAATACTTGTTAGTTAAATTATATTAGAAAAATCGAAAACAATTATAGTTATCCCTTAATTTCTTGGCCCGCCTAGGCCCTCTAGGTGCTAGGCCTCAGTCTCGCGCATACCACCTGCCTAACGATTTTTAGAACTTTGCAAATGACGGAGATTGAGGGAGGGATATTTTTTGAACAAAACTTCGAAAAAACACTTTACTGGTTGAAAAAAATAGAGGATAGTGGAACGGTTATAATTTCATAAAAGTGTACTGACCCGCAATTATTTCTATTATTTTAGCCTAATTCTCACTATTACTAAATTGTACCCATAAATGTTCAATTAAGGCATTCCGAAATGCAAGGTGAGCCTGTTTTATCAAAATATTTTAGTATAATTATTTATTTATTTATTTATTGATAATAAATATGAAATAATTTATATAATAGACCAATTTATTATAATTTATTGAATTTATAGTGTTTAATACTTTAAAATAAATTACATTATTAATATATACTACATAACTTTATATCCTATTAATTATTAATCAATTAAAATATTTAAGTTAATAATATCAAATTCTTAATAACTTTTTGTATTTAAAAGCTAAATTTTTATTTTAAAAATGAGTGGATCCCATTAACCTCAATTTGGGGTCAGATGAATAGTATTGCCCCAAATTTAGGGGTGATACTATATATTCATCACATCAAAATGGAGTACCGGTTGAAATGGGTTGAGTTTGTTGTTGCCACAAATTCGTGATTTCGAGTATCGGTTGGAGTTGGTCTAAGTACTACTCCATCTGTCTCAGATAAATATTCATAATTTTTATTTTAAAATGTTCTAACTAATGTTCTTAAAGACTTTTGCTGTATAAATTTTCTACCATTTTTTCTAATATATCGCTTCATTTAATATTATTATTATTGTACATCCTAGAGAGAGGTGCGTATATAATTAATAAGAGAGAGAGTGTGTAATAAGTATTATTGTTATAATATATTTTACAATACATCATTAATTGTATTTCTTAATTATCGTGTTTTGTCCATTAAAAATATTTATTTTGGACGGATGGAGTACGAAGATTAAACTCCGATTTTGAATTACAGTATTGGGAAATTATTTGCTTCTCAGTATGAACTAACTAAATAGTAAATACCCTTGCCAAAGGGAGCGAAAGCTGCTACATTGGAAAACAATAATAATAAGTCTGAATTGTTAAATACTGCTTGCATGTGTCACATATTCCATTTTTTACGAACAATTTTTACTTGTGTTTAAAAAAAATGTTTGCTACATTTTTTTATTGCATCGTCATGTGATAAAGTAACAACAAATAGACATAGTGAGTACAAATTAAAAACTGCATTATTGTGTGATAGCTGATCATACAAATTTTAAAGAGGTACGATATTACGAGATAGAGTTTGTAGTATTACTATAAGTATGCGTGTTAGTGTCCTTAGATGAATTCTATTAAGATCTTTGTACCGTTAGATTAAGGCAAAACACACCTCTGGGCCACTGTACTTTACAAAAGGTTGCAATTAGGCCACTGAGACTTCAAAATTTTCGGGATGGCCACTGTACTAGACTTATCTTGCACGTTAATCCTTTTTTTGGATGGACGTTAAGTTTGGACGTTAAGTTAGGTTAAATGCCTATTTTCCCCTGTCTTCATCTTCATCCCTCTTCATCTTCCACCTGAATCCGACGACGCATTGTCATCATCGGCCGCCTCGAATGCCTCCGTGGCATCTATTTTACGTAGGTCCCACCCTGGCCCTTCAGCCTGAGGAGTTTCATATCTTTCGAATTCGGGCACTCCGATTGCCTTCCCCAACCCAAATTTCGCTCACTCGAATCGAACTCGCCAGAGTCGAAGAACTCGATAACTCCTCGAACATTCCGAGGTCCAAAGATCTCGCCGACTCTTGTTGATAAATACCGATTCAAGATGTAAGGATATGTCCAACCACAAGAAACAACGGTTGTAACGAGCTCGGTGGTTATCTGTCCAGCCCATCAAAGACATCGAGTCCGCCGAATTTTGGGAGGAGGGCGTGAATCAATGGCTGGAACCGCCGACGATCAAAGGTAGCTTTCGACGAGATATAATGTCGGAAATTTCAAGGCCGCGATACTCCCGAAATCGAGAGGGGTGACATGGTGGGGTCGAGGGATCAAACTCGCCGAGGAGGTGGTGAGGAACACCTTGACGGTCGGGCATTGGGATTTTGTTGGTGGTGATTGTAACAAACCCAGATCTGTTTACGTTTAGCTATGAAAATCGAGATCGGGTTGCTATGAAAATCCGGATTCACGCTTCAAAGAATAGAGAGAAAGGTCGATTGGGATGAAGATGAAGATCCGGATTCAGATTGGGATGTTGCTATGGCTGAGAGGATGAAGATAAAGAGGGATGAAGATGAAGATAAGATGAGGATGAAGATGAAGAGGATGAAGATGACAGTGATGAAGATGAAGGCATGGGCAAAATAGGCATTTAACCTAACTTAACGTCCAAACTTAACGTCCATCCAAAAAAGGGATTAACGTGCAAGATAAGTCTAGTACAGTGGCCATCCCGAAAATTTTGAAGTCTCAGTGGCCTAATTGCAACCTTTTGTAAAGTACAGTGGCCCAAAGGTGTGTTTTGCCTTAGATTAAATATGGTCTCTTCTAAATAATGATATAGACATTCCAAATCACCACGAACATCAAATGACTCTAACACTAAAACTCGTATTAATATCACAATATATAGCTTGTAATATCATTTGCCAATTTTAAATATTAAGTGGACTTTTGGTATACAAAATTTCTATACCATTCTTCCTAATATATATCTTCATTTAATATTATCATTATTGCACATTCGAGAAAGAGTGTGTGTAATGGGTACTAATGTGCATATTTTGGACCCGCCTCAATGGCGTGTGTGCCTCATCTAATGGCCCATTATATTTTACATAATGTCAGAAGGCTTGAGCTGGACAGATAATCCACAAGATAGGCTCATTCCATCCTGGTATAAATAACCCTGCTAGTCCATAATGAAGGGCTTTCTCTCTCTTTCTTTTTTTGATTCGTAATCACAACGTACTTGAGGGCTACGTGCCCTCTCTTTTATAGGCAATGTAATGATAAATACGCCGGAGGATTTTTGGCGGGAGCCCTCCCCGCCCACTCACGATGTTTCGTTTTACAGATAATATAACCAAATATCCACTACCGACGACAACATGATCGACGGATGACAAGTCTGACGACCCACGTTCTCTTCTACCTTCGGCATCCCTGATATGATATTATTTTGGATGTATCAATTGGTTCCGTTGCTGGGAACGATTTGATTGACTCCGTCAATTTCAGCGGAACTTCGTTCTAAGGGTGCCAGAACTCCATTAACGGACACAAACATGTGAACTGGGAAAATGAAACGAGACTGAAACAACAAAGGGAAGCCACCAGTAGATGCACCCACGAAAGCGAAGTCAACAAATAAGAAATCAATGCCAATCGAGCTTGTTGCTCCCTCACGCGCCACAAAAAGTTGCTGGAGCGGTAATCTACGACAACTTGATCGGGAGCATACCTGAACGGAAAAGCGAAGCAACCAGCAGCTACGTCTGGAAAATACGAGCTTAACGCCACCGAAAACTCCTCCAACGGACACTGGAGGCGCCCTCAAGCGGGGTCAGATGTTGTCGAACTTGTCACCGTTTCCTTCATAAACGGCCAAATGAATCTGTTGCGCCAGAGCACGTTATTACTGTGCCCGAGTCACACTTTTCTCAGATTTTTTTCTATGCATGCATGGACTTTCTGCTCGCAAACTCACGACCAGATGATCAACACTTATGCTCTCCGCTCGAGTTTACTCACAGTAGAGTTGTACACAGCGCCTACTTGCGCTTATGCTCTCCGCTCGAGTTTACTCGCGGCTGAGCACTACATTGTCCTCCCGCTTGAGTTTACTCACGGTAGAGTTGTACAGAGCGCCTACCTGTGCTTATGCTCTCCGCTCGAGTTTACTTACGGCTGAGCTTCATATTGTCCTCCCGCTCGAGTTCACTCGCGATAGTGTTGTACACAGCACCTACCTGCGCTTATTCTCCCTGCTCGAGTTTACTTGGGGCTGAGCTCTACATTGTCCTCTCGCTCGAGTTTACTCATAGTTGACTTGTACACCGCGCCTACCTGCGCATATGCTCCCCACTCGAGTTTACTCGCAGCTGAGCTTCATATTGTCCTCCCGCTCGAGTTTACTTGCAGTTGAGTTGTACACCGGACCTACCTGCGTTTATGCTCCCCACTCGAGTTTACACACGCAGCTGAGCTTCATATTGTCCTCCTGCTCGAGTTTACCCACGGTTGAGTTGTACACCGCGTCTGCTTGCGCTTGTGCTCCCCGTTCGAGTTTACTCGCGGTTAAGTTGTACACTGCGCCTGCCTGTGCTTACGCTCCCCGTTCGAGTTTATTCGCGGCTGAGCTTCATATTGTCCTCCTACTAGAGTTTACTCGTAGTTGAGTTGTACACAGTGCCTACCTGCGCTTATGCTTCCCGCTCGAGTTTACTAGCAGCTGAGCTTCATGTTATCCTCTCGCTAGCTTTTTATAACTTGAGAAATAATTGAACTTGTTCAATCTCCATTGATAGTTCATCGTGTAAAGTCAGTTTTTATCTCGATTATACCATTTTTCATGAGTAAGAGGTGCATCTGCTTGTCAAAATGGGTTGGTGTTCGAGCATGTTATCTCGATTATACCATTTTTCACGAGTAAGAGGTGTCTCTGCTTGTCAAAAAAGGTTGGTGTTCGAGCATGTTATCTCAATTATGTCTTTTTTTTACGAGTAAGACATATCTCTACTCGTGAAAGAGGGTTGGTGTTTGAGTGGTTCTTAGATTATACCTAAGACCAAGTGTTCATCTTTCTGACGAGCATGATATGTCTCTGCTTGCCAAAAGGCTCCCGTTCGAGTTTACTCGCGGTTGAGCTGTACACCGCGCCTACCTGCGCTCCTACTCGCTAGTTTTTTAAAGGTGGTCCTCCTCACAAAGTCGAGTACTGGGACTTGACCTTGGCCCAAGTAGCGTTCTGCTCGCTAGCTTTTCAAAGGTAGTTCTGCTCACATAGTCGAGTACTAGGACTTGACCTTGGCCCAAATGGCACTTTGCACGTTATAGAAAGGACTTAAACAATCAAATTATAAACCGTACTGTTTAATTAAAATATGTATGGCGGTTAAAAGGGACTAAAGTTGTGACTCATCCCAGCACTTATGTTATCTTGTCTGTCGAGATGAAAGTGATTAAGCCTCGGCCATCCCGAGAAATTAAAGAAGATTACGAGCGAATAGTACTCCTTACCCTCGAGATAAATCACGAAGAATAATGAGTAGGGTGCTACTGATGTGCATATTTTGGATCCGTCTCAATGGCCTGTGGGCCTCATCTTATGACCCATTATATTTTACATAATGTCAGAAGGCTTGGGCCGGGCAGATAGTCCACGAGCTAGGTCCATTCCATCCAGGTATAAATAACTCCGCTAGTCCATAGTGAATGGCTCTCTCTCTCTCTTTCTGATTCATAATCACACACGCATTTGAGAGCTACGTGTCATCTCTTTTATAGACAATGTACTGATAAACACGCCAGAGGGTTTTTGGCGGGGGACCTTCCCCGCCCACTCACGGTGTTTCGTTTTACAGATAATATAGCCAGATATCCACCATCAATGATAACATGACCGACGAATGGCAACTCCGACAACCCACGTCCACTGCTACCTTCGGCATCCCGACATGATATTATTTTTGATGTATCAGGTACATAATTAATGAGAGTGTGTGTGTATAATGAGTATTATTGTCACATCATATTTTATAACTCATCATTAATTACATTTCTTAATCCTTATTTTTTTTTCACTAAAACATTTATTCGGGACGGAGAGAGTAAATAAATAGCAATATAGCATCCAAAGTATTAATTATAAGTTTATAAATCCACTTTAGATTGTATAGAACTCCCTCCAAATTTAAATTGACAAAAATTTGAGTAGGACGGTCTTACAAATCCTAAACCGTAAGACGGAGCCCCCAAAATAATAAAAAGAAGACTGATGGAGCGGGTAACACCATCAACAAAAACCGCGAGTTAACCAGTAAAAATAGGTCAAAATATGAGAGACAATAGACAAAAAATCGGACAAATAGGGTTGAAACCCACGGATCGACCCGGATCCACCTATAAAGCTCGCGGGTTGCATAAGGAGGACCTGCCACGTGTCATTTTGTTCCGGTGCCCCCACTCTTTTAACATTTACTGCCGAAACTTTCTTTCTTCCAAACCTTGCAATTTCATCCTCTGTCAGCTCAGTTAACCCTCTGTTAGCTTCATTTGTCTTGGGATGCTTGACGGACCATAATGGAATTTGATGAAATGATAAGTGATACATTTAAAGTCAAAAGTGACACATTTTAAAAGGTAAAAGTGACACATTTTAAGGTCAAAAGTGACATTATCAAGGAAAAAAATTATTATAAGTTTCATTAAAATGCAAAGTAGCACTGTTAACAGTAAAAAGTGAAACTCTTAATATTAAAAATTGACACTATTAATAATTTAATACTAAAAAGTGACAAAAACAAATTAACATTTTTAGGCCAGAAGTCACACATTTAATCATAAAACGTGACACTTTCAATGTTATAAAGTGACACTTTTACCATTTCATGCCAAAAAGTGACGATTTTCATTTATAATTCAAACTAACACTTTTCAAAACAAAAGTGATATATTTAAGAACAAAAATAACACATTTAAGGCTAAAATGTAACATTTTTTAAAGAAAAAAAATGATAATTTTTTATTAAAAACGCAAACAGACATATTTTATGCTGAAAAGTGACACATTTTATACAGAAAAGTGATACTTTTAATACTAAGGGCTCGTTTGTTGTGGCTGATGGCTTATGACTTATGGCTGATAGCTTAAGTAGCGTAATAACGACTTTTGGTGATGATAGATCGCTTTGTTACAAATTTTGAAAAGTCGCCATTATGAGTCGTTATAATTATTTGTTAAAAAAAAAACTTGAAAATTAGTATTCATATTTTTATGTATATTTCATAAAAGGATGAAATGAAGACAATTAAATATTTATTAATGAATAGTTGTTTTCATGTTAAAAAAAAATCAAAAAAGCTTAAAATTTTGGCTTTTGGCTTTTCAATGCATAAAGGGTGTTGTACCTTACTTATTGGCTTTTGGCTTATAAGCTGAAACAAACACTTTAAATATGACTTTTCAAAAGCCAAAAGTCAAAAGTCACTCCAAATAAGCTGCAACAAACGAGCACTAAGAAGTTCCACTCTTCATTTATACACGTGGGGGGTGACGCTGTAATTTTCAAAAGTCGAGGAGTTGCACTGAAATTACTGAAATTTGACTCATTTAACATGAATAGTCAAAAAAGTCAAAATGATTATTTTTCAAGGAAACTTTGATTTGTTTATTTTCAAAATCATAAAACATGTTATATAAAATAAATAATAAATAAAATAAATCAATATCCTAGAAATTAATGGGGCCGTAAATTGAAATTATGAAAATTTTGCTGAAAGAGGGTGAACAGCCCTGTTGATGGGTAAATGTTGGTGTTTATAATACGATCAACTCCCTCAGTAGTCACAACCCGTCCCAAAATCTCTTGATTGGCAGAATTCTCCATTTTCTAAGACAAGCTTTCTATGGGTACACAGCCAAAGCTCCCTGTCATAGACTTCACCAAAGCAACCCTAATTCAGGGCACAAATTCTTGGATATCAACCTCAAATAAGGTCCGCAGCGCACTTGAAGAGTATGGCTGCTTCGTTATATCAACCGATATAATTCCTCCAAGTTTACACAACACCATTTTCGACCTATCCCAACAGTTATATGATCTTCCCATGGAGACCAAAATACAAAACACCTCTGATATTATCGGGTTCGGCTATGGTGGGAACTTCTCCTCTATGCCCCTCCTTGAATACTTTGGCATTGAAGATGGTGCTACCCTAGAAGCTACTCAAAGTTTTACTAACCTCCTCTGGCCTTCTGGAAATAATAGCTTCTGGTCTCATTTTTATGTTATTTATTTACTTTTAAATCCTTAAATAGTTAGTGTGACGTAGCAAGTTAGCTAGGCTTAATTAATTAATATTTGTTGTTGTTGATTTTTTGATAGTGAAAATGCATACAAGTATACGAAGATGTTATCGGAGTTGGATCACTGTGTTATGCAAATGGTGTGTGGGAGTTATGGGGTGGACAAGTATTATGACACTTTGATTAGTTCGTCACTGTATCTGGTCAGATTTCTGAAATATCGGGGTCCGGAGAAGGAGGAGGTGGAAATGGGTCTTCTTCCACATACAGATAAGAGCTTCTTGGCTGTGCTTGATGCTAATGAAGTTAAAGGGTTAGAGATTGAAACAAGAGATGGAGAGTGGATAAATTATGAGCATTCACCTTCAACTTTTGTTGTTATTGCAGGTGAACCCTTCATGGTAATGACCCTCTCTCTCTCTCTCTCTCTCTCTCTCTCTCTCAAATCTGTAATGTAATATATTTATATATACATGCAGGCATGGAGTAATGGAAGAATATATTCGCCACTGCATCGAGTGGTGATGAGATCTGGGAAGGAACAAGTGAGACACTCAATTGGACTGTTTTCGTTCATGCGCGAGACTATTGAGATACCAAAGGAATTCCAACTAGTTGATGATGATGAGGATGAACGCTCCTCAAACTTCAAGTCATTTAATCACTTTGATTTCCTGCAATATGCTGTAGGGGAGGGAAAGAAATTCAAGTGTGCTATCAAAGCCTACTGTGGTATTACTACTACTACCACTGCAACTTGATGGGCCTCGCCTTAGCTTTCTCATGTGTTTATATATTATTTCCTTCTTCAAGATTTATGTATTCCGTCATTTCTATCTGCATTGCCTTAATTTGCTACTTTCATGAGTAATTGAATCTATCTTTACTTAATTAATAATTCATCCGTCCAAGATAAATATTCCTACTTTTTACTTTTTATTTTAGAATGTTACATATAATGTTCCTAAAAACTTTTGGTATACAAATTTTCTATTATTCTTCCTAATATATTCATTCATTTAATACTATTATTACTGCACATTCTAGAAAGTGAGTGAGTGTAATATGTACATAATTAATGAGAGAAAGTGAGTGTAATGAATACATAACTAATGTAAGAGAGAGAGAATGTGTGCAATGGTATTATTGTCATAACATATTTTTTCAACCTATCAATAACTACATTTCTTAATCCTTGTGTTTTATCCACTAAAAATATTTATCTGAGACGGAGGAAGTAATAATTTCCATTCTTCAAAACTTACATGTATAATGAAACTTAACGTGTTTGGTATTGTAATCTTGTAACTTGATTTTGATGTTTTTAATTTTCTTTTCTACTCCCTTGTTTTGAACCAAAAGTCAACAATTTCATTTTAAGATGTTTTATTTAAAGAGTCAATTTTTAAAAATTAAAACATAAAAGTATCATTTTATTACTAATTAACTACTATCAAGTGTCCGATATGTTTGACGAGTCTAGCTTGAATTACGCCCAGATATGTATGAGTCAAGCTAGAGTTTTAGTTTAGCACAAGCCTAGTTTGAGCCCTCGTGCAATTTGGTAATTCACTACTCATCCCAGCCTGGCTCATTTGCAACAACTTTAAAGGAAATAAAATTTATTACTCCCTTCATCTCATAAACATTATTCTACTTTTCTTTTTCGGGACCAGTTTTTGACCATTCTACTCTTCTTCATACGCTCATGAGTTAAAAAAAAAAAAAAAAACTCTTTCTGTTCTCCTATTTTATTTTGAGATGTTTCGTTTAATGAGTACAATTTAAAAAATTAAGACATAAAAATGTTATTTTATTACTAATAAACTATTAAAAATGTAATTTTCTTAAAAAGTTGACTTTCAAACGGGAACTCTTTGTCCAGAACCGAATAATTAAGTACATTATTTATTTATTTTTTAACGGAAGGAGTACATATTACTCTCTCCGTCCCAAAATATATGATGTTTTAAGAAAGTTTTTTTTTCTTTTGTTTTAAAATAGATGTCACTTTGTAATTTTTAAGGAACTTTCCACCTGATTTTTTTTTCTAATTCTACTCATATTTATTGATTTCATAACTCGTGTTTAGTTCTTTGAGAAAGAATATTATGACACCTCATTAATATTTGAATATGAGCAATTTAGTCTTTAAAATATGTTTTATTGGTTTATGTGAAAAGCTCCAAAACATCATATATTTTGAGACAGATGAAGTATTTACTCCCTTCATTCCGAGCAAAGAATTTATTATTCCATTTTTTGATGTTTCGCTTAAAAAATTAGCTTTCAAAAATTAAGAAATAAAAATGTCATTTTATTACTAATGAACTATAAAAAAATATTATATTATTAAAAAAATTAATTTTTATACAGAAATTATTTATCCAAAATAAAAAAATAAATATTAATAATCAAGCCAATTATTTTAATTTAATTGATGCGTTGGTTTAATTACGACAATAATTTGGGGAGACATTATTTTATTCTGGAAACAGACTGAATTGTTTTTTTTTATTTGGGAATATGTGGTCAAAATATGAGATCCCTTTTATATTTGGGAATATGTGCTCAAAAGATTCCCTTTTAGTTCCGAGTTCCGACAGGGGTTGGTCATCACAGATTTAACTAAATGTTTGATCCTTTGGACTGTACTAGTACGACTGCTTTAGATGGAAATATAAAGATTAAAAAAAAACTAGGGCTAAGTTCACCGGTAATCCCTGTACTTTGGACGATTCCACTATTAGTTTCTTTTATTTTTGCACGTTATCAATCCATGAGTTGGATGCCGTTAACAAAGCATGTGAGGAATTTTATGAGGGCAAATTAGTCATCATGATAGATATCGTTTTATCATCCCATACACAGTTACACGCTCCCACTCTCTCTCTCTCACACACGCGCGCGCACCGCTAACATCCTCTGTTCCGCACATCCCGTAGAACGACTTACAAAATTCCAGTTATTCAATCCCTTCATAATTCCCCATTTCTACCCCTCCCACCACCGCCATGGCCGCCACCACTGCCGCCTCAACCCTAGCCTTCCACCACCGCCGCCTCAACCCCAGGCTTCCACCACCAAAACCCAGAACTCTCAAGGAAGTGTTTTCCAATAACCACCGCCGCAATTCAAACTCACTCGTCCGATTTCAGCCGCAAGAGGAAATTTTGGTCATTGGAGGTAACTATTTTCAGTGATTCTCGGACTTTGGTTGACTTTAGAAAGAGAATCAAAAGAGATTGTTTGCGCGGAAAAGAACAAGAAACAGATGAATGCGAAATAATTGATGAAAAAGGAACTCGGTCGATTTCGAGAAATTCGTCAATTTTTTTTTGACGGAGTGGATCGACTCTGCTTGACGAATTTTGTGAAGTGGGTATTGGATCTAGAGAGAAAATTGATCTTTCTGGGTTTCAGGATCGACCGAAAGAAACATAGAGTTTCTGAAGCTGTACGAGGGTCCATGTTAAACCACGAATTCATCTACAATCCTGCTTTCATACTTTGCAATTATGTTCTCTCTATCTCTCTCTCATACTCATTCACACAAACACTCTCAATCCTCATTCTATACCATCAATTCCATGGCTGGTTCAAAATCTCTCCTTTGCGACCTTAATCCCAAAAGACCCAGAAACACTAACGGTGGTTTGAACGATGTCTTTTGGATAGATTAGACAAAAATTATAGATGATGAAATGTGAAGCCCCAGCTGAAGAAGCATGGAATTAATCTCAGGGTAATGAAACGGAGCATGTTCTTACATTGAAGAAGTGGGTTTCGAACAAAAGCTTCATTTCGGATCAAACTGGAAAAGCCAAGGGGTAAAGCGTAAACAGCCTTAAGTGAGAATGGCGTTGTTGGCTTGGGAAAAGTCTGACGTGGAGGGCACATGATCGATTAACGGCTTCCGTTTGACGGCATCAACTGAAGGGACTAGTAGCGTGGGAAAATGAAAGAGTTAGGATCACGAATGTACAAGTTTGAAAATAGGGACCACCGGTGAGAAACTCCAAAGTTGGATCAGGTATTGCTGGTGAGTGGTGAAGTTAACCCAAAAAACTACTAGCTTGAAGGTTTTATTTAACCAAAATGATTAGTTTAAAATGTTGATTGTGGGTGAGTTTGGACTCTAAGCTGCAGCTATTTACCAGACCTCCAGACCTATTTTATTGTGGCCAGTACTTATATGTAAGTTTTAAAGAGTAACTAGTCGCTAAAATCGTGTTACGGATCTTAGTTCGTAAGATGGAATTCTATTTTCTTATAGTTTAACCCGTTAATACACGATTGGTTGGGTAAAGAAGTTCCGCCTTACAAAAAATATCCATAAGACCGTTTTACCCAAATTTTTATAAATTTTAAATAGATAAGTGGAGCTTAGCGGTGTGTGTCTACGAACACGCTCGAAATGATAAATTAAGTTACTCCTTTTAACTCGAAATAAGTGTGGTCATATTTAACTTAATTTTAAAATATTTTAATAACATATATACATTAATATTCTTGATCAATATATATAGCCTTAAGAACACATAACATAGTAGTTAGCAAATATAAATTTAGTCACTTAATTACAAACGGACATTCAATTGATTGGTTCAATGCATTATTTTGGAAAGGTGATTTGGAGGACTCGTCGTCGTCGGGTGGCTCCCACTTGGCTATATTTAAAAACCCATACAACGGCATGATGCAACGTGAAAGGCAAAAGAAATTCTATAAGTAGGCTATAGAGCCATTGCAACAAATAATTTCGGATTACAGATAGTAAAAAGGAAACTGAAATGGGCACAGAAACTCCCCTTACACTTCCTGCTATTGATTTCTCTGACCACGAGCTGAAACCAGGCAGTCAATCCTGGAATTCAGTGAAACCCCAAGTCCGCCTAGCCTTTGAAGAGTATGGTTGTTTCCAAGCAACATTCAATAAAATTCCACCGGAGCTTCGAAAGGCCATATTCACTTCTTTGGAAGAGCTTTTCGATCTTCCTTTACAAACCAAGGTAAGAAATTCTTCTAAGAAGCCATATCACGGGTATGTTGGGCAGTATCCAATGATGCCACTCTACGAAAGCATGGGCATAGATGAAGCACCCGTCCCCGAGAAAGCTCAAAGTTTCACAAATCTCCTCTGGCCTCAAGGCAACCCCAATTTTTGGTAAGCGCATCATCGTTTATTAGCTTAATATACATATATACATATATACATATATCAATTTTCTTGCAGCAACACTGTGCAAAGTTTGTCGGAGCAATTGTCGGAACTGGATCAGATGATCAGGAGGATGGTTTTAGAGAGCTTTGGGTTGGAAAAATATATTGATGAGCACATGGATTCAACGAATTACCTTCTTCGGGTCATGAAATACAAAGGGCCGAAGACCACAGACCCTAAACTTGGACTAAATGCGCACACAGATAAAAATATTGTGTCCATTTTGTATGGAAATGAAGTTGAGGGGTTAGAAGTGCAGACTAAGAGTGGGGGATGGATCAAGGTCAAGCCTTCACCAGATTCATTCACGGTCATGATCGGAGATTCCCTATATGTAAGTAAATTAATTATCCCAATTTTTGTTGTACTGTAACTATTTGTACACAATATACATGAAATGATTGAATTAGTTAATGTTGTAGGCATGGATGAATGGGCGGCTGTATTCTCCGTACCATCGGGTAATGATGACTGGAAATGACGCAAGGTATTCACTGGGCTTGTTTTCGATCCCAAAACAAGGTTACATAATCAAAAGCCCAGAAGAGCTGGTGGACCAAGACCATCCCTTGCTATTTAACCCATTTGATCATGTTCAGTTCCTTGGATTCTACTACTCAGAGGCTGGTCAAAGAGCGCACTCTGCTCTCAAAGCTTACTGTGGTGTTTAAATTCGGCAATGCCGGAATCCAACCAAATTAAGTTATCTCTATTGTATTCTCTTTTTTTAATGCTATGTTTTTCTTATTATTATTGCCTTTTTATGGATGGCGATAATAACAATTAAAAATTGCAAGTATAACAACCGTATGAATATTGATGGACAAATAGTAAAATCTACATTTTGTAGTTTGATCACTTTATTTCACTCAATTGTGATGTGCCCGGCTCAAATCCGGTCACAAGCAAAATACAAACGACCATCACGTGCCACGATGCCAATTGTCATGAGCTCAACTATCATGGGGCCTACCGACCTAGCGGGCAGAGCTAGTAAGGTGAGTAGAGAACATTATAGCTCCCGTTTAAACCTGGTCGAACATAAGCCTTACCTGCCCGACCATAGGTCATGCCCGGGATTCACACTTGTCAATATAAGATCCACATCATAAAGCCGGGCAGAGCCTTGCTTTCCCGGGCAAGTATCGAGCAGGTGACCTCAGAAACTTGCTCTCCAAGACAGGTCAAAGGTTTCCTTATCCGAACAGGACACTTATCATATCTCCTCCTATATTCACGCGACCAACCACCTGTCACACCTACAATTTAGGGGTTTCCTCCTAAACTTGCTAGGTATCTATGGAAACCGAATCACACAAGGATTCTAGGTCATGGGGGCCTATAAATACCCTTTATAAACCATAAACAAGGTACACACTCTTTCTTGAGTCTTGAACCTTTGTCAAATTCTTTCTTGACATTACACTTTCCTTACTCTCACGCCGGAGGGGATTTGCGAGCCTAAGCCTTGCATTCCTTTATAGGTGTTATTGTGTTCTTAGATAGGTTCAAAGAGACAGATCAAGCCCAGATATCCTACGCATCAATCGGACGACCCAAGCTAGATTTTTGCCACATCAGTTTGGTTCCGGTGCCGAGAACTGAAGCTTCAAAGCTCTCTCATTAGTTTTTCCGATAGCTTTCCGAAAAGCGGTATTATTTCAATGGCTGGTAAGAGTAGCAAACATCATGCCACCGCTAGCAACCACTAGGCTGGAAGCCATTTGGGTGGAAACAACCCATTACCCGGTTATCTACCACCGAAAGCATCCCAACAGGGGGTACAAACAAGGAATCAGATGATGGCTGCTTGGCATGCAGCTCATGGCGAGAACATTCCTTATGTTGAGGAACAACTGTCCCAACACGCCAGTCAGAATCAAGCGAGTTAGCGAGACGCTAGCGAAGTAATCAACGAGCAGAGGGATCGTGCTCGTGACCTCAGGACTCAACTGAGCCGTCAGCGAGGAATGGACATGGTAGCGAGGCGGCCTTGCCCAGGCAGACCCATGAACAACAGACCGCGACCCTACAAGTGCAAACGAACTATTATACCAAGATGTACACGCTCAATCAATAGATGCTTGCCTTGGGCCATATGCTTCGGTGCCAGTTGCTGAGTTTGCGTTGCATGTACCCAACAATCCCGCACCTGTTGGTGGTGGCCAGGCCTCCCAACAACTGCCCGCTCCGAGTAGACGAATTCCCTCTATCGTCCATGTACCCTCAGATCGGGAGAATCAAGAGCTAAGGGCAGATGATCAGGCGGAAAGTAGGAACATCCGTCAGAATCCAAACCATCAACATCATCGCAGACAGAATGCAATCCCTTCACCTCGAAAATCGAGAACGCACCACCTGCGCAAGGAGTCACCTTCCTACAGTTTGAAAGATATTTTGGGAAGACGCGGGCAAACGACTGGCTTAGATCGTTTGAGGCACATATCCGAATGGTCACGGATATTGAAGCTTTGAAAATACGAGCTTTCGAGGGCGCTCTCGAGGGCAAGGCACATTCGTGGTTGGGGAGAGTTCCCCGAGGATCTATTGGCAGTTGGTCAGAGCTCAGGGAGAAATTCCTGGAGAAATTCCTGGAGGAATTCAGCACAGCGGGTCCCATGCCTAAGAACAAATTCTATCTTGGAAAAATCAAGCAGGGCGACCACGTGTCCTACAGCAGCTACCTCAAACGGTTCGAGGATCGAGATGCTCGACCAAGTGACAGCTACCAGTGACCCAAAGATCACATTATGTTATCTCAACAACATGAGGGCAGGTCCATTAAAGACAATATTGACAATGAACTCGGGTGCATCAAAGGCAGAGTTGTTGGCTAACTCATATATGTTTTACCCGATTGAATACACCAAGGGTGATAAGTCCAAGGGCAAGGACAAGACTCAGGATAGCTAGGCCATGTGTGCTAACCAAAGTCAAGAGGGCAACAGCCGCCCGCGCAGGGACAGAAAACGTATCTCCACTCCCGGCCAGAGATTCAGAGAGTCACAGTTCACCTCGCTGAACACTTCCTGGGAAGAGATCATGTTCCAGATCGGCGATGCCCTACCAGTCCCTTACCTGCTAGACCCTAAGTTCGTTCACGCCAAGGACAACACCAAGTATTGTGACTATCACTACGACAACTATCACACTACAGAGGAGTGCAATGTGTTGAAGCGAGAAATTCAAAAGTTGATCAACGCAGGCAAGCTAGATCGTTTCGAAAGGAACCAGGGTACGGGCAATGATGCTGGTAATGATCGGCGAACAAGACCCTCAAGAGGAAGAGGCGGTCAGGCCCCTCAGATTCAAGGGGTTGTGAACGTGATTCAGGAAGAACTCCCTTCTAACACTCAGCTCGGGAAGCATATTTACTCTCTGTCCTAGGCAATCAACACGCCAGCAGTACAGCGAACATGGGAAAAAAACATCTTCTTCACTCGCACAAGTTGGTAAGCACTCCTTTGGCGTCCGAGCAACACTGGTAATTTCTTGCCTTGTAAACAACTAACAGGTTCACAAGGTACTGTTGGACACGGGAGCGTGCAGGGACATCATGTACTACTTCTGCTTTATGGGCCTTGAACTGTCAGATTAGAGCTGTCAAATAGGGCAAAAACCCACAGGCATTCCCGCTCCACCCCTTATTAGGGACGGGTTGGGCTGAAGTATTTTATACCCGTTTGGATACAGGTTTTTTGGGCTTTGCCTGCACGGGCTGCAGGCGTTTGCAGGGCGGCGGGTAGCCCGCACATTTGTGAAGCAAGTACACTTTACTTTAATTTTAGACCATTGATCAATACATTAGGATTATTAAAGAATAAAAGTCCCAAGATGAAGAAACATTTCTTTCAATTATGCCCTAGCCGTCATCTTTCTCTCTCTCTCTCCCGTCATCTCTCTTTCTTTTTTCTCACCGTTCTCTCCCGTCGTCTCTATCTCTTCTCACTCTCTTCCAGTCACCGCCTCCCTTTTTCTACTCATTACACACAAGTCATAAACATCCTCTATTTATCTATCTTCGTTCTAAACCCTCAGTCACAACGACTTCACACACGGCTGAGTTATCTTCGTCAATGCCCCTGCCTTTCGAGAGATAAAGGTGGAAATCCCTTGCCAAAAGGCCAAATTCTACACAGAAGATGGGGTTGGTATTCTCAACAACAAGCCACGGGCAATGTGGGAGTATGTCCGGGATTCCCAGAGGAAAAAGCTGAAGCTGATTGTGGATACTCCTGAGCAAATAATCACCGTCTCTAAAAATGAGCTATAACCAACACCGCCTAAGGCTCAATCCCCATAAATAACATCGATCTTGGGGAATCCTCTAGAACTGCAGATCTCATGGAGATGGATGAAACTGAGCAAGCTCCAGTAACACCGATCCCTGCGTGCAAGGTTGGGCATCCCTCTACGCAGGGTAGGGGTGGCAATCATAACCCAAAACTTGAAAACCCACCCGACCCGACCCGAGTTTTACCCAACCCAATAATATATGTGGGTAAATACGGTACCCGTATTTACCCGATAAACTGACGGCTTAATCAGGATTTTTTTTGCCGTAACCCGAGAAGCCCTATCCCCTCCGTTGTCAGTTTCCAACCCCTCTCGTCGTTATCGATCCCTCTCTCTCCCCGTCTCCGTCTCTGCCTCCCTCTCATGTCTTCGTCTCCCTCCGGTCAGTTGGATCTTCTCAAAGCAACTATCACTAGCTCGCTCTCTTTTCCCAATCGCGTTCCCTAAATCATTTCTCTTCAACTGAGTTTCATCTTCGCTTGACATCTCGTTAAGGTTAGTAAAGCCTTGGAAATTTCATTTAAGTTTCACATCGATCAATTGCTCGATTGAATTGTATATCTATCTAAGTGCAGGTGCATTTGTTGGGTGTTCACTCGAAGGGAGTATCGTCACAACAAGAACAAAGGAAAATTACCGATTTTATGGTAGCCAGTCCATAAGTGCACCAGATATTCTTCTTGGCTCTTTACCCAAGCCTCCTGCTGCTACTGTTCTCTATCGTTCTCTCGCTGATACATATTAATCGCTTGAGATTTGAGGTCAGTGGGTTAAGAAATTATCGTCCTTCTATGACTGGTTTAAGACCTGAATCGGAGGACTCGATTATTGCTCACATTATTATTCTTTGAACCATGTAAATATCCAAACTCAACGTTGTACAGTATAGCCTTTGAATGGTAAAGAATCTGTGAATCTGTGAATCTGTGAATCTGTGAACCTGTAAATATGATTGATTTATAATTGCAATGATATTGGGGGTGTGGAATTACAATACTGTAAAACACTAAAACCCAGCTACATAGCATTTGTGGATGTATATAAGGAATGTGCGGATTAACCTTTATAGTATTATTAAATTTGGGTTTTTATTTTTTATTACTTAAAAAAAAATTAATTTTCCCCTGACCATGTTTATAGATGTGATTGCGTTTGGGGTAAGTTACAAATAAACCTCCTCAACTATGCTTTAGGTTTGAAATGCCTCTTGCAACTATCATAATTTCTTTAATTGCATTTTCTGATAGTTGAGTTGACGAAAAGTGTTTACTTGAGACTTATGTGACCGTCACTAATTTTATCTATATATAGTAACACATTTTTGGTGCTGAGGGAGTTATTTGTAATTAGAAAGAGTGTTTTAGATTTGAAAGCTCTGTGTGTCATTTACTCGACTTTTAGAGCATATATGTCAGATCAGTTATAAGGGAAACAATTGTTGGGACATCCCAAAATGAAATAAGGGACTCTTATTTTGGGAGAGTGGGAGTATTAAACTTGTTTGCTTTAAACTTGCCTTAACTGATTAACTTTTGTAAGGTCACCTGCCTGTATGAATTGGCTTTCTGAAAAAGGCTTAGCTCAAAACTGCTGATAGTTGATAACTGATTATGGCTGTTAGAGAATGTGTTCTCGTTGTTTTATGAAGAAATGCAATAGTTTATAAATTTACAAGATAAGTAGATTCCTCCTCCTCTTATCTTTGTTGAGTAATTCAAGTTACCCTTTTCTTCTCAAACAGTTGGTTTTTGTGCAGAGTACAACTAAATATAGTCTTGCATTTATTATCATATGACACAATAGTGACTAAATCAATTGATATTGATAAAATATTTTTCCACGATTCACTAAACTAATATGCAGTCAGGATACCATACTTAACTATATTAATAACTATATTACATTCAATGCATTAATCACTTTTATCAAACAAAGATATAATACTAAAATGTTTTTGCAACATATGGCAGCAGAAATGGGCTAGATATATAGACCTATGTTTAATTAAGAGATCAACACTTATTATAATTCAAGCAAAACAGATGATAAGTAGAGTAGAATCGTGAATAGTAATTTAAATCTTCATACCCTCAAACTGATTGAGATATGTTTTGATGTCCACTTCAAATCTTCATACCCCCAAACTGAAAGGAGTTCAAATTAGAGTTCAGTTGAATTGTTAGTTGGCATGACCCCCTTGGTTTATCATCTGCCTTGGTCTATTTCCGGCTCTGACTCAGGTATGTATTATTATGAATCTCAATGATCTCATCTACTTTTTCTTGTCACTAGTATATATTTCTTTTGTCGCCTTGTCTGATCTCTTGATATGGAATTTGTCAGAAACCAACAATTATCCACGCATTGTCAAGCCCCTAACCAGCTGCTATTGTCTTACAAATATTGTTGCGATGTTGATTTTTTTGATTCACCCCAGGAAGTACTCAATGTTATGATCTTACAAGTTATAAATGGGAATCTTTTCTCCTTTTGCAGTCAACTCGATAACAATGATTTCAATGGAGCTGAAATTCCTGCTTCTTATGGAAACCTTTCAAGACTAGTGAAATTGTAAGTGCTCTGTATGACTTATTTACCTTCTTCATTCTGATTTGGCTATCATTCAATCAAGAAATACATGAAGCTCTTGCGGACAAACTATTAAGCGGTTTTCTATGTACACATCAGAAGTAATATTACAGAATAGAGAAACTTTTTGGCAGTAAAACATTTATACACTTATTTTGTTATACAACTCGACTCAACTTAGTCTTTGTCCTTATTACTTGGGCTCGACGACATGAATGCTTTTTTGCTCTTTCTTGTTGCTGCTAAAAGAATTTTTTCACAAGATTAAGCTTTTAGGTTCAGAACAAAGAAGATGTCTAGATGCTGCACTGTTCAGAAACCTAAAGCCCTGTAGTTAGATCACTTGCATCTCTTGTAGATAAATTCTTCTGTACTTCCATTAATTGAAAAACATAGCTGTTTACAAAATACATAAACTGGTCATTAATTTCATTCCTGATCTAACGACATAAGCTATCATTTTATATTTTGTGTAGGTGACTGCAATATACCTGGAAATGCAACTTTTATATTTTGTTGCTTTTCTGTCATGATTCATGAATTTGTTTTTATATTGCAAAATCCATTGTATGCAGTGTAAAAGCCCAGTTGCAGCATTGCGAGGCACTTTCTTATATTGGAATATCACAGAATTGGTACACTGATCTTCTTCACTGCTGTGTTCATTGACTAGTTAAATTTTCAATCCAAGTTAGATATTGTATACTCCCAAAGACATGTAGATAACTAGCTATGACATGTTTTGCCCATCCAGTATTCATTTATCAAATGTCTATTGTCTTCTTAGTTCTTCGAGTATGCAGCAAATGTATTTATAATTGTGGGCTTATTTATAATTCCATCTCCTCTTTAGGTGTTAAAATGGAAGAGAGTAGTGGAAATGATCAGGGGAATTCTGTTGTTAGTGGAAAGAGGGCTAGGAGAGCCGAGGCTTGGAAATATTTTGATTTGTCAAATGCACCCGATGGCATGTTTATCATAACATGTAAAATTTGCAGCCACACTTATACTAGCCGAACACGTCCTTCTGTAAATGGTACTACAAACTTAAACCGTCATTTGCTTAAGCACAATCTTCTTGAAGAGTCACACTCACATCCACATACATATACTCCTTTGGACCAAGCAATGTATCGGGAAAAAATGTGTGCTGCAATTATTAAGCCCAACTACCCATTTAGTTTTGTGGAGCATGAAGGAATTAGGGAGTTACACAGTTTTTTACATCCTGAAGTAAAACATATCACTAGAAACACCGCGAAAGAGGATGTGCTTAAAAAGCATAAGAGAGAGAAAGAAAAGGTTAAACATGAGTTACAAGTTGTTAGTAGAAGAATATGTTTGACTTCAGATATTTGGACCTCTCCTAGCACCGATGGTTATATGGCCTTGACGGCCCATTATGTAGATGAAAATTGGACTTTACAGAAGAGGATTCTAAATTTTCGACATGTGCGTCCCCCTCACAATGGTAGTATGATAGCAGAGAAGTTGATTAACTTCTTAAGAGATTGGGGTATTGAGAAAAAGATATTCTCGATTACATTAGATAATGCAAAGTATAATGATGGTGTAGTCAATATCTTGAAAGGTCATCTTTTGTTGAAGGGCGGGCTTGTTTGTAATGGAGAGTTTATTCATGTTAGGTGTGTGGCACATATTCTCAACCTTATAGTTCAAGAGGGACTTAAGGGGATTGATGCATGTATTCATAAAATTCGGGTATGTGTTAAGTACGTGAGATGGGAAGGGAGAAGATTAGCATTTGCAGAATTCATTTCCAAATTTTCATGTGCGGGTGGTAAGAAGGTCCGTCAAGATGTGGTGACAAGATGGAATTCAACTTATCTTATGCTAGAGAGTGCATTACAACATCGACGAGCTTTTTCTCAAATGAAGTTGGTTGATTTGAACTTTAAGACTTGTCCAACTGAAGAAGAATGGAACCAAGCCGAGAAAGTTGCGAGGTTCTTGAAGCCATTTTACGACATCACTACCTTGTTTTTTGGATGCAAATATCCGACTGCAAATTTGTATTTTTTGAATGTGTGGAAGATTCAAATGCTTATCAAAGGGGAAATGGCTAGTAATGATCTTCTCTTAAGTGACATGGCGAAAGACATGATGAGAAAATTTGAAAAATATTGGGAGTAGTATAGTGTCGTATTGTCTTTTGCGATTGTTCTTGATCCTCGTTATAAGTTGGAGATGGTGGAGTTTTGCTATGGAAAGCTTGGATACATTAGAGAGGAAGTTGATGAATTGGTGGCGAATGTCCACAACAAGTTAAAACGCTTATTCAATGAGTACAAGCATATCTCTAGCCCTTCCATACATTGTGCACAAGCGGCTGAAAGTGATGTGGATGCTAGTCATGATGGAGATGATTTGGCTGTAAGTTAAATTTAAGTTTTTAGTAATTGTCATTGTTATTGAATTTGTTTAAGATAGTTTTCTATTCATGTTTTAATTGTACTTGTGTAGGATTTTGACTTCTTTCAAAGCCAACGCCGTGTGTCAAACACTAACAAGTCCCAATTAGATTTGTATCTCGAAGATAGCCCCCTGGACAGAAAGTTGTATGTTGATTTAGATATTTTGAGCTACTGGAAAGGAAATCAAGTTCGACTCCCAGAGCTTTCCATGATGGCACGCGATATTTTGAGTGTTCCTATAACCTTTGTCGCCTCAGAATCTTCATTTAGTATTGGGGGTCAAATTTTTGGAAAGTATCGCAATTCTCTTTTGTCATCAAATGCGGAGGCGTTGTTGTGTACACGAGATTGGTTATACGGTGAGACTCTTATTTAAAATACTCTTATTTAAAAGACTGTAAAACAATGGTTGGTTTTAGCATTTATTTTGTCTAAATCATTTTAATTTGGTTTTGATCTTGTTTGGTGATAAAAAAAATATATAGATGAGATGTTTGATGGAGATAGAGAAAATGAGGAGTTGCTTATCGAGGACTTTGGCACATTAGAGCACGAAAGTGAAAACACAGTTGATATTATTGGTATGCCTTCTCAAATTTCGTAAGTTTGGGTCATAAATATTGAAGAAATTTAATGATTGAAAGTTTTTTGGGACATTTAGACAAGTTTGGATTTTATGACTTGTCGGTTCTTCCACGGACTGCTTCCATTAAGCATTTTGCATATTCCTATATTCAGCAACTTGAACAATAACTTGATCAGTGGTCCAATTCCTCCAGATCTTTCCAACGTAACCACTTTGCTTCACTTGTGAGTCGGTGTAGCGACCTCTCTCTCTCTCTCTCTCTCCCTCCCTCCCCCCACACACCTTACACGAGAGAAGCTAGTTTTGAAAGGAAATATGGGATGGACATTGTCTTCTTACGCTAATGCTTTGTCTGCGAGGCTTCGGATAATAATAACATATCAGGGGATATACCATCAGAATTTTCAACCCTCCCAAACTTGCGGATACTGTAAGTTACTCCCTGAACACTAATTTTTCCCAACTTTAAGTTGTCTGGTTTTAGTTGTTGATCCACGGTTTCATCAAAAAGCTTAGAGCAGAAAGATTTTAGTAGATGATGTATGTCTTGCAATAGAAATGGGAAAGGAGGTCCAAACTGAAGCTGTAAATGAAATGTTAGGTACACCCGCAAAAAAGAAGATTGTCTTGCAATTTTTGATTAGTTCTTTCGTCACTGTTTCTCTGGTTATTCTATTTCTACCCTGGTAATGTAACCTGCAAATTTTTTTCTGGTAGCCAATTTTGTTTTGCCTAAGAGTAAGGATATGCCAGGGACAGATGAATATTTTCATCAGGTACTATATTTACTCCAAAACTAGGTATCTAGTTTTGCATTCACCTCTTTTTCAATATTTGAATTGACTTGTGCTTCAATGTTTCTTTAAGGTTATTTTCGTAGAACTAAACAGAGCAGAGTCACAGACATATTTGGATGAGATGAAAGCAAGTCAGAAGAGCAGCCTGTCACCCGTTTCTCGTGAAAGTTCTGTCCCGTCTTATAAGAGCCCTGCTATGCAATATTCTGGTGAAAAGACTGTCCAGCATCATCAGTGCTTACCAGTTCAATATTGTCATGAAAATTCTTTCCAGTCTCACAATGGCACTCCAGTGCAATATTCTCATGGAAGTTCCGCCAATGAGCATAACAATCCTTCATTGCAGTATCAAGGGCCTTCATCAGGTATCTGGCTCCTATCTGCACTCTTAATTAGTGATTTTGTAATTGGCTACTGTACCCTCTGATTTATCCTTGCTTGCTTTATTACATGTATACATTGTGGTTCATGTCCAGGTGGACACTGGCAAAATTCTTATCCTTCTCAGCCGAGATGATGTATCGATCAAATGCAGCGGATTTGTGCCTTGTAAGAACATCAAGCTTATCGATGGAGAATCCTACGGAACACAGTTGCCTTCCGGTTGTTTATAGTAACGAATTTTGTACTGTCCTCACTTAGACTACTTCTCACGACTTCAAATTGTATGTAGATGGTTCGACGATTGGTCTTAGTTATTTAAATTAGACCATGTTATGAACTCTGTTAGTTTTTCCATGGTGGTCTGTGTTTGATATGGAAATAGGTGTGTACTCTTTTTTTTTCCCCTCTTTGAATCTAAGGTAATTAAACTTTTCTTGTTCACCAACTGTATTGTTAATTATTTCTCATTCGGATTCACGAAATTCTTGTTTCTATGGATTATGGGAGTTGAATATGAAGGAAAAGTGTTGCATTTGATATAATGCAGATTACTTGTGTAATTGTGTTTGACCCTTTTTTGCTATATAAATGTAGTTTTTTATGGGAATTTGTGGGTCAAAACGGGTTGACCCATTTCGACCCACCCATTTCAACATATTTAATATTTGGGTCATAACGGGTTACGACCCGTTTCGACCCGATCCGACCCACCCAATCACCAACCCTAACGCAGGGTATCGAGCTAGACACTTTGCTAGTAGGAGACGAGCCCGAGTTCCAGCCACAAGACAAGTTGGAAGAGATTATCATCAATCCTTCACCTCGAGCAGAAAATTAAAATCGGGAAGGCCATGCCTCTTAAAGCTCGGGCCAAACTGATCGCAGCAATCAGAAAGGAGGTTGAAAAACTCCTAAAGGCAGATATCATCGAGGAGATCATGTATCCATCTTGGCTCGCCAACGTGGTAATGGTTCAAAAGGCTAATGGCAAATGGTGCATGTGCGTCGACTTCACGGGCCTCAACAAAGCTTGCCCGAAGGACTGCTACCCGCTACCGCAGCATAGATGTGCTCGTCAACGCCATGGCTGGGTTCGAAATGCCTAGCTTCCTGGACGTGTACTCAAGGTACCACCATGTCAAAATGAACGATCAAGATAAGGCCTTAATAACTTTCCGGGCAGGAGGAGGGCTGTATTGTTACAAAATGATGCCCTTCGGGCTGAAGAATGCAAGGGCCACCTATCAGCGCATGGTCAATAAAATGTTCAGCTCTCAACTCGGCCGGAACATGAAATCTTACATCGATGACATGGTTATCAAAACTAAGGGCCGCGACCACAACCTTGATTTGGTATAAACGTTTGCCAATTTGCGCAAACATAACATGAAGCTAAATCCCAGCAAGTGCGTGTTCGGGGTCTGGGCAGGAAAGTTTTGCAGCTTCCTAATCAACCAGCGCAGGATAGAGGCAAACCCAGAAAAGATCGAAGCACTGATCACCATGGAGCAGCCTAAATGCATCAAGCACGTCCAGCGACTAAACGGTATGATCATCTCCCTTGGTCGCTTCATCTCTCGGTCAGCGGAGAAATGCATATCATTCTTTAAGATCTTGTGTGGCAATAAAGGGTTTGAGTGGAATGATGAATGCGCCAAAGCCCTCGACCAACTCAAGGAATATCTTGGCAAGCCGCCCCTTCTTAGCAGCCCCGTACCCGGGGAACCCTTATATATGTATTTAGCAACAATAGACCAGGCTATGGCCGTTGTTTTAGTTAGGGAGGAGCTAAATATAAAAAAAACATGTGTACTATGTATCAAAGGCCCTTAGCCTTGCTGAGGGTCGTTATTTTAATGCAAAAAAATAGCGTACTCGCTTGTTGTAGTTGCCCGCAAATTAATGGCTTATTATTCTGCACATGTGATCATAATATACACAGACACACCACTACACAAAATCATGCACAAGCCTGATTCATCGGCCAGACTACTCAACTGGTCGATCGAGCTCATAGCTACCAGCCTAAGCGAGCAATTAAAGCTCAAGCCTTGGCCGACTTCTTGGTCAGAACAAGTTTCACTGAGCAAGACGAATCTGAAGCCCTACAGCCAACAAAGCCCGGGCACGAGTAGCTTCCAACACCTCGGCTGGCTTACTGTTAGGAACTCTTTGTGGATGAGGCAGCGAACAAAGTCGGGAGTGGAGCTGGCATCCTTCTCATAGCTCCCGACCAAGTTATAGAGTTCGAGTTGGCTCTCCGATTCAAGTTCCCAGCCTCCAACAATGTGGCCGAATACGAAGCAATGATCACGGGTCTCGAGCTTTCAGCGGACATGGGCGTAGAAGAGGTCATAGTGTACTTGGATTCATAGCTAGTAGTGAACCAAGTCCAGGGGGAATATATGGTGCATCACCCCTCCCTGGTCAAATATTGCGAGCTTGTCAAGGAAATCTTAAAAAATTTCAAGTTCTGGGAGATCATCAGAATTGATCGAGCAGACTACTTATCCAAGATTACTAAGGTAAGTCTAGCACTATTGAATCCATCGGTCATAATCGAGCACCTGGAAACTCCGGCCATCGACAGACCAATAATAATGGTTATTGACGACTACAAGGAATACATCGAGCAAGGAATCCTGCTCGCAGACAAAGTCAAAGGCACAACTGTCAGAAACCAGGCTTGCCGATACTCGGTAGTTTGGGGAATCTTATATAAGCGATCTAAGGTTAGACCTATGCTTCGTTGTGTCCCCTTAGAGTTAACCGAGGACGTTCTATACGAGGTCCATGAAAGAGAATGTGGCGGCCATCTGGGCACAAGAGCCCTAGCAGAGAAAATTTTGTGCGTAGGATATTACTGGATCACCCTCAAAAGAGATGCAAAGAAGTATGTCCGAGAATATGACAAGTGCCAGAGGTACGCGGACATACCGAGGTTGCCCTCCACTATGCAAACCCCGGTGGTCGCTACCTGGCCCTTCGACATGTAAGGAATCGATTTGATCGGTCCATTCCACATAGCACAACACAAATAAAAGTACGTAGTGGTCACCATCGACTATTTCACAAAGTGGATCGAAGCAAAGCCATAGGCTACCATTTCAGAGGCGAATATCATCAAGTTCGTCCACGATCAAGTATGGTGCAGATTTGGCCTCCCACGAGCAATCATTTCCGACCATGGTACTCAATTTTTGGACAACTTCACAATTGAGTGTATGCGCTTGGGTGTCAAGCATTGGCAGTCATCCGTAGCTTACCCACAAGGCAACGGCCAAGCAAAGGCCAGAAACAAACAGGTCTTGCACGCACTCAAAAGAAATTTGGAGGGGCGAGCAGAAAAATGGGTAGAAGAGCTACCATCAGCCTTATGGGTGGTCAGGACTACTGTCCAGGGCCCTACGGGGGAAACTCCTTTCGCACTCACCTATAGATCCGAAGTTATGATCCCAGTTGAGATGGCCTTGCCAAACTACAGAGTTTCTCACTACAGCGAGCGAATTAATAAGCTCGCTTGGGCAATAGACCTTGACCTACTCGAAGAAAGAAGATTGGATGCACGACTAAGGATGGTCAACTACAAGCAACAAGCAAAGGCTCGCCACAACAAATGAGTCCGATGAAGAGCATTCATGGTCGGGGATTGGGTACTCAGAAAAATCGAGGTTATCGGTCACTAAGCGGAAAGAGGAAAACTCTCATATATGCACTGCGGACACAGGATAGCAAAGACTTGAAGAATCCCAGGCATACATATCGTTTGAAAAAGTATTATCATTGAGCAAGTCTCACTGTACAAACGGGTAAGACCATCAGCCCTGTTGAGGGTCACTATCATTTTATCAATAAAAATGCAAGTTCTTTTAGTTACAATTATCAATTCAAATTGTTCATTTATCATATATAAATTGTCTTCAGATTGCTTGGCAAGATCTACACGTAAGCCGAGTAGATAGGGCCATGCCTGACCAACCTTCCACTATACCCGAGTATTAGTGAACATATCTTATCCTCCCAGCGAGCAAGATAGGGCCTTGCCCGATTCACTTACTGGGAAGCCCGCAAATCGGTAAGGGCCATGCCCACAAGGTAGCGGCTAACTACCTTGGATTCCTATAGTGACATAGCAACACTTTTAGTTTTATATCTCTATACCCAGTTGATATACTAGCAACAGCTTCAACGTACAAACGTCGAATAGGGCCAAGCCCGGTTAGCTGGTCGCCGCACAGAGTTGGGCCATACCCCCTAGGCAGTTTTAAGGATGCTCGCCCCAAGGCGATAGGGGCCATGCCCGCTCAAAACCTTGGCCAGAACCAAGCACTTAGTCCTGGTAAGAACACTTCCCCGGGCCATCAAACTTAAATAATATGACTGCTTAATTAGTCTTATTATTTCTAAGTTACTATTTGCACAAGTTTGCTTACTTGTTCAATTGTGTTCATCTTATGCTTGTTATGCTCGCTGAAATGGCCCATACACATGCATACTAGTACTAACAAATTGCAGGAAAAACGCAAATAAAAGAAGCAACCATCGAGCAAAACAAAATTTCCATTGAAAAATCAGAAGAATTACAAGTGGGAATCAAAAGATATAGGCACATAGGTCGGACATAAAGCAGACAACCTAAAGTATGTCCTGGGGAGCCAGGGTTGAAGTAGCAACAACTTTGGCATCAGGAGTGGCCTCCAGTTCCACTTGCAGTTGGGCAGCAGCCTCGTTACCCGGGTTTACCTCTCCGTCCGCTTCGCCTCGATCAGGCTACATACATTGACGGCCAGCAGGGTGGGAGGAATCCATGGCTCCAGCTCATCGTCAACATCATCTCGAGCAAGGGCATCTAGCTCACCCTGGGTGTAAGGCATCAGGTGATGCAAACTCCAAGCTTCTGGGTAGTATGGGTCGAGTAGAGCCCAATCCGCCATTGTTGGCATCTCAACTGCACCGGCACCAATGAGCATGCGCAAGATATGGTTTGTACACACTGCATAATATAGGAAAATCTCTTTGCGCACACAGGAGGCATAGGCAGGAGAGGCCACAAAGTCTTCCACCATTTTTACCTTCGCCACTTCCAGTTGCTCAGAAAATGAGGCCATGGCCGCTGCATCCTTGGCCGCCTGGGCCTTAAGGGCGTCCAGCTCCACTTGCAACTGTGTCCGCTACAAGACCAAAGCATTCTTAATTGCCTGGGACTTCTTTTGCTACTCGACTAGGGCAGTCTTCTCCTCGGCCAAAGCTTGGTTATCTGCTTCAAACCTCTTGGCTGAAGCCTCACTCTCCTTCAGCAACTTTCCCAGAACGACGACCTGCTCACCCTTGTGCTTTACCGAGCTCAGCAGCTCTTCTTTCTCAAACTCAACCTTCTTGTGGGCATCCCTCTCTTCAGTATAGCAGTCATCAAGATTAGTGTAGGTAGAGGCGATATGCAAAACAAACATAAGAAGTGGTCAAAATCGATTAGAGAGCAAAAATTATCAACACAAAAATATCATAAGAGTATACCTCGCCTAAGTTGAGCCCGACATGTCCGAGCAAGACGTGATTGACAGTATCCTAGTCATGTGTCACGTCCTTCTGTAAGAGCCACTTCACAATGGCTTTTCCCACTAGCCCTGCAAGGCTCCCGCGAGCGCTCAAGTCAATGTGCCCCAAGTTAGGGCCCTCAAAGAGCCCGCTCATAATAGCTTGGGCGGCACTAAATGTGGTCGGCATTTCAAAGCCGGGGAGCAGCTACGGCTTCGAAGAGTCTTTGGTGGGAGAGGGTGTGGCAGAAACGCGCTCAGAGCCCGTGCCACGGGGAGGAGTAGACCGGTCAGCGGGGGGGGGAGAGTTTCGTTTTCTTTTACCCGCTGCCTTGGCAACGGCATCAGCAGCAGTAGTATCAGTCACACCGGCAACTGTCCAAGCGGGAGGAGGAAGCTCAGCGGTCTTCTTCGTTGGCACATGTTTTTTGGCCGGAGGGCCAAATGGGACAGTAGGGACAGCCTGAGGTGCCTTGCTCACCAGAGCGGCCACTCTTTTACTCTCCTCTACTTCGAGCTTCTGAAGTTGCTTAAGGGTCATCATGACTGTACAAAAAACAAGAGTTAATGCAACAATTGCAAAGGCAAGAAGAAAAATAGCAAGTAAAGTGAAATATCGATCAGGGGCAGCCGAGTAGGCAGGAGTACAATTACGCCCGAGTCTTCGGTATTCGAGATAGCTAGCACGAAAGTTCTTCCCGTGATAGCCACCCCAGTAAACATGGGCTTCCTCGGGCTCAAAGGTGTACAAAGGCTCGACCCCGGGCACCGCAGTTCGAAGAACTTCGGCTAGGCGCAAGTTCTTGGGATTACAGACCAATTCCTTCCAGTCAAATAGACTCTCATAGCTAACTCGCTTATCCCCCTCCATCACAACGCCTAGAACAACCCGGATAGCAGCTAAACGGCCAGTATCTCCCGTAGTAAAGCTACCACTGGGAAGTTTGGGGACATTTGTGTCAGCCTCGCTCATGGGCATTATCGGCCAACCTACCCGAGACTCAATCAAAACAACTCTCTTGTCCCAGGCCTCAACCTTGCTCAGGACATCATCCAAAATCCTCAAAAAGCTTAAATTTGATCGGAGTCCAACCCAGCCAAAAACATTGGCACTAAAAATGAATAGTCTCCGGAATAACATCAAGGTTCCCTAAATACGCAGCAAGCAGCATGCCACGGTATATGCCATCAGTGCACGGACAGTATTCAACATGAGATCACTGGGCATCGGGCAAAACTCCTTGAGAAACTGAAGGAATAAGAGATCTAAGGGCAGATGCAATCCTACCCGGAAGAAATCGGCAAAAAATAGCAGATTCCCGTCCTGCTCGTGGGGATACGCCCTATCCATTAACATTGTCTTCTCTACCCGATAATCTTAGGGGTCCACACCTAAAGAGGTGAACCAAGCAGTGAGCTTATTCGAGGTATCTAGGGAGGCCCATTATGCAGCATACTGGGACTCGTCAGCATCTGACATCCAATCGGGCACGGGAGCCGAAGTGATAGCCTCCTCTCTGGCTTGAGCAAGTTTTCTCATTCTTTGCGTCAACGGGACATCGGAGCTCGTCTCCCCGGAGCTGGTGGCCTCATTGGCAGTATCCTCTTGGTCGGGACTTAGAAACTTTTCTTCATCAATGCCCACTTCAACTACTCGCTCAACTCTCTCCTGTCCGACAGCGGCCACACGGCCTTGCTCCATTTCTCCATCAAATGGGCCACGCCCATTGGAGGAATTAGTATTACGATCACGAGCACATGAACCTGTGCAGCGATAACCTCCCCAGTCACATATTCATCTCTCTCATCTACTTTGATGTCTAGGGAAAGAGTCTTTGCGATGCTTAAGGAGTCATTCTACCTGCCGTAGCTATAGGTCTCTCTCTCGTTGTCTGAATCGCAGATATCTACAAAAGAGATTAAGGAAGAAAAGTCAAAATTCTACCCGGGTAACCAGGGAGGCAAATGGCGATGAAACCCTAAGTTTAGGTACACCAAGGGCCCATCCTCGATCTATCTATGGTCTGATTCTAACCTAAGAATCCTATCCAAAAATGCATGAAAATGAAGAGCCCAGAAACTTCAAGAAACCCAAAAGCTTGAAGGTGGGCAAGAAACCATGAAAAGGGTAAAGAAACTTACTGTCAAAAGACGGAAGAGTTTCCTCCAAAAACAGAAATGGAAATAAATTCCATACCTGAAGCAGAACGATGATTAGATCCTAGAAGCACAGTCGCTGGAATCTGGATGATCTTCAACAGCAGCAGTGCACGAAATTTCTCTCTAAAAATATCTCAAGAAAACGGTAAAAGAAGAAGAAGGAGTGATGGATTGGATTTTATAGGCGCGACTTTGGGGGTTTTGGGGGGAAACGAGCGCCAAAATAACACTTTCAAGTACAGCTGACGTCACCTGTTGATACTTATTGTATTTAGATTTATATCTGCTCATACATTACACTAGTTTTATACTTCAGTGGCTAATCGGGCTGCGTATCGATTAGCGTGGCAACTGTGTATAGAATTTTTCCAAGTATAGCTTTAAAGGACTTTAACAGGTTCAGCGGAAGACCTCTTCAAAGCTTCACCGGAAGACCTGCTTCAACATACAAATGACAGACCTTGTATACATTTGGTCAATCATGACGTGTCCTGTCCAGCAATTATTAATGGATCAATTTAAATTTATCTTCATCTATGTTTGAATTTAAATTGAGACATTTCCTGACATTTCAGACCCGCCGAAAGTAGCTTTCCGAAAAGCAGGAAGACTTTCGCATCGAACAGGTGAAAGCGTGAAAGCAGATGTCACCTGCAACAACAACTCTCTCTCGTGATTCGACATCCGATTGCCCAACTCACGTAAGATCTCGTACTCATTCCCCGCTCGATATCCGTGAAGACGAAATTGATTGACATTCTATGCATTTAATGCATTCAACCTAATAGAGCTGTTAAGTCTTCGTCTTCTCCAACGGGTCTCCAGAATGCATCTGCTATAAATGCTGCCATTAAAGACTGAAGAAATAGACTCAACACTTGACGAATTGCTCTGAAAATCTACAACAACTCTAAGTCTTATTTCTCAGTGCATTCAAGAGATCCTCAACAGATCCAGAAGTCCTCGTCAACAACAAGAAGCCATGCTTCAACATTTATTGTTTTACTTCTTGTTGTTTCCATTCAATAGCTATTCTTCTGCACGAATTAAATATCTTGTTTACACAGATATTTAATTCCTTAACCCCCAAACACAAGTCAGTATTTTGTACACGATCCATTGGGAATATTCTTTGTAATAAATCTAGTGGAAAACATAGTGCACTATTTAAATCCAAGGTTGACTGCCTTGGTGGTGGACGTAGCACTCTTTATAGTGTGAACCATCCCAAAATACTTGTGTTAATTCCTTTTCTGCTTGTCTGCTTATTTAACTGCTTATTACATTATTTATCTTTACCCTTTACAGCAAACTTAAGTAACTAGTTAAGGTCTACCGGTAGTCCTTATCGGCAGACTTGAACTAGCTTCATTGAAAGACTTCCGCTACTTCAATCTTTTCAATAGATTGAAAGTATCTTTCAAAGAACTTACTTAAAAGTTTTTAAGTGTTTAATAAGCTATTCAACCCCCCCCCTTCTAGCTTATTATTGTGCCCGTTGGGACCCACAATTGGTATCATAACTCTACTCTTTGAAAACAAATTTTTCCGAGATTAAACTCTTGAGAGATTCGATCCAATGGCACAAACACACTACATGCTGCCTACATCTAATGCGAACCACGTCCCAATATTTGACGAAGGCCATTTCGATGTATGGAAGGATAAGGTAATGCGTTTTATGAACTCTATTGACAACAGATTATGGAAGTGCAAGCATTACAGACAACATGTACCAATGAAGGCCAACCTTCTAGCCTCCATCGCTTGGGAAACTGCGCAGAGTTCCCAAAGAAGAATCGAATGGACAGAGGGCAGAAAAACTAGAGCTTGACAAGAAAGCAATCAATATCATTACTAGCTCTCTAGACACAAGCACATACCAGCAAGTGATCAGATGTACAACTACAAAAGAGATGTGGGAAGCTCTTGTGGAATACTTGGAAGGAGACCAAGACACAAGAGATAACAGAAAATACACATACATCCATCAGTTTGATTCCTTCAAAAAGGATCCAAAGGAAACCTTGAGACAAGCATACGATCGCTTCAGTGAGGTAATAAATAGCTGCTTTTCTCTTGGTAAAACTTATGACAAAAAGGAAATGAACATGAGGTTTCTAGGCTCTCTAGGTAGCTTATGGCACGTTAAGACCACTGCTATGAAAGAATCCAAAAACTTAAACGAGATGACTCTCTGTACTCTCTACGCAAGTTTGAAGGTTTATGAGCTCGAAGTAAATCAAGCTCTAGAGCAGACAAACAGTAACTGCTGTGTCCTTGCCGTACCATGGTCCAAGAAGAAACCTGAAAACAAACCTTCCACTTCCTCCAGTGAAAACGATTTTCTCTCAGATGAACAATTTGCTATGTTTGTAAAACGTTTTCAAAAATTTGCAAAATATGGAAGGAAGAACACACACCAACAACCTTTTAGGAAGAATGGTGAAAGCTCATCTAAGGAAGAGCTTGTGTGTTACAATTGTAGAAAACGGTCCCTCACTTTGCCTCCAAATGTCCAAAGCCAAAATTTGAAGCATACCGAAAACCTACTTATAGAAAATTTCAAAAACAAAAAGGTATGTTGGCTGAAGACATAGAAGACAAACATGTTGCTACATGGTTTGAGACTGATTCAGAAGAGGAAGAGGATGATTGTGAGCAAGCTAACATATGCTTAATAGCTCATGATTCAGGTCCCACCTATGACTCTGAAAATGAAGTCGAAATCTCACCTAGTCCCTTGGATAAAAGTGAGACCAACAGTGACAGCTTCAGTAAGGAAGAACTTCTCAAGGATAATCAAGATATGCTTGAAGAATTTAATTCCTTTAGAGTAGCCTTCATGTTAAACTTGCCAAGAACTGTGAGAAACTTCGGGCTTCTGAGAAATCTCGATGGCATGAGATTCAAACTCTCAATAGCTGTCAACAAGAAAGTATCAAGCTCAAAGGGAAAACAAATTCCTTTGTGACAAAATTGAATGTCTAGCGAGCACATCAAAGGACTTGACCTAGAAAAATTGCCTTGCAAAGACAATTGACTCTGGAGCGACTCCAAGGATGCCTTGAAGAAATCCTTTCAAGCCAAAAATCTAGTAAAGATAAATCGGCATAGGATATTCGGATGAGCCATATGACATTCCATCGATCCGCGAGAAAGGTGAATCCTCGAGGCTGCTAATGATATCTCTTTCTCTAAACGGACGTTCGGAAACAAAGGAAACAAGGCCTTGGTTATTCAAGTGTTCCTTATGTTTACCCCAAAGCTCGAAAAGGAAAAGCCAAGATACTGATTCAAATGAGAAACTTGAAAATAATGAGAGAGAAACTAAAGTCTGCCGGCAACAACTACTGCTAAGGCAAAGCTCTTGGCGGTAGACCTACTAAATCTCTAGGTGACTATCAAGTTTGTCTATGAAACAGGCAAGGCTCCTACTGTTGAAGAAATAAACTTAAAGGTATTCTACCAAATCCTCCTAAAAAGGTAATCAACAGAGACAAGCCAAAGCTAAGTGCGGTGGTAACCTACCTAGGAAGATTCAAAAGAAACCAATTAAGTCTACCGTCAACAAACAAAGCGGAACCAAGAATGTATATTCATAATCACTCTCACGATTAAAGGACCTTGGCAGGTTCTCTATGGAAGTTTCATTTATGTCATTCTTGCAATTGCCTAGGCCATCGGCCCCGAATGCTGGAAGTTCACTCCAAAATCGAGACCTAGTTTTCTCAAGGTTAGGCGGTATGGGTCCCAAAGGTTGCTAATCCTTAGGACCCAAAAGAAAATAAAGGGGACCTTGTTGCTTTAAATCTTTTCAGGGAATGCTTCATGGCTATAGATTCGAGAAAACAAAGACATCAGTACTGGGCGATTGGTGCTCAAGACACATGACAGGAAAGCAAAGTCTACTTAGAGATATAAATTTGAAGCCAAAGGACCCACTTGTTATTTTCGGAGACAATGCAAGAGAAAAACAATTGGATATGGCTCAATCACAGAGGAAGTCTCTCCATCAACAAAGTTTCTACAGTGGTGGCTTAAAGCACAATCTTCGAGCATATCCCAGTGCGACAAAGGACAAGGTTCGCTCAAAATCACGAGAACTAGTTCTCTCGAGGTTGAGGCAGAGGTATGGACCCCCAGGTTGCTAATCCTTGGACTGAAAATAAAGACCTGTTTAAAATCTTTTCGGGGAATGCTTCATGGCTATAGATTCGAGAAAACAAGGCATCAAGGTACGGATAGTGGGCGCTTTCAAGAGACACATGGACAGAAACAAAGTCTACTACGGATATAGGCTGAAGCCAAAAGGACCTCTTTTATCTTCGCGGAGACAATGCAAGAGGAAAAACAATTGGATGGCTCGATCTCTTTGGAGGAGATACCGATCAACAAGTTTACGGTGGCTTTGAAAGCACGATCTTAGAGGCATATCCCAGTGCGACAAAGGATTAATAATGCCAATTCAACTCAACCGGTGCCTCATCAAAGATAAGTGAATCTGCTCTCTCTCTGATCTTGGCCAGGCAATGAGACAAGGAAGCGTCTGTGATGGTGGACTTAAATCTTCAGGGAGATTCCGAGCCTTTGCCTGGTAGGCTAACAGCGTTCGTGACAACGGTTGGCTATGGCACAAGCGTCTCGATGCCTCAACTTCAAGCACCTCTCAAGCTCTCCAAAATGGTTGTCAAAGGTCTACCTACGGTGTCTGCAGGCCATGACGAAGTTGTAAAGCTTGCCAACTAGGAAAACTTTCGAGTCTTCCTTGAAAAGAAAGTATGTCTTGTCTACAAGCAGGACCTCTTGACCTAGCGTATGGATCTCTTTGGACCAATCATAACGATCGGTATTTACGGAGACAAGTATACATTTGTAGTAGTTGGCGACTACAGGTTCACACGGATAGAAGCAATGACTTGAAAGATGAGGCGTATGATCTAGTCACACTTTCTTTTCGAGGAAGACTTCAAACTCAGCTTGAAGACATTAGTGATATAAGATCGGACAATGACAACGAGATTCAAGAACAATGGTGTAGAAAGATCGTGATGACCACTGGATCGGCCACAACTTCTCTGTAGGAACTCACCAATAATGGTGTATTTGAGCGGAAGAAACGAGAACGATTGAAGCGGCAAGAACAATCTTGAAGCAAAACTTCAAAGTACTATAAGGCGGAGAATCGTCGACTCTGCGTGCTTTACCCCATAATAGATCCTGGTAAACAAGTTTCATAATAAAACTCCATATGAAATATGGAGGAAGAGCCAAACATAGGATTTCTTAAAATCTTGGGCTGTAAATGTTTTATTCTTCATAATGGAAAAGAATATAGAGGAAAATTTGATGCAAAATCGAGGGCGAAGGAATTTTAAGGGGTATTCAAACATTCAAAAACATTTCGCATTTTTAGGTAAAACTCATTTAAAAATTTCGAAGACATGCATATTATTTCTTTTGATGAATATGACTTGTTAGAGCCTAGAAAGGCTCAGAGATGTTTACTAATGATGAGACGGTACAAATCTGACATGCTTCAACTCCTGCTTGAGAATCCCGCAGCTGTAGACCCTTCTGTGCGCTAACCGGTCACGGCCCGGACTTCTGCTACTGCCGATGCCAGCTGACTCTTACATTGACCGGAACCCATCTCTTACGTCTTGCCCCAAAACACAGCCTGAGATCACTCATCGCTTCTTGTTCACGGAAAATGAAAGTTTCGAAGAGCCTATCTCTTGAATTTTTGGTGAATCTCCTCAACCTACTCCGAAATTCTTAGGGAAGAACCCACCGAAGCGATCTTCCTCCAACCATCATTGAAACAAAGAGATCATCCTATTTCTCAAGTCATCGAGATCTCAAAGCTGAGGGA
>CM028378.1:12669247-12802189 GCA_013146195.2 Codonopsis lanceolata | reverse complement strand
TTTGTCAATTTTAATAAAAATTATGAATTTTTCTCTTCAAAATGTCACTTTTGATTTTAAAGCGTGTCACGTTTTGCATACGATTTGAAAGATGGAGGTGCAGGCAAATAAACAAACTTCTCATTAATGTGGTGGCAGGTACGCGTGCCAAATGACCCTCTATCTCTTTGTCGACACGATCTTTCTATGTGGTTTCGGGTTTGAGCCGCCCATCGATTTCCAACCTTGTTTCTTCTCTCATTTTAACATGTTTCTTGTTGGGTAACCCACGATTTTTTCGATTTCTGCCTCACAGGTTGAGAATTCGTAAAACGATCTTGCATAAGTTTTTATCTTTTCTTAAATAGTGTGTTAGGTCAAAAGGCCGGTTATTTAGGAGCGGTGAGAGTAGTAATATTTACAAACATAGAAGCATATCCTCTTTACGCCTTCTGCGTCTTAAATTATACTAGTGTAACAGTGCTCGGCCAAGAGGTAATTTTACTTTTTCTCATTAAATTTATTAAATATTGTACTTATTTATTTTATAAGATATATTATATAATATAAATGTATTAATTGAAATATGAAACAGTATTTCAATGTTATTTAATAATAAATTTAATTGTAAAATAACTTACAAATCGGTAAAATGAAGTTTAAAGGTCGGTCAATTAAGAAAGTAATGATTATGTTCAATTTATTATTATCATTATTGAAATAAAAAGTAAATGAATAATTCGGTTACATAAGTTTGCAAGTAAAATTTGAATGATTGTTTTTAAAAGGTTACATATTCAATACTCAAATAAATGAAATTGATTGTCATTTTATTGTTGCAATAATAACAATGAGAACCAAATTATTATTTTTTCTCCCCCTCCTCTATCTAAAGACTCTTTGCATTTCCATTTGGCGAGATAGAGTTTTTTCGATCATATTGGAGGATCTTTGGGGAAAAGTACCTTTTCGCTTTCCATGTCAAGTACCTATGTTGTGCTTGACAATTGTATCTAATTTGAGAAGCATCAATTTCCTCAAACATGGTCCATTAAACCAAGCCATGCCTGCATTGCAATTTAAAAAGCAGTAACAAAAAATAGATGATTGTCATGCATCTAACTATTAGTGGATCTATTGTTCAAAATGGAAAAAGATATAATCATGAGAGATGAATGGGACCTTAATTAATCACTCACTAATACAAATAAGCTTCAATCTCTTGGGAAATGATAGAAGTGATAAGCCGATAATTTGGTCATATTCATCTTCTTTATGAAAACACAAAAAATGTGAACATACACGGTAACTCTATCGGGATTGAAGGCTCCAGTAGAAGAATTATACTCGAACGCAGCCAGAAAAAATGCGTCGTTGCCAACGGCATCGAGCTTGGTATAGCTCTTGAAGGCGTGGGCCAGTAAACTTGCCTTCAATTGTGTCGGCGCTTTGAATGTCTTGGTGATCGGAGAGGAAAACCTCCTTGGCAACCGTGAAATTGGCGGCGGATTGACTCTTTAGGCCGTATACCACCGGACGTGAACCTTAACGTTCGCCTCTGTTGCCGACTCGATCTTCTCTACTTTGGCCACGTCACGATGGCTTCGAGGATCGGAAGGCCGCATCAACACGCAATCCCCGGTGAGAGAGGCAAATACGGGCAATTCAAAATTTGATGGAAATTATGGACGGAAATCACAACGGATAGATGAAATTGGGCCGACTGACTGTGATGATTTTGTTGGTGCCTTTGACGGTTGGTTCCTTCACAATGAAATTCCACCAAATATTCAATCATGAGTATAATCGAAAATATGTTCAAAAGATGCACTGAGATAATTCCCTAGAAATATTTTAGTTTCGTATCTACAACTACATACGAAATTGGATCCAAAGGACACCAAAAATCAAGAAAATTACGAGAACCAAATTACACTTTAACATGTATGAATTGACCTCCCTCGCTCCGCTCGATTTCCTTTCTTTATCGTCATAATTTGGGCGCTTCCATCCACGTCTATTAGAGCTTGTGAGAGAGAGGGCATAAAGGAGAGAGAAACCCTTTCAAAGAAATCGAGAAACAAAACTATAATAGAGAGGGCGAGAAGGTGAGAGACCATAGTCCCTTCGACTCCTTCCCGTATTAGTTCAAGTTCCTAGCTATTGTTTATTGTGAAAAGTCCTTAGATAAATATCTCTATTATTATATATAGCTATAACTTAATACCCATTATCATAATAATTGTTAATAGATATTGTTATTAGATAATGGATGAAATATAAAGAGTCAAATATGGATGCATAAGAATCAAACTTTATTTAAAGTGGGTGAGGTGACACAACCATAATGCTCCTCACCAACTTTATATATATATAGATTTTAAGAGTTCAACTTGAATTAATGGTCCCTAATTTCACAATCATTAATCTTAATTTGCTTAAACTTTATTACTTTTTCAGGTATACCTCCACATTGAATAAACATGTTGACTGTACTGATCATGTTACTTTTAGAGACCCTACTTTGAAAAAAAATAAAATTGCTACCTAAACTAGGTCGTTTTGACGCCAAATTTATGTAAATTCTGATGCTTGTGCCCCCAACAACACGTGGAAATAGATTGCGCGAGAAGAGAACCTCTTTGGCATACATTACTTTGTAATGGAAAGAAGTTTATATATTTACTAACCAAACTTTTGTTAATTTTTCAAGTTTGATATTTTCTAATCAAATACAACACTATATTTAATTTTTAATTTTTATTTATCCAAACGTTAATTTGAACAAATAAACATACAATTTCGATGTATTTATTAGAGTTAAACACAATTTTAATTTTAACTTTGCCACTATACAAACGAGTCATTAAGAAAATCATGCAAAAATTGCATATTTTTTTTCTCGTTTATTACAATTTTTCAACACAAGTGTAATTTATAAAAGTTGAATTTTAATACAATATTGCTGAATTTGTGCCTCCACTTCTGGATCCGCCGCAGAATGGTTAATGATATATAAACTGAAATCAAAAGGACCAGACGATCGATATTGTCCATGCAAGCTGACAAATAAATCACACTCCCTCACCCTCAAAATCAATGGCTTATCATATATACTATCAATCTTCTTCAAGATCTATTTGAAGATTCTCACTTTGGCTTTGATCAGGAAGTTCTAACGAGCATTACTACAGGCTTACGCAAGATCATCAATTACTCCTCCAATAATACATGAATGGACTTCTTTTAAATCCGAAATTAACATTTTATTTAAATTTCTGATTAAAAAGATACCTCCTCAAAGGAACCTTTTGAGGAATTTCATATGTTATCGATATACTTAGTACAATACAAATAGGAGTAGGTCTCCTATAAGATCGTCTTACGGATCTTAATTAATTCGTAAGACGGAACCTCACTCTCTCACAGCACAATTCACCAATACACGGTGTCAGATAAAGATAATCTGTCTTACAAAAAATATCCATAAAACCGTCTTACACAAGTTTTTATCTACAAATAGTTGTTTAAAAGTCATGATGGTAAGTTCTTAGCTAGGTTGTTAGTAATTAAATGTTTTTGCCCAAATGAGGGGACCAAGGCTTTTCATAAGAGTCTCAATTTGAAAGTCAATTTTTTTTTAAAAGAAAATGATTCTTTTAGTAGCATATTTATATAAAATGACATTTTTATGCCTTAAATTTTTAAAGTGAACTTTTTAAGTGAAGCATCTCAAAATAGAATATTAAACTCTTTGTGCGAACAGTTAAGAATTTATAAAGGCAAAAACATAAGTAAGATGGCTTTCTGAGATATTTTTTTTTGTAAGACGGATCATCTTTATTCAATCCATCCTGTATTTATGAGTTGATTTGTAAGAAAATCGAACTATATTTTACGAATTAAGATTCGTAAGTCTGTTTTACTGAAAACTTACTCATTTATAAACTATATTGTACATAACAAATTGTAGTTTAAAATTAAAATCACAACATTAAGTTCTTTTGCTATTTGCGTATGATGTTGACAATATTTGTGCCTCAAGTGAGGGGACCAAGCCATATTATAGGTTATTGATATGCATAGTACAAAAAAGTTGGGTTCAATTCACGATTGTAAATTAATTATAAATGTTTGTCCCCGGGTCATGCTATTCATGCCATAACCCTAACCCTCATTTCTTTTATACTCCATCCGACCTTAAATTATCGTCATTTTTTTTCTTTTTTGTCCGTTTTAAAATAATTATTCAGTTTGAAACTTACCTTTTTAGAACATCACTTTTACCACTTTATCCTTACTTTTTCACCCTACTTTAATTATGGATCACATACATATGGGCTTTAAAGGAAACTACACATTAAACCAATATAAATAAGAGATAATTACAAGCCGGTACATTTTCTAAAACATTTTTTCAAATCAATCCATCAATTTTTTTGACATATCTTTTAGGTACATTTTTAGGATAAATGTACATCATTGCCCCCAAGGCTCTCTCTCTCTCTCTCCCTCGTCCATCTCCATTTTCATTTAAACATCAGTTTCTCTCTGATTTCCCAGGTTTGACTTAAGTTCCCTTTATTAAATTTTCGAACTTTTCCATGGATTTCATTTAATCTCAATCATTTTATACTTGTGTAGTGTATGTTGGGCCAGCATAGCTACCGTTGATGATTTGCCTATGCCATAGCTTTCAGTGCTTTGAAATTGCTGGGCTAAAGTATAAATCGTCTTGAGATTGTCTTTGCAATTTTGACCGGAACTCGTGTTCGCCTTGCCAAACTTATTCTGTGGTAGTTGAAAATCAAATTGATTAAGAGTGAATCAGGTGAGTAGGGATGCACCTTTGCCTAATTCCCTTGAGATTGCAACTGGCCTCAACGAAAAGCATGTCAAGGATTACTGATTTACTGTTTGGTGTCACCTTATTCAGATGGGGCGAGTTTGAATCTTTGGACATTGGAAGCGAGAGAGTATAGAGTTGGGGTGATCGTGAGGCTCGTCTTGATTTGATAGGCAATGATGTAATGATGCCAAAATTATGTTTGATAGGCATCAGCATTTCATCTGATGCCAAGATTTGGTATCAGCATTTTTGGCATCAGCACTATTTTTGGCATCAGCATCAATTGTAGGCATCAACATTGCACCTGATGCCAAGATTTGGCATCAGCATTTCACCTGATGCCAAGATTTGACATCAGCATTTTTGGCATCAGAAATATTTTTGGCATCAGCAACAATTGTAGGCATTAGCATTTCACCTGATGCCAAGATTTGGCATCAGCATTTTTGGCATGCCAAGGCTTGGCATCAGAGTTTTCATTAATGGCATTTTTGTCATTTGGCAAGCAATTTGTAGTTATATGAAATGTCCAAAAAATTGATGGTCCTAGATGAAAAGATGTTTTCAAAATTGTACCCACTTGAAATTCCCCCTATAAATAATCAAGTCAATTGTTTTTTCTTAAACTGTGCGCTGGGTCAACTAGGACGATTATTTAGGGACGGAGGGAGTAATAACTACTCCATCCGTTTCAGGTAAAGAGTTCACTATTCCATTTTGAGATGTTTGACTTAAAAAGTCTTTTTTCAAAAATTAAATCATAAAAGTGTCATTTTATTACTAATGAGCTACTAAAAGTGTTATTTTCTTTAAAAAAAAAATTAACTTTCAAACGGAGACTCTTTACCAAGAATGGAGGGAGTACTTTCTAGACCATCATGGAAATTACATGGTAAATTTTTTAACTGACTTTAAATGGAACACATCCGAAGGCAAAATAAAGTCATTTAAGGCAAACGCAGTGTATTATTAATATTAATATTAATGGGGATTTTCGATTTCAAAAGCTTAAGGAAAATGCTGTTTATAAATTATTGAACCACGGGTGTCCCGTCCTTCAAAGATTTAACATTTTCCATTTATGAAGTTCCGTTAGGCCTCTGTCAAGACATTACAAAGGCTTGAATCGACCCACAATAAAAAAAAAAAAAATGCTTGATGGAATTTAACGGGGACTAACGAAATTTGATAATTTTTTGGAGGAGGCACCCATGGTGATCGCCATTACATGGTATTGGCCACCCCTGGTGGCCGGCCCCCTTAAAAATTTCAACACTTTCTGTTAGGTTCTGTTATATTCTGTTAGATTTCTTTAAGTCTTTTGGCATACTATAGTCATTCTTAAATAAATGGTACTAGTTGGTATATTCTTATCTAAAATAAGTAGAATTAAATTTTCACCACTGGCGTAGTAAAATCTTTTTTACGCAATCTTTTTCTTATTTCTTTTTTTTTTTTTTTAAGATTTTGGCCGAGCACGTGTCACATGTATCATGATCCAAGGCCGTTTGTGTGTTGTGAATGAAAATTTTAGTCAAATAAGTATCACCTTCTATGTGGATGTAGCTAGGAAGTAGGCACTACTCGGCCGAACCACATAATATTTTTTTGACTTTTTACCTTCTTCTCACGAGGCCGAGGAATTATGTAATTCAGCGAATGCTCATATCAGTTTACTTGGAAATGAAAACAGTGGAATATGAGTAGCTTGAAAGAACGCGATGCCCCGGAAACTCAATATGGAACAATGTTACAGTCAATGTTGCAGTGAATGTTGCAACAATGGCTGTAACAATGTGAACTGAAAGTGATTCACAGAAAATTGCAGCGGAAGTTTTGTTTTGTGATTTGAAAACAAACAGACCTAGTAAGACAGAAAATCACACAAAAACAATCTACAAGAATCAATCTTGTAGATCAAGCCTCAAGGCAACAAATTATATTAAACTCAAAACTGTTTTTGAACCTTAACAGTTTACACAAAAATCTCACAAGATATAGAATCTTGGAGATCACAAAACCCACATAAACTATCAGACCAAACGTGGGAAGAAAATAATCAAAGACTAAAAACAGCTTCCAAACACATGCGGCTGGAAGCTGGAACAGCCTTCAGGAAACACAAAGGTGTGTTCTCGAAGATATTAAGCTGCCGGCGGTATGTTCACGGCAGAACGATCGTTGTATATGAGGTGTTGATCTCTCTTCTCTAATTCGGCACACAAGAAAAACTGGATCAACTCTCTCTTTTCTGCTCACAGCACTTCAAACCAATATCTTCTATATGCTCTCAGTTCTCTGTTTCTCCAAGCTGCTCGACTTCTGCTATATATATAGGCTGCAACGACTTGAATCCAAGACACCAAGGAATCCTGCATATTCACGGCAAAACAACACATCCTACTAGGAAAGAAATTAAACCAACAAATATACAAGATTTGTTTCCTAATTTGATACCATCAATAACTAAACACTTATGCAAAGATTTAATTACCAAAAATATCACCTAAAGCTAAAAAAGAATCCTAATTAAATCCTACTACAATAATTCCAATATAAAATTCTATTTTGACCAAGAGAGTGAAGACAAGATAAATTAGGCAATGCCTAAATTACCCTTACATAGCTATTGTTTCTTAATTGCACTTTCATCATCACTCGATCTGTAATATATGGTGAGACTGAGGGGAGCATAAATTAAAATTAATAAACAAACTTACAAACTTAATTAAACACATAATGTTTGGATACAATTCCCAAGCCACCTGGCAAAGGTTAAACAAATTTGGACAATATACCAAACAATTATAATATAGCAGCAGCTGAGGCACACACACACACACAGAATTAATAAACTAGTGATGAATCGATCAGGATTCAGGAGCAAATGAGGTTAATTTGGAACACCACACAAGTCTTTGAGAATATCTTGCGATCTGCGACCATGATCTGTATCATAGAATTTGAGTAAATCAACGTGCACAAACGGATTAAACTGCAGAGGGCGCTGGTCATCGACAAACTCATCTGGTACTTGCACCATCTTACTCAAGAATGAAAACAATGCAATGGTGTATCTTGTTCTTGTATCTTTTCCCCCCTCCTTCATGCCCATTGTCACTTTATGGTTTGGCGAAAGTACCCTATTGTTGCTCCATGCCTTTCCCACAAAAATATTAACACAATTAACGTACTCTCATCCATTGAAACTAGCTAGCTATGGACATATATCATTAGATTAATCTTTTAATCACTATATATAGAATAGGTTACTGATGAGCTGATCTAAGTGACCTAGCTCATCTTATCTTCTTTGAAAACTCGCATGCACGATATTGTAATTGAAGCATGCATTATTCAACGAAGAACATATTAACTATATGCGATATGTTCTTATTTGAATTGAAAGCAGTTGCGAAAAAGTGATTGGGGTCAGGAGAAAATAAATATAATGAATGAATGAAATAGGAGACAAGAGATTAACCTTGCATGCATCGCCAGCCATGACAACGAATGATGAAGGAGGAAACTCAACAGAAATCCACTCATCATCCCTTGTTTTTATTTCCAAGCCAGAAACTTGATTTTGATAAAGTATGGTCAAGAAGCTTTTATCCGTATGAGAGGGAAAAGCCATTCTAGTCTCATTCATCTCAGGTGCTCTATATTTGAGGTATCGAAGTAGATAGGTGGTCGAGTCGATGTGAGACTCACTAAGCTTGTCCACACCATAGCTATCGAACATCATCTTTACCACCATTCGCTCTAATTCTGCCACAGTCCTTGCAAATGAAACTGTACTTTCGCTATATGAAATTTATTCAATTCATTAGATTCTAGTGCATGTCAATATAGACCAAATAAATAAATTTATATATATATAATTAATTAATAAGATTCGTACCAGAAAGATTCATTTCCGTTGGGCCACATAAGCTTAGTGAAATTTTCAGCACCTTCTTGGGTTGTTGCATAGTCGATGCCTAAGCCTTCATGGAGAGGAACATAAGACATCTGACCCACATAGCCATGGTAAGGTTTTTCATTGATGTTTTGCATTTTGGTTTCATTGGGGAGATCAAACAAGTCATCTGCTGCTTGAAAGATAGATTTGTCGAGGTCGGAGGAAATTTTATCGTACAGTGCCACAAAACAGCCATGATTTTCAAGTGCATACTTAATATCATTGCATGCATTTGACCAAGAAACTGTGCCAGGTTTCAGGTTTTCTAATTTGGTCAAGTCTACAACAAGCAGCCTAGGCTGTGCAAGGAAACCCATGCTTTCAGTTAAGTGAGAGTTGGTTGATAAGCTTAATGCTAGATGCAACATATTTATACCACTCACCAGTATTATTCTTATTATTTTCTTTTGTGTGTCGATATTAAAATAATCAATTATTGAGAAGATTTTGGAAATCAGTAGTATCCAAGAATAACTCGTTTGAGTTTATGTTATTGTCATCAGCTTCATGCGTTGGACATATATGAAATCGATAATTATTGAGTTTGACAAGTCATGCCTCACAGACACACTGGGGGGACTTTGCAATCAATAAATGTACACGAACTCTTATATAACCAATTTAACTAAAAGTTTTGAGTTATTAGAGAGACTCACTCATGGAGCCGCTAGACTGTGGCCATGACATGTTTTTGTCTCTGCATGGATACTACTTCCTCTGTTCCTAAATTATTATTCTAGTTGATCCGGCGCATGGATTAAGAAAAATAAATTGACTAATGTATACTTTCTTTTAAAGTTCATGTGTATGTGATCCATAATTAAAGTATGGTGAAAAAATAAGGGTAAAATGATAAAAAAAAATGTTTTAAAACGATAAGTTTCAAACTAGACAATTATTTTAAAATAAATAAAAAAGAAAAATAGGACGATTATTTAGGAACGGTTGAAGTAGTTCTCAAGCCAAAAGCATCTCACTAAGAGCACAAACAACAAAGGTGCTTAATATTAAGCTTATGGGATTCTTTCAGATTTTTCAAAACAACAAAGGTTCTTGTGAATGCTTAATTAAGCCAAAAGCCGTTCAAGGAGCAATATAAGCTCCTGTGCTTAACAAATTTTTTTAACCAAAAATGAAGTCGTTTGTCAAAAATTAAGCCAAAACACAATCGTTTTGGCCAAAAGCTTCCGACGGCTTGCAAAGTCACACCACCTCTGCTGCTCTCTTCCTTCCCAGTTGACTAAAGTTTACTTTTCCTCCATTTTTTTTTTTGTCAATTTTTAGCCATAAAAAATATTTTTTAAAATATTTTTTTTTCCTGTATTAAAGTAAATATTTTTACCTACAAATAAAGATTTGATTTGTTTCATTTGGATATCAGAAAAAATTTCTATGAATTTTTCAAATTTCTAGCCTTTTTTTATAAAAATATTAAATTATTGGAGATAAATATGATGGGGTATATAAAAGTGTTGGAGTTTGTGCATTGTTGAAAGAGTATTTTTATTGGGGAGCTTAAGTGGAGAGCTTAATGGTATTTTTGTAATAAAATAAAAAAAATTGAAGGTTAAGCTCCCCAAATGGGGAGCTTTGTTGTTCTTGCTCTAAGTCTACTTCTCAACTCCTGCGGGAGAGCCACACACCCAATGATGATGACACGTGCGTTACACTAACCAAAAAAATCCACGTGAAGCTCTGGCCGATTGCGTTCCCTCCCTCCATTTCCGGCTTTCATTTTTTTTCTTTTTCATCTTTTTGGCACCAGAAACATTTTTTTTTTTTGAAAAATGTATTTTATTTGGTAATTTTTTAATTTTTTTGGTATATTTAGAATTTTGAAAAATGTTTTTTGTTTTTATAATTTTGAAAAAGTATTTTGTTTTTTTCTTCACTTTTTCTAGCTATTTTTTTAGTTTGAAAAATATTTCCTATCTATAAATACATCTATAAACCTCCTCATATTTTATATTTTCCACAATCATTTCTCTTTTCTTCAACAACTATTTATCTCTTGTTTACCAAAATTTTGTTTTTCTACAATTGCATATTATTTTTAAGATGGATGATAACTCAGATTAATTATTTGATTTCGTATTTTAAGAAGTGTTTGTTTGTAAAAAAAAATTTGTTGTTTGTACGAAGTATTTAAAAATTAGTAATAAAAAATATATGCAATATAGTAATGAAAATTATAAAAATAAAAATTATATATAAATGATTTAATTTCTTTGTCAAGGCAAAATATTTGAAATATGTAATACACTAATTTAAACTATAATCAAATTATGCAAAATATTAATTAAAAATGTAAAAAATATAACTATTTAAAAAAATATAAATTATTTATATTCAAAAAGTACAATGGAGTCCACCTTAAAAACCAAGTTGAAGAACAAAACATTATGAAGCCGATTCTTAAAATGGTTGAGTTCTTCAAAATCCTAGATAGCATCGTGGAGCCCATCTAGGAGCCAAGAACAGGCTTTCCACATTGTGGATGCCTTAGTGGCTTTAGCTAATAAATTAATAATATTTAATTAAGTCGTCAACTTTCATTTTCTTTTACCAAGCACGATTATAGAGTTGTCAAAACGTGCAAACGGGACGGGTTTGCTCGTGGGCCTGGAAAGCCCGCCACTGAACAGGGCAGGCGGAAAAGCCCGCAACCTTGACAATCCTTAAATCTCTTGCCCCAATCAGCCCTGCGTAGGGCCGTAGGCAAAACGGGTAAAGCCCGCAAAAATGCATTTATCTATTTATTTATTTATTATTAATTCATAACCATTGAGGCATTAAATTCAAAATACTAAATAACAAATGCACAGAAAATGGATCCAATTGGCCATTCACAAATGTCGATTCCTTCTTCCTTAATCAGACATTTGCAAACAAGTCCCGAGTTTGGCCACGGCGATTCCTTCGTTGTTAGTTTTCTTAGATCGATCGTGAATTCGCTCCATGACCTCATATCGCCGAAATCGCCGTATATTCCATCGCGATCTCAGAATTCGTCTACTTAGATTCTTCGGGAATTGGAGATCGAGTTGCAGTCTTGGGATCTGAGGTTAGAGAAAGGCGCGGCGATCCGTTGGAAGGCAGAGTTTGGGAAAACATTGAAGAGTTGCGTTATATTAGGGTTTTGCAGCGGTAGAGAGACGGATTTGAACAGTGAAGGGTTGAAGATGAGGGTTGTCTGGACGATTAATACGCTGATTGCCGCGTCGGCTAGGCATTACATGATAAAAGACGTGGTGAAAAACCACACGCATATTTCAAGGTTGGTGGTGAGGATAGAGAGGGGGAAGGAACGTCGGTGATGAATACGGAGAGGTTAAGAGAGTGTAGTGTGAAAGAGGAAGAAGAGGAGGCGGAGGGGGAGGAGGGGAAAATTGTGACAAATGGAGTTTGGCGGAGGAGTGAGAGAAAAAGTGTGAGAGTATTTTTTATTTTTGATTTTTGATTTTTGAGTGAGATACTAACCCTAACTCTAATTAGACGGAAATGGAATGGGCTTAGCCGCTTGGGTTAGGCCGTGGGTAGTTTGGGTTGTGTTGTCACTACTGTTGTGCAATGTTTTTAAAACTTTTAAGAATTATAAGAAAGTGTGGGCTGCCCAGCCTGCCCCAACCCGCAGCCCATGTAGACAAAGCCCGAAAATCCCGCATACAAATGGATATCTAATAGCCCAACCCACCCATAATTGGTGGCGTGGCGGGCATGTCCGTGGGCTTTTGCCCTATTTGACATCTCTAAGCACGAAGGAAGCAACTATAAATTTAGACTTTAAAAACTTTAATGGAGGGGGGGCATAGTACAATCTTTTGAAGAAAAAAAAATCATTATTCAACAATTCATGCACTACAGAGTAGAATTATTTTAAGAAAAATGAGTGCATTGCAACTTGTTGTATCACCATTGTTACAACTTTGCCCAGAACAAATGCCAAGTTGACTTTATTCAAAGCCACTTTTTCTTTGTTCAAAGGAAAATGTGTGTAAGATAATTAAAAAAAAAGGCAAAACGTACATTTGTGCCACTATACTTTTCCAAAAATAGCAATTAGGCCACTGAGATGTAAAAATTTCGGGATGGCCACTGTACCAGACTTATCTTACATGTTTACTCAATTTTTGGATGGACGTTAATTTATGTTAAATACTTATTTTACCCCTAAGACAAAAAATATATATATAAATTAATGATAGATTATTTTCAAAAAAGATTAAATTAAATTAATGTAATATAAAATAATGATGGATTTATGAGGTTCATCTTCTTTAAAGTCCAAGCACCTGTATCTGGGTTTCAAATCCAAAAAACCCATGTCTGTGCCCCCCACCTCTCTCTCTCTCTCTTGAATTCATCAACTTCCCCTGATATTGCTGCTGGTTGCACGAAAAAAAATATTTCAAAATCTCTTGGCAATTCCTCTGTTCTCATTGAAAATGTTCTCTCTTGGTGCAACAACAAGCACCAGTTTAACTTGGGGATGCTCACTTCGTTAACTCTGCCTCTCTCGCCCTCCTCTTCCCTCACTTCGTTTCTCCTACAGTCGTCGCGTCTATTCCCCGATGACCCCCCTTCTCCCATCCGGCATGCGCTTGATTGCTAATGATGCAGGCAGTCTCGTACTAGATTATCTCGATCGTTTAGACCGGGCGCGTGGAAAAGGGAATAACTTTTGACTCGGGTGGAGTTACAGGGCCTAGCCGCATATCAAAACGAAGCTCTTGAAAAGACCTACAAAACACATTGAGTTCCACTCGATAACGAGCATTTTTATACCCAAAAAAAGTTCATTTAGATAGTGTTACGGGCCACTGAATTTTTTGTCAATTTTCGGGTTTTTTTGTAGTTTCAACTATTTATTGTCTTTAGGGTTTTAGACATATTTAAACACTTTTAGGGTTGTTTTGAGAGGCAGTTTTTTGCCGTTTTATGAACACATTATTTTTCCCGATTCCGGTATTTATTGAATCAACGTGAATTGATGCCTAGATCGCGGTAGGTTTGCGAACCTCAACAGGATTTGAAAGGTCATCGCTAGTATTCATGCGCGATCTTAACAACCTTGATATCTATCGATTACTTTCGTAGGGTTTCCGCTACATCAATTAATATGCGCTATTTCTCGTTTTTCTTCGACCTAATTCGTCTCATACACGCACTCTCTTTCTCTTTTCAAAGGTGAGGTCTTCTCATATGAATTTGCCACACAGATGACACAAAGACGGTGGAAGCAGTTTAAGAAACAATCGTAGTTGTTGGATCCAATTCCAGCAAAAGAATCCGCCGTCATTCCAGCCATACACCAAGGAAGAATTCTTGAAACCCCACCACCATCTCCAAATCTATTAGATCCAGATTTGTTATTATATACTTGTTCTAGGAATGACTCTTATTTTAATGGCTTCACCTCCATGCATATAAATTTGATAGAGAAAGATCTAGGTTTTGTAAATTAGGCAGTTAGATTAAGTTTTTATTCTTTCCTCAATAAATTGGGATCCATTGCTCATTCAAGAAAAGAATGTGAAAGCAATTCTTTACTTCTATTTATTTTTCTTTAACTTTTCTACAAGTTTGATTTGGGTTTGCCATTGATTTTTGTTTCAGATTTGGGTTTGATTTTCATTGGATTTAATCTAGTTTTTCTCCTCTGGTATTTAAAGATGATGATGAAGATGAGGGCAAATTAGGTATTTAACATAAGTTAACATCCATCTAAAAATTGGGTTAACATGCATGATAAGTCTGGCACAGTGGACTATCCCAAAAATTTTGACATCACAGTGGCCTAATAGTAATTTTTGGAAAAATACAGTAACCCAAATATATGTTTTGCCATAAAAAATGTGGAACTAGGCATAGGGTTAGCACTTAGCAGCGAGTCCCCTATTGGCCAAAAGGTGGCTTCACCGCTTGATAGACGTACTTTATACGTATTTATCGGGTACTTTTATGACTTCGAAATAGCAATTTCACGAGGCTTTTGGCTACTAATATGTGTTTTTGAGCTATATTGTGAGTTTCAGGGTTTTAGGTGAACTTATGGGATTTATTGAGCTTTTATTGAAGAATTTGAGGAAGGGTGCAAAGTACAACTATTGAAAAGATTACAAAAGAGACATACTGGACAACTTGCGACTGCAAGCCTCAAAGGTCTTGCCCTCGCAAGGTAGGCAGAAAGAAGCACTGCTCGTTCAAGACCCTTGTGGACGCAAGGTATAAACACCATGCGGCTGCAAGGTCCCCAGAAACCGACTTTACGAGTCTTTCACTTGGATTGAACCTCGTCAGCCCCCTAAAACACCTTGGTATAAATAGAAGACGGTAGCCAAAGCCAAAGGACGTCCATAAATTCTTAGGAAACGGTTCTAACACCGATTTTAGTTTGTATTATATAATTTAGTCATTGTAATTACAGCTTTGAAGATCGATTCATGTATTCCTTCATTCCGCTGTTTGGTTCATCTTCAAGGATGAACTGACCATCCATTAATCTAGGAATTGGGAGGTAACTTGTATCAAATCTATTGCTTAATATATTTTTATTCATTCAATTCTTGTTGATCATGATGTTTATCAACCCCTTTATTGTCTAGCTTTGACCAAATGAATGGAATCGCAAGTAAAAAAGTCCTAGAGGTGCGGATAGCTACACGGCCAAATGCATATGTCGTACACTGGCTCACCATCATGATAAATTGAACATATCGATGCACGAGAGTGATAAGTTAAGGTCAGGTTCATATATATGATCTAAGTGACAGATAGGATCCATATGTTCTTGTTCTTAGGATATAGAGTGGATGAATTATTTTGGATGGAGACTGAACTATAATTTGACAATCTATATCTATCTTTTCTGAACGAATCGAATGTATTGAATGATACTTTATTTAAATGAGCAATAGAGTAGATGCAAGTGAAACCACAATCCTAGATTTCCCTCTTCCATACAATCTTTATACTGTGATTACTGCCTAGTTAAATAAACTTCCTGCTTTAGTAGATTAAATTAGTTTAAATAAAATCAAATAAAAACCTTCCCTTAGTTTAAAATAGCTATCAAATTACTGATAATAGTCTTCTTCTTGTCTCTGTGGTTTGACCTTGCTTCCCAAGCTATTCTACAATAGTCTTGTGCACTTGCAAGGAGTTAATTAAAATAAGACATCGATCACCGCTGAATATATGTGTATCAGTTATCATGCTTTAGAACATCACCAATGCAACCGTGGATTTGATTCTACGTGGCCGTAAGTAATTCACATCCTCAATCATATGTGTCATTTTTTCCCTCTTCATTCACATTCAATTAAAATAGATCTCTCCAATACAAATGTGGATGTAGTCTTATGTGGCATGCATCCCACCACTAAAATAGTATTTGATAAAAAAAATAAAAATAAAATAAAAGATAACAACCAATAGAAAAAGTTTTTAAAAAGAATAATGATTGCTAGGATGTATCCACACCTTCAACTAGAATGTGAATAAATTTGGTTACCACATCATATCCACATTCATAATCCACATTTGCATTGGATATGTTTTTTTTCTTTCAAGAAGGGTGTAAATCGTAGGTGACATCAAATTTCTTTCATATTCACACATTAGCATTGGAGATACTCTTAACAGTGGCATAAGGGCTAAAGTTAGGGGTGTCAATTGGGTTGGGTTGGGTTGGGTTGGAGTGGGTAATGGGTTGAAATGGGTCATGACCTGCCACAACCCAAATATTAAATTGGTCAGATTGGTCGGGTCATAAATGGGTCGGGTTAAAGCGTGTCGACTGATAGGAGCACAATTGTGTGATATTATTAGCCGATTTTATGATTAATTATAGAGTAAATATTACACTTTTGGTTGTTTTGTGCTTCTTAATGATTGTAGGTGTGAAGGGAGCTGCAACAAAGGAAAACTAAGGAAAAAGTGCTGGATTGCAAGAAAATGAAATTCTGTGCTGTCACGTGGGCATGTGCTATTCAAATTTCGGAGCTGAAGCTGTTGTCAAATTGCTGAATTTTCGAACAGATCTGTTGGGCAGTTAGGAAAGTTGTTATTTCTTCCAAATTCTATTTATTTATAAAAGGAAAAACCTGATTTGGAAGTTGTGGGTGGTTTTAGGAAGTTATTGGTAGTTTTAAAACTACCAAGTAGTGGCTTTAGTGGAGAGATGAGTGGTATTTATGCTGGAATTTTTGGGCATATAAGGGGGGGATTCGACCAGAATATTGGGAGTAATTAGGCAGAAACTTTTAGAGAGAAAAGTCACTCACAATTGCTATGAGAGAAAGGGTAGAAATAACTTGTATTCTTTCTTGATTTCAACACTTGCTGGAACCTTAAATCCTTGGTATTTGTAAGTTATTTTAATTATGTTTAGTAGCTAAATTTTCTTCCAGTCAATGAACAATTAAGTCTCCAACATTCTACTTCTGTGAGATCTAATGGAATCAACTCTTGTTTCATTACAAATATTTATTCGTTCTCCGTTTAGCACGTTGCAAGATTATTGTGTTTAATTGATGTTTGTGGCCAGAATATTAATTAACATAATAGTCTATAGCTAGTTAACGCTGTTGATCCGTAATTGTCCTCGGTTTTAACAAAGTGGCGAGTAATGCACCTTTTAGGCATCACAAGCATAATCGGACCGTATTACGGGAACGAATAATCTTAGTTACATGTTATTGCTTCAATATGCATGGCTTTGAATCGGGTCTCTCTCTTCTTAATGCAATCGGGTTATTAAATCTTACGAGCGTCTCGGAGGTTGTAATTCGGTTAGACGATAATTAACGAGCGTCTCTTGATTATCAACACGGTAAGGAGAGATTGAGTGTTAGGCGTTTGTCAATACTTATAACCGGTTTATTTGTGATTTAACAAGACATTATTGCATCTATGATCAGAAGTAAAATGCAAGATAAAAATTGGTTCATTGACTGGTCTTTAAATTTATTGTTTTAAATCAAGCTTTAGTTTGTTAGTTAAATTAGAAGCATTAATTTTCAGTTAATTAGGTAATTAGTTTATTTTTAGTTAATTAAAAATATAAATTCGTATGCATTATTTACTTAGTAAAATTCTAAAAAGGAATAAGTACAACGTTTCCTGTGGATACGATCCCGACTTACCTTATACTCGTTATTAGGGAAGTAGGTGAATTAATTTTGACGATTTGACACTCGTCATCGACCCACTTAAACCCGATTTTATTATTTTATTTTTTTTATTGATAAATAAAATATACCCCCAACACATTAAACAACGAAACATCGTTCATAAGAATTTAATCAAAGTGCAGAAAATGTTCATGTCAAAAATAAAATCTGTAAAACTGTTTTAGAGTGACCTACTCTATTTTAATTGAGTAGTTCTTACGGATTTTAGTTCGTAAAACAGAATCTCACTATCTCACAATTTAACACATCAATACACAATTAGTCGGATAAAAAAGATATTTCTTACAAAAAAATACTCATAAAATTGTTTTACCCAATATTTATCATTTTAAATTACATAAAATCTTGTTGATAGAAGTCAACGTCTTAATATTTGAAAGTATAGATGAACAAATAATGTAAAACGCATTACAAAAAGACATTTTAGTAAATGAATTACCAATAATAACCTTAACCTAAAGTAATAATTACTCACCTTGCCCTCCTGTTTTGAAACCAAACTTCCACTTGTCTAGGCCGTAGATCCAGCTGTTTCGCCAATGCCAACTTTTGCTTCTACAAACAAATAAAAAAATTATCAAAATTTATCAGTTTACGAAACAAAACAACGTCTCACTACAGTACAAAAACTCACGAAACCTGCCACTCACCGGATTGAGCGCATTATGCTCCTTGAATGTCTTTTCAAGCACCGCCGCCTGATCCTTGGACAGTCTCATCTTCTTTTTCGCCGCCGCATCCCCACCGTCGTCATCCTCGCTGACCACTCCATACTGCGAGCTCGAGTCTCTCTCCGCCTCATAATTCTCCTCTCTCTCCCCTCTCTTCCCCCCGCTCAAGCTCGTAGTCGAAACAGTGTTGTTCTGACGATTACGTTTCGAGTTTTGATGATTTTCTATTTCACTTTCAATTGGCGGGTTTATTCAAGTTAGTGGGTTCAACCCAACTTAACTCATGAAATTAAATGGGTTAAGCTGGGTAACCCATTTACATTTAATTTATTAATGGGTTGGATTGGGTTGGGTAATTAATGAGTTAGATTAGGTGGATTTATGGATAATGGGTTGAAATTGACAAGCCTAGCTAAAGTATATTAGTGAGACATGATATCTGAATCAAATACAATCTGTGTTGACTGAATTAGTTGGTGTTAGTATAGAAAGGCCTTTCAATTGGGTTGGGTTGGGCCACGAATTAAGATAGGACAACCCCTTGTCAATCGGGTTGGATTAAAGTGGACATTCCTCTTTCCCAAAAATTCATTCATGAAAAGCATAAAATATGCATCCAACACCAAACAACACATTGGAAATTAATATAGAGTAGCAAATATACGACCTTCTAAACAATTTGGCACCTAGTTTTGGACCAGAATGCTGAAATTACGACCGATATAAATACATATGTTAGGGTACAAGAAAATAGGGGGAAAAAAAGTTGAAAGCACTACAAATCGGCTCCTACAGCTTTGACAACTTTCTCAACTAATCCTTACTCCACACAAACACCTGCAACTTTGATGTAGGAGAGTCTAAAAATAATGATACATAGGTCCATCACCAAGAAGAACAAATACTTTTCAAATAACTATGTAGCATTTGTATGTCTATTGTTAGGTCAAATAACTATGTACCATTTGTATATCCGGTATGCACACACAAAAATGAGGATATGCTCAAGTATGGCCAGAAAACCCATCAATTTATCTTTTATGGCCATTGACCAAAAAATGATATATACTTCCCAAAAGACCCTTCCCAACCTAGATAGCCTTTCACCCGTTAACGTCCCTCACATGCAAACACATGAAATCAGTTCTATCGTCTCCCTCTGCCATCCCGTATATGTCTATCGTCTCCCTCCGCCATCGCCTCGCAAGGTTCGTCTATGTTCGTTTCTCTCATCTCTCTATCTTCTCGCAATGAATTTGTTCGTCGGCATTGAGTCAGTTAATTAACTCACGAGTCGATCGCCAATACTCAAGGGTAGATGATGAGTAAGTTAATCGACTCATTAACTTACTCATTAACTGACTCATAATCAATTGGTCGAGTATGAGTCGGTTAATCGACTCACTAATGATGAGTATGAGTCGGTTAATCGACTGGTCGAGTATGAGTCAGTTAATCGACTCACTTAGTCATTAGTGGGTCATTTAACTAACTCATAATCGACTGGTCGAGTATGAGTCGGTTACTCAACTTAGTAAGGGTATTTTGGGGTTTACCGATGAAACATGGCCATAAAAGATAATTTTGAGTAAGTGTGGTCATTTTTGAACATGTCTGCTTTGACATGGCTATTTCGGAAGAAACCCCAAATAGAGGGACTACAAATAAGAATAGACTGAATAACAATTTACTTTCATACTAGGTTGACTTCTAAAAATGGAAATGGGGACACTTATTTGGAACATCGTAAGTATCATGCAACAAGAATTCGACTAGAGAATTAATTAGTCATTTGTTTCCGACCACTCATATAATAATACAATAAAGTAAAAAATGGGGAATAATTAGATGTATGAGATTTCTTTGTGAATGCGGATATACACATGTTGAAGCTAAGATTGTCAACAAGGAAGACTTGAAGACTTGAAGAGTGTCGCGTGTTAATCTAGAGAGTTTAGGATTGTGATTATTGTTTCTAATGGTTGGTTAGGTGTTAGGTTGTTATTTCCCTTTCTTCTTTCCTACTTTTCTTTGCTTTGTAATAGGGAGTATAAATTTAAGGAGTGTGGTCCTATTTTGGATTCAAGTTGAATAATAAGAAAGGAAGGAATCTGTGTATATGCCCTCTCTCTCTCTCTCTCTCTCTCTCTCTCTCTCTCTCTCTACTCTCTCTCTCTCAATTTCCAAATTTAAATATTACCATGGTATGAGAGCATTATCTGATGTGTAACTCTTCTGCTCAAACACACTGATTAATCAATTTTGATTCAATTCAAATTGATTGTTCTTCTCTTCAAATTACAAATTTGGTAGTCTTCTAGTGCTCGGAAGCAATGAGAGACAACAACACTGATGGAGACGAAGAAACTGTGCACGACGAAGAAGAAGAAGAAGAAGATGTTGATGAGTATGATCTAGAAATATCAACACTTCAGCTTCATCCTCACATCCATTGTTCCTTCACCCAAATGATCATCTCGGTATGATACTTGTTACACAAACTCGAAATGATTCAGTTAATTTCAATCAATGGAAGCTTCTGTTGTTATTGTTCTCATAGCAAAAAGCAAACTAGGTCTGGTCAATGATCATGAATAAAGATGACTTTACAAGCAGAAATACTGTTTCATTTTCGTCCGTTGGGCTTTCTGCATGCATGCTAAAGATATGGAGAATCTACTTTTTTTTCTTTCTTTTTTCATAGTTTTCTTGTGATGAAAAGGAAAACAATTAATTGAGAGAATAGTCTCCTAAAAAGGTAATGAGAAGCAAATGCGGGAGTGAGGAGTGCCTCATTTGGTGAAAAATTACTTTCACGAACCCAAATTAGGAAGTCCGTTTTACAAATGACCTGCGAAACCTTTACAAGTTACTCATATTCTGTACTACCGATCATTTTCCATTAAACAAACAAAATATTTGTTGCATGTACACCCTTAGTAACAAAAGATTTATTCCTCATATGGGTTGTATAGAACTTCAATCACAAGGGACTGTTCTGACAAGTCTGTTTGTTCTGTCTGTTCTTTCTATTCTGATTCATGTAATGCTAGTTTGAACAGTCCTGTAATGTCTTGTTCTGCTCATCATGTTTTCAATAAAGAAGTCACTCTATGGCATTTAAGACTTAGGAATATTCCTTTTAAATCATTAAAGCCTTTAAATATCTACAATGTGTAATGTTGATTCTTCCAATTCTATATCACCTTGTGACACTTGCCATTTTGCAAGACAGACTAAACAACATTTTCCCTTAAGTAGTTCCCGCTCTCAAACACCATTTGCCCTACTTCACTGTGATGTATGGGGCCCTTACCGGAATCACACTTACAATGGTTACAATTCATTTCTTACCATTGTTGAAGATAACACTAGAACAACCTGATTTTTCTGCTGAAATCCAAAGCACAAGTTCCCACATATCTCAAATACTTCCTCAATCTTGTCCAAACTCAATATCATGCTTGTGTTAAAGAAATTAGGTCTGACAATGGGACTATTCAGTTCCATTGTCACTTCCATTCTTGAACCTCTTGGAATCCTTTAGCAGAGCAGCTGCACAGATACTCCCCAACAAAATGGAAGAGCTGAGAGAAAACATAGACACTTGCTTGAATTATCAAGAGCTCTCAGATTCCAGGCAAGTTTACCTATTTCTTTTTGGGGGGATTGTTTTTTGACTACTACTTACCTTATAAATAGGTCCCCTAGTTCCATTGTTCACTGGAAAACTCCCTATGAAGCTTTGTTAGGTCATAAACCTTCATATACTCATCTTAAAGTCTTTGGCAGTCTGTGTTTTGCTTCTACTCTACCTCACAATAGAGATAAATTTGGACCAAGGGCAAGGAAATGTCTCTTCTTAAATTATTCTCAAGGAAAAAAGGCTTACAAATTATATGACATGTCCACCAAGTAGATATTCTATAGTAGGGATGTGGTCTTTTATGAAGATCATTTTCCTTTTGCAAATAGTTTTGTTGCTACCCCTCCTTCAATGTTTCCCATCTTGTCTGATCATGATCAATCAGTGGATGACTTGTTCTCCTTTTCATCTGCTTCTGATGTACCCTCTGCATCTTCCTCTGCCACACCTTCTCCACAGATTTATCATTCCTCGCCAATCTCTTAGACGTGTCAGACAGAGGATAGTTCCTGTGAAATATAAGGAATATGTCAACCTTCCTTTCAACATATCATCTTCAAATGGGGCTCGTGTTCAAAGGTATTTTCCTTATTCTGTCAATAGTGTTCTATCTTACTCTCATCTTTCCTCTTCGTATCAATCTTTTATTGCTAATCTTGACAATTCATTTGAACCCAAAACCTATGCTCATGTGTGCAAAGTCCTCAGTGGTGTAAAGCTATGGCTTTAGAATCTGAAGCCTTAGAGAGGAATAACACCTGGACTTTACAATCTTTACCTCCTGGAAAGAAGGCAGTTGGATGTAAGTGGATCTATAAGGTTAAACACAAACAAGATGGTTCAGTTGACAAATTGAAAGCTTGGTTAGTAGCTAAAGGCTTCACACAGACAGAAGGCCTTGATTACTTTGACACATTTGCACCAGTTGCCAAAATGACAACTATTAGGGTGTTACTTGATGTGGCAGCCATGAAAAACTGGCCTCTCTATCAGATGGATGTATCAAATGTATTCCTTCATGGAGATTTGAATGAGGAGGTCTTCATGACTCTTCCACCTGGTTATTGTCCTGCTCAATCTCAGTCCTCTTCTCTGATGTGTAAATTGGTCAAATCTTTGTATGGCCTTAAACAGGCTCCCCGACAGTGGTTTCATAAACTTTCAAGTGCCTTAAAGTCTTTTGATTTTACTCAATCTGCAAATGATCATACACTCTTTATTCAATCCTCCTCATCCTCCTTTACTGCCCTCCTAGTGTATATTGATGATAGTGTCATCACAGGCTCTAGTCCTCAGGCCATTTCTACTCTAAAGGCTCATTTGAATTCTCATTTCTCCATCAAAGACTTAGGTGATCTCAAATTCTTCCTTGGTTTAGAAATAGCCAGGAATACCTCTGGAATTTGTTTACACCAGAGGAAGTATTGCCTTGACATAGTGTCTGAAACTGGATACAATCATGCAAAACCATCTCTCTTACCTATTTCTCAACATCACTGTATGTCCTCGGATTCTGGTCCATTGATTATAAATCCAGATAGGTACAGAAGATTGGTGGGAAGGCTTCTATATCTAAATATTACTAGACCTGAAATTGCTTACACAGTTCATGTCCTTAGCCAGTTCTTGGCTCATCCAAGACAACCTCATATGGATGTTGCCCTTAAATTGGTCAAGTTTCTTAAAACCTCTCCTGGTCAAGGTCTTTTCTTCTCTGCCCAGTCCACCGCTACTCTCTCTGCCTACTGTGATGCAGATTGGGCAGGTTGTCCTTCTACTAGGAGATCCACTACTGGCTACTTCATATTCTTGGGCTCTTCTCTTATTTCTTGGAAAAGTAAGAAGCAGCCAACTGTTTCCAAGTCCTCAGCAGAGATAGAATACAGGTCCATAGGCTCTACTTATTGTGAGATTACTTGGCTCCATGCTCTTCTGAAAGATTTCAATGTGCCCAGCTTGGTTCACATTTCCTTGTTCTGCGATAACAAGGCGGCTCTTTATATTGCTGCTAACCCAGTCTACCATGAGAGGACCAAACACATTAAGATTGACTTTCATATCATACGGGAGGACCAAACACATTGAAAAACAATTAAGACTGCTTATATCTCTACACATGATCAACTGGCAGATGTGTTCACCAACGCTCTATCTGTTTCTCAACTTCTTCATATGCTTCCGAAGCTGAGAGTGTTGAATTTGTTCACCTCTCTCCCCTTGAGGGGGGGGGGGTATTGAAGCTAAGATTGTCAACAAGGAAGACTTAAAGACTTGAAGGGTATCGTGTGTTAATCTAGAGAGTTAAGGGTTGTGGTTGTTGTTTCTAATGGTTGGTTAGGTGTTAGGTTGTTATTTCCTTTTCCTCTTTCCTGCTTTTCCTTGCTTTGTAATAGGGATTCAAGTTGAATAATAAGAAAGGAGGGAATATGTGTATACGCTCCTCTTCCTCTCTCTCTCTCTCTCTCTCTCTCTCTCTCTCTCTCTCTTTCTCTCAATTTCCAGATTCAAATATTATCAACACATTTGTAGGTAAGCAAGTAAATCAATAAAAGGTAAACTACTTTTCCTGCTATTTTTAGAACATCTATATGATAACTTTAACCTTTTGAGAGATAGTGGCAAGAGTTTCTATAAAACTTACTAAATGGTCGCCAACCACCTGGTTTGTTATTTTTTCTGCATGGGCATCCAATTCCTTCTTTAGCCATATTTCAAATCCAGAAGGAGGTGCATACTCAGGAGTTTCCTTTTCTGGTTCTCATCCACTTTGATCATTGCTGGTCCTCGTCATAGCCTGTTTATTTTTAGCGGTCATTTTGCTCGAATCGGTACCCTCTGCACTGATTCTGCCCTTTTCTGATCTGATCTCAATATTGTCTGGTCTGACCTCTGTGCATGTATCACGTATCAACAGACCAGTACTATCTCTGTCTTTCCAAACTCGGGCCAAGTTTCTGAGGAAAAGGGGTTTGAAGGTATCAGAAGAGATTGGTTGGAGGCTTTCTAGGATTGGAGTACAGTGTGCCTTTATTAGTATTTTATTATTATTATTATTTTCACTGCAATTGATCGGACAAGTACCTGCTTTGATTTGACAGTCTTAGGACTATTCCTGGAATAGTTGATTCTTTCTCCAGAATATAGGACCCTCGTATTCCACCTGCCTTTCGACTCCCCGAGATTAGACTAATCTCAGGCGAAGGGCATATACTCTTTCCAAAATCCACCATTCAAAATGGTTTAAGTCGAACATCAGAAAATAATCAGTTAGCCCCTGTGTATATTTTTTTATTCATATCTCCCTCCTCTTTTTTTTTTTCTTTTTGTCGCACTTCTTTTTTTTTTTTTGTCTTTTTTTTTATATCTGTCTTTCTTTTTTTTTTACACAGGGGCTGACTAACGATTATGAGATATAAAAATCGATCGGTTCATGAAGTGTCCTGAGAATCTATATGCAATTAACGTTGGCTGATGCAAGGGGTAGGCTGGTCATGGTGTAGGGTAGCAATTTAGAATATTTCTACGTGTGTGCGGCATCTAAAAACAAAAAAAAATTCAAATATAAAGCAAGAAATAAAACAGATATGCCCTGTCTTGCTGTTATTTGTGGATTTTCTCGGCTTTTTTTTTAGTTTGAGCGTGAGCAGGCAACCAATCACATCAAGAAATAGAAAAAAAATTGAGAATCTATCTATTCATATTAATTACTAATTTGTCCAAGTCCCCAAAATAAAATGACAGAATGAAATAAAATGTACATATTTTGTGCGACAAAAATAAAGTACGCGGAAATAAAAAAATATATAAAGCAAAAATAAAGCGATAGTAAAAATAAAACCCAAGCCCTCTTGTTATGCTGCCCGGAAATTTATTTTATTTGTATTATTAATTTTTTATCTCTTTTTTTTCTTTTGTTGAATCTCTTTTTTTTTGTATTCGTAATGGTAACTGGAACGAAATTGCTGTAAAATGGAGGATCATATCCACAAATATATGCACAGATATATAAGAACGCAATATTTAAAATGCTAAAGAAATATAACAAGTATACTTTAGCCAGAAACTAAAAAAAAAAAATTACTGAGTCTAGCCCTCCATTGTTATTTAAAATAAAAACGATTTCCCCAACGGAGTCGCCACTGTGGGTGCCTCGGAATCTCCCGGATCTCGCGCTCCCTTTTTTAGGGGAACGGGTTGCGGAAGGACACCACGCTTTCCATTCCACCCTTCCTTATTTAGGGGAAGACGAAATTAAAAATGCGGAAAGGGTGTTGTCAAAAAACGCGTTGAATACGCCTCGGTCACCGAGTGAGTTTTGGTCCATTATGGGAGCTTTGGATTTCTTTGTATCTCACCCTCCCTTGTTTAAGGGAAGACGAGGCACAGAAAATGCATTACTTTTTTCATTCTCATCGTCCCTTGTTTAGGGGAAAACGAAAAAGTGTAAAAAAAGGATGTTGCGAAGGCGCGTGGGAACACGCCCTGCCTCACTATGGACTTTTCGAAAATTACCTTAAAACCTATTTTGGATCGCTATGAGTGCATTGGCTCTCCATATCTCATCCTCCCTTGTTTAGGGGAAAACAAGATACATAAAATGCATCACTCTTTTCATTCACACCGTCTCTTGTTTAGGGGAAAACGAAAAAGTGCAAAAAAAGAATGTTGCGGGCCTCATTGTGATCCAAAATGTTTTGACAGAGTCGTCATCTTTATTTTAAGGGAAAACAAAGAAAAACCAAAAATAAACCAAAGTTTGTAAAAAGGGTTCGGATGCTAAGTTACGAGTTGGGAAGGTGCTAGGCACCCAACTCGTCCTTTCGGTCTCAAAACAGTTTTTGGCTAAAGTATGCTTTATTATATTTTTCTAGCAAATAAATAAAGTATTAAAAACAGATATATCCGTGTCTACATTATTTACATACTTGCAGCCACTTCCTTCCAGTAATTACAAATACATTTAAAAATATTTGGCCATAATAATGGCTCTTTTTAATGCTATTTTCTAAATAGATCCGGGCAACATAACAACTTATATTTTTTACATAGGGTCGGATGAAAATATCATTTTTTTTTTAAAGAAACTCCTAAAGGTTTACCTTTAAGAGCGTTAGGTGCGCTCACTCTGTCCTTCCGGGAGAGGGAGTCTTTTTGCTACTGCTGCGGTTCGGGCAGAATAACTGCTTCTGAAAGTTGCTTCTGGGCACCGTAACAGGGGCGGAGCAACTGCTTGCGTTTTTGCTGTTGTATGCTTGCTGCTGGCGGAAATCAGGCAGAGCAACTGCTTGCTTCTGGCGGATTTGGGCATGACAACTGCTCTTTTTGGGATTTTTGTACCGGTGAAATAGGGTAAAAACCTAGCTGGGAGGCTAAGGCTCACTTTGACCGGTTGGTTTTGTGTTTGGAAGAGATTTGGCAGAGTTTCGAGGCTTTATAGGAGGGAGAATTCACTATCTCACAATCACTCTTTTATCACAGCGTAAGATAAACGCATAGCGTTTTCTCTCTCTGTGTTTCTATGTCCCAAAAACTAAAGCGAACACCTCTATTTATAGGTGAGAGGAGGGACACCGTTGTCTTTAAATTTTGTTCTTTGTGCTTCATCAGCTTGTACCGCACGCTTGAGAGCTTGTGCAATGCGTTAAGACGGAGTGCACTGTTTGGGGCTTGGGCGCCGACCCCATGGAGTCTGGGCGCCGTGCCCACATAGCATGTTGGCAGCGCCTAGTCCCAATTTTGGCTTCCTTTTTTTGACACTCTGGCCCTTGCATTTTACTGTTTTACGCATCCTGCTTTGTCTTTTGCATTTTTAAAATCCATGTAACTTGTCATTTGTTATGTTTTAACAGGTCTTGATATCACATGTCAATGTTACATACCATGGGTACGAAATTGGGGTGTCTACAGCATGCCAACCAATGAGCTATGCACATACAGTCCTACAGAGCATTGCTGGGAAAGCAGTTAATCAAGAGTGATTGGTATGAGTGTCTAAGGAAGATAGTATGACATACATCTCTATTTTTGTGTTTCAAAGTCATATCGATCGTATTGAACATACGGTTCAAGAGATTGATATTGATACACAAATATGTTGAGGTTTAAGCACAGCTCTCGAGGGATTGAGGATGCTTAAATTGATGTATATATACAGTCTGGGGTATATGTGAATTTTATTTTCTAACGAGGACGTTCTATGTTGGTCAGATGGTGATTTGGTATAGCGCTCCACCCTTTATCTTTTCAACATTACTAGCATTACAACTATTTCTACAACTTTCCTTACAACTAAACTTTAAAGAAAGGTAAACTTGTCTTTTTCCAAAACAACTTTTCCAATTCAAGACTTAGTTGTAAAGAAAGTTGTAGAGTTAGTGGTAAGGATATCATTTTCCTTATCTTTTTCGTCATGTCGCACGCTTCGCTTCTATTATGAAAAGACAGTGTTTAACAGGTTTTAATGATACGATGTGGTAAAAGAGGTGAGCTCATATATGTGAGTGAGAGATGTTAGTAATTAAACTTGTGGCCCGATTATGCACTTCCGCTCACGTGAACCGTAATTATATTATTAAAGGTAAATTAGTTTTCTAATCCGAAGGGGTTCAGGATTGACTTAACTTAACCTACAAGAAATAAGATTTCTTGTACAATAATATAAATAGGGCAACTAAAGGGATAAAACCATATTTAGATTACATGCGTAAAGTAAGAATACGTCTTCCCTTTGGCTACCCCTTAACTCTCTCTCCCCTATATTCTATCTCACCAAATACTCTCTCTAGTCTAACTATCGAAAGGTTTGGATTTGCGGTGTGAACCAGACACTAATATTCATGCTACGTGATATCAATCCGACGAGAGAGAATTACAGGATTATTGATCGTGATATTCAAAAATCGTAGCTCAAACAGAAAGTCTTCCGTTTTGCTCAAAATTCAAGTTCAAACAAGGTAACTCACAATTACTATAACGAACTTGTGGTATATAACTTTCACTCCGTTATTACCATTTACTAAAAGAGATGGCATTTCACCGGCCTAAGGGGGAGGGGTGATATTATTGGTTTTTATGTCTCCGCGTAGACATTGCATGAAATCGGGTGAAGATTCCAATGGATGCACCTTACTCATAAACTTGAATCAAATTCGAGGCCCTCAAAACATGAGTGATGATCAAATCGTTTTAACATTTTTTTATTAAAACAAACAAGCAAACAAAAAGTTCTCTATTTCACAGGTGTACGTGGCTCTACATGAGTATTCAAAAGAAGCAAGACAAGTTGAACTATTCTTATAGAAAATTTAGAAGGTAATCACATCAATTCATGAGTTCAAATCATCATCGCCTTTGAAAGTTGAATGCCTTAATGGAGAAGGTAAAAGTTGAGCCGAAGAAAGCAGCCCACCCAACAATCACAGCCGCAACAACTCCAAGAAGATCACGATCAAACCCAAAGTAACTATCCAAGAAATGTTTCACAGTTTCGCCGGTGTCCATAGGAGTATCGATGTCTCCATACTGTGATACAGCCAAACCATACAAAGTCCAAGCAATTGGGCATACCCAATAATACCATCTCCACCACACTGGCATCCTCTGTACAAAGGACAAAACGATAAACTCGGTTTACTAATTTAAACGTAAACTGAGGCTATAGGGAAATATATATATATATATATATATTAATCATAACTTACAGGTCGTGGGATTAAGAATCCTGAAAAGACGTTCCAAATTCCGAAAAAGGAAGCAGCAAATATGAAGGCAAGAGCAGGGTTGGGCGTCATAGCCACAGTCATCATGCCGTAGTAGGTAAAGTATAACAAGGAGAAAAACATGTAGAAAAGGTACCAAAAGAATTTGGTAACCGTCCAGTCAAATCCAATCATAGCATAAATTATAAGAGAATAAACTGCAGACTGAAACAGGACATATGGAATTTCAACCAGAACCTGCAAATCAATTCAAGAACAAAACACTTCCTTCAGCAACTGTACTATACGTGCACATACATTCTAGTCAAGAAATGGGGGCACAAGTTACCTGTGAAAGGGCATATGGAAGAGCAGAATACATTCCAGCAGCTCGTTCTCTGTAGAAGACGGTTCTCTCAATAGTTACCATTGGCTGCACCCCCGAGGCATTTTGGACTCCTAAGAAGAGAACAGCAGCATACATAGAACCCATTGCATTGAAAAGATCCACTTGCGTACTCCTGAAATATATGGAGATTCCAACAGAAAAGAGAAGATATTAGATATGTACTAAAACAATTGGTGTAGTTTCGAGAACACTGGTCATACAGGTTCTTTCAGGATGGAAGATAATAAATACGAGGCAGTAGTTAAAGAAGGTTTGGGGGAAAAATCTTGAACAAAGAATGGACCGGTAGTAGCTTACGTTTTGCTACCCAGTTGCCAGAACATTGACCCAAACAGCAATCCAATGGTTGTTGTGAAGAGAAATCGCACAGCAGTGTATGAGGGGCTTCGCCAGTAAGACAACCGAAATTTCCATATGCAAGCCATAAGTTGGGTGAAGAATGACTGCGAATATTGAGTCGCGAAATACAGATCCTTCGTACCAGGGCGAGGTGTGCTTAATTCATTAATAAGGGCTTTGTTTCTCCTGTAATATAAGCCAGCCATACATAAATGAACCCTTCCATTATAAAACAAAGTCAAGCAGACCTATTGGCTTGTCGTGTGACAGAACTCACCTGTAAAGGTCCGAATTTCTGTAGATTTGAGTGAAATCGACCCCCAAAATCATTTCTTGGGCTGAAGTAGAAACCTCCAGCATCCAAGTCGCAGGGTTATAACCACCTTTGATTTTACTTATTCCTTCAATATCCTGTGCGTACAACAAGTCACTTTTAGCACTCACTTTTATCTGTAAAAACCAGTAGCTGGAATCTTTTTATTTAAGATGTTGTAGATACACCTTAAGTTTCAGTTGCACCTCACCTCAAAGTAGCTGATTAATTGGGAAGAATGGTGACCCACTGGTCCCACATATAATTCTTGTCCTCCCCGTTTCATCAGAAATAGCTGCACTCAAAGGTTTTACTTATTATCTCATATAAAGCAGAAGAGGAGATGTTTAGCCTAAGCCAGTCTTCGAAATCAGAATTTCTTAATATAATCAATGCAGTTGTTACCTCATCGAAAGCTTCGAATATGTCAATGCTTGGTTGATGGATGGTGCATACAACTGTTCTTCCGGTGTCAACGGTGTTCCTCACAGTTCGCATTACAATGGCAGCAGCTCGAGCATCAAGCCCTGAAGTTGGCTCATCCATGAATATAATGGAGGGGTTCGCCACCAGCTCCACTGCAATGGTTAGCCTCTTGCGCTGCTCTGTGGAAAGACCATTAACCCCTGGCAACCCAACCAGTGCATCCTTAATAGGGTTCAGTTCCACAAGTTCCATAACCTCATCTACAAACCTCTGCAAAAAAACAAAATCAAGATTTAAAACATCTGCATTGATCCTTAAATTGTAACCTACCAAAGCTAAAATGTTACCAAGTAACCAACCTTTCGGGTTTGTGAATCAACATCAGCAGGCAAACGCAACCAAGCTGAGTAGAGCAAGGACTCGTAAACAGTAACACTAGGAGAGTGAATGTCATTTTGTTCACAGTATCCAGAAATTCAAGCAAATGTCTCTTGCTGCTTTGGATACCCTGAAATCTTGATATCACCCTCTATATATCCCCCAGTCTTACGACCTGCCAGCACATCCATCAGCGTTGTTTTACCAGCGCCACTCACACCCATCAGAGCTGTGAGAACACCAGGCCTGAAGGCTCCGCTCACACCTTTCAAAAGCATCAGCCTATCTTCAACCACCCCTTGAGCTTTCATTTCCTTCAATAATTTCATATTCAGCCATTTAGTCTTGTGTTTCTGCGTAATATTTAGTCTAATAACACGTATTTTTGGATACCTGTGGCATGTCAACAGAGTATATCACATCATCGAAGGTAATAGAATGAGGCACAAATGGAAGAATCATCCCCTTTTTCTTGGGCTGATTGACCTCTTCTATGCCATCACTATTAGCTCGGGATGATAATTCAATGGCTCCACCATTTTGGCCACCGGCTGCCGTGCTTGGACTTTCTTCTGGTATAACAGCTTGAAGTTTGTCTAGTGCTGCAGTGGGTTCTCAGTGTTATTATACAACCACTAACATTTTTACCCTTTTTAATGGATAGGGAAAGTAAAGTACTCACGGTTTAGGTAAGTAAGACAGATGGCATATAAGATGTTAAATACAATCACAAATCCAAACAAAGCAGCAGCTCCGATCCAGAACCAGTATGAAAAGGGGAAGAATCCTCGACTCCTCAAAACCCTCACTCCTAATAGGTTATTTCTATCATCCGAGAGATACTTTGACAAAAAAGGTGAATGAAAAGTCAGTTCAACATATTTGAGATAGTATAGGTTTGTTTCATATACATAAAGTTAGCACTTATTTAAGCCTTTTTACTAGGAAAAATATAAGTACTGCTTCACCCAAAAAAAAAACCTTACATATAACAGCATAACAACTAACCTTGTTCCAACTGTGCCCAAGAAATTCATTAACAGCAATTGCATTCATCCCATACATCATAGGTGAGATATAGTAACCCCATATCCACCAACTTTTGACACTATCTAATTATATTTAAAAAAAAAAAAAATTAGTCATTGTTCCATGATGAAGATTGCTATGAAAATCTCCAGTTACAGTTTAATACCTCGTGCTAGGACAAAGCCACCCAAGGCAAAAAGTATAAGCATAGCACATGATCCAAATGTGTTAGCGACAATCATGTTCCGACCTGCTGCCCCGATAGCCCGGAATAGTCCAGAAGCCATTTGATTGATGAGCAAGAGTACCAAGTAATGCTTGAAAAATCTACAAAGAAGACACTTCTTTGGTCAGCAAGTGATGAAAAAACACTGAGAAATGGAAATTCTATCAACAGAATAATCAGCTATCTTTCTTGCTATAATGTTTACCTTGAGATGTTTGGATCAAATCCCACCACGTAGTATGTGATAACTGTCCAAACAAAGGCTTCAACTAACGAAAGAGGGATCTTGATGACCCACGAAGGAAGAGCATATGCCCATCCAGGAAAAAACAGAAGATCCCTTTGCTTGAAGAAGACGGGAAGTTTTGCAATAGTCATGGAAATCTCCGTCATTCCATTAAACATAACCATTGTAACTGCGAAAAATAGAGCACCGATGTATATCTGTCCATCAGTCGTTGAATTTCGATGCATCTCAGTTCGAAAGAAGAGTGTCATGGTAAGTAATGACATAAAAGTGATCTGCAAGGGAATACAAGGAGTTTTCCGTTGAACGTTACAATATAAAAAAGACAAACCCTACTAGATCGGATAAAAAAGATGCCAAAAGAAGGAATACACAAATTTTATACTGCTATACTCACTTGGAATAGTTTGAAAAAGTAGACAAACGAGTTTCTCTGCATAAGTAAGTATTCTCTTGCAGTGCAAGCTTTGAGGAGCTCCCTCGAGTTTACACCATATTTTTCAGTAGTCAATGCTGCAGGGTGGCTTTTAGTTTTGTCATATGGGGTTGATAGGTCGTCTCCAAGCTTTCGTCCGACATGGAATGATTGGTATGCTTCAGCAAATTCATTTGATGTTACAAATCTGTAAGGCTCGTCTCTTCGTGCCCAGTACTGCTTCTGATCTTTCTTTGATGTTACCTCTTGCAGGAAATCGGCTACACCCTTCCTTTCTGGACATTTGAATCCCATGTGCTCGAAAAACTCGAGCACATGTACACGAGGGCCTTGATACACTATCTTGCCATCAGAGAGGAGAATAATGTCATCAAATAGATCGTATGTTTCAGGAGCAGGCTGGAGCAGGGAGATGACAGCAGTGCCCTCAAGAATGTGTACAAATTGCTGAAGCGACTTCACAATTTGATAAGTTGTAGAACTATCCAAACCTGTAGATATCTCATCCATAAACAGAGCCTTCGAAGGCCCAACCAACATTTCACCTATGTAGCCAAAATTACCAATTATCAGTCCACATGCAACCGAAAAAAGTTTCACTTGATTTTTCATACTAGAAATGGCGTTCTTCTGTTACCAGTTGTGACTCGCTTTTTTTGTCCACCGGAGATACCCCTGATCATATCGTCCCCAACCAGAGTATCTGCACAAATGTCAAGTCCCAAGATCTGCAAAATTGTGCGTAAAGTGAAAATTATTTAGTTTACTCTGGCGTATTCCTACTTTAAGAACCAGAGAGAAATGCTTTCTGGTTATAACATAATACCTTCAAGGTGTAATCTGTGACTACGCTTGTTCCTTGCCCTTCCATTGCCGCAGCCTGAATCATTAGAAACCATAGTGAGATCTTTGCCAATAAAGAATGCACTTACTGGAGCTAACAGTTGATCCTTGGTGATTCTACAGTTGGCGTAAGAAAATAAAACAAAATGCAAGTACTAAGGCTGCCCATTTTCTATTAAGTCTTACTCTCTCCGATTTCAAATAATCGTCCTATTTGACCCGGCACACCGTTTAAGAAAAAGTAATTGACCGTATTATAAATATTGGTCTAATGTGTGGTTTCCTTTAATGCACTTGAGCATGTGGCAATAATTAAGTAGGTAGAAAAAGTAAGGGTAAGGGACTGAAAATGAAAGTTTTGAATGAGGACAATTATTTTGGAACGGACAAAAATAGAATGGAGCACAATTATTTGAAATTGGAGGGAGTAATTTTTTTTATCAAGTCTTATGCAGCTCATTTTATTACGTTCATGTAAACATCAACATCGGCATCGGGCTTAATAATTTTTTTATCAAGTCTTATGCAGCTCATTTTATTACCTTCATGTAAACATCAACATCGGCATCAGGCTTAATATTGGCCTCTTTCTCTCTTCTTGATAGCTCAGCAAGCATTTCTGCAATTTATTCCACATCATTTTTTGTCATTGATAAAGCACTTGATGCATAAATGATAAAAGTGCTTTACGTCTATCTAGCACACAGTTAAAAAGACAAATGTATAACAGAAAGGAAAATCTCATTACTAACCATAACGCGATCCAACCCCCTGGCATCTTGCAGAGAAAGCCAATGTTTCTCTCACAGTCATTTCCCCTATATGGAGGTCATATTGACTGATATAAGCAGCAGTTCTCTGAGGAACAAACTCATTCAGTCCATGCCCATTGTAAGTCACATCTCCGGAGCACTAGTTTTAACAAGAATGGAACGACTCAGTTTACGAATGGGAGAGTTTTAGAAAAAATGAAATCGAAACCTTGATGTAGGAAAGCATTTAAGCCGATTTATGAAACAAATTGGTGGGGTTAAAGTGATATCCAAACAGGAGTTAGAATTTGATTACCCTGAGCTCTGGGTCAAGCTTCCCTGCCAAAGCAAGCAATAGAGTTGTCTTTCCAGAACTTGGGGGACCTAAAAGCAATGTCATGCTGCAAATATGAATTATCTAAATCATTAAGAACTGCATTGACTTAAGATATGAAGTCCAAAATCATATAACGAAAATCAGAAGCAATCAGATACTATTGCATGACTAATTCAACACCCATTCCTCACCGGCAAGGCTTTATGATTCCGCTAACATCATCAAGGATTGTGAAAGCCTTCTTTCCACTTGGAATTATACGGAATACGCTTAAGAGACTCTATATTAAACATAAACATGAGCCCATATTAGAATCAAGACACACACACACACAAAGATGAAAAGGAGAGCAACGATATAGTGTGTCCATCATAGGTATTCACCTCAAGTAGGTTGATATTGAAGTTGAGGAAACTAGGCAAAGCTCTGCTTCCTACATGAGCTTCTGCCCCAATTTTCAAATGATTGAATCGGACTTCAATTGTAGGCAAGCTAATCCCAACTCTGTGTAATTCGAAACAACCAGAAAACCCATTATACTAACTAATAAGCAACCAGATTAAATAAATTAAAATAAAGACAAAAACTTGATTGTTAAAAGAGAGGGAAAGTGAGAATAGCAGCAGAAAAGTTAAAACAAATTAAAAGCCTTTGTGTGAAAGCCAAAACCAACTTTTTAAACATTAATATGGTTGAAATCAAGTATAATTAATTGTATAAAGTTCATAAATACTTTGTTTCTTCAATTTGTTTATATTAGTAATAATTTGGTTTTTGTTGGGATTTAAACAAGGTTAAAGAAAAGAAAAGGCAGTCAATTACCGGTCAATACGGTCCTTGAGCTTGAACAAGAACTTTTCATTATCTTCTTCAGCAACTTTGACAAGCCTCTCCATCAAATGCTGCCTCTCCTGATACCCAAGATTGTCAACATCAACTTCTTGGGCTGGTCCTTTGGACCCAAACAGCAAACCTTTCTTCAACCGGTCGAAAGTGGGAAGCTTTTCAAGAGCAGCCCATTTAAGTGCTTCTTCGTCGTCTTCTTCCCTTGCAGATCTTGAAAACGCATCCATCCCTGTATTCCTCCATATCGAACTCCCCGATCGAAAACTCCCCCTTATACTACTACTAGCTCTGTATATATCAGTCCCCTCCATGCCTACTTATCAAGAAATTCGTTGTTACCAGTTACCACCACCACTATATATATAACTAAAAGAAATCAAGAAAGAAGAATCTCCACCCAAATCAAGAAACACTCATCAAAATTATAGCCTCCGAAATGGAAAATTGTCAACTAACCAAAAACAATCAAGACAGGAAATGGGAATTCGCTGTAGCTAAATCTTGATTTAAATCCATACCACCCTCACCCTCACCCTCTTCACTCTCAATGAGTGTGATTGTGAGTTTTCAAGTATGGATGAATTTACTTGATATACTGATATACACAAAATGGTCAACTAGATGTTGCTAAGAATGTTGCTTATTGTTAATTCTTATAAATTATGGAGTACTCCACAATTGACAGGTAAACAGATTCTTTGTGTATTCAATACTTTCCATCGCATGGTGGGCCATCAACCATCTTCCTGCACAAATTAATAACCGTCTGATTGAAACCTTTTTCTTCTTTAATCTACCCAATATGACAAATGATCGCGTCACTGTTTTGTAATCTAACGGCGTGGATTGAATTATAAATGTTGTTTGATTTCAGGCGTTGGGCGTATTTTACTATTTTTAATAAACAAATGGGGGCTGGGAGCCGCCCGTATTGACTGTTGGCTTGGTATGTGGGTGGAGGGAAGACTTTTTCTAAATTGTCTTGCTTGGTTATCCTATTCCTATACTCTCTTCTCTTGTTAAAAACTTTAAATACCTTCTTCTTCTTTTTTCCACTAGATATTTTTATTTTTTACTTTCTCGTTTTATATAAATCAAAATCATACTCAGCAAACAGTTCTTCTTTAAAATTTTAAAATATGATATTTTTATATCTTAATTTTTAAAAATAATCTCTTTAAATGAAATATTATAAAATAAAATAATTGACTTTTAACTCAAAACAAAGAAAATATATATTTAGGAGTCTTCAATTTATTGTCTGATATCTTTTACTTGTCTAATTTAGTAATCTACGTTCGATTTTTTAAGATAATCCAAAACTTTGAAACATTCAAAAATAATAAGTTAAATACACTCAAATATAATGGTGGGAGTAATATATTTGTCACCAGTTACCTATTATATTTTAATGAAATACTCCCTCCATTGTAAAATTATTATTTTGCACTCGAAAAACATTGCGTTTAAAAGAAATAAAAGTCAAAACGGCTATAACTTTTGAATGGAAAGAGTGATTATTGTTCCTTCTATTTTAGGCACAAAAAAAAAATCACATATGTATTTTGAAATGTTATAGTACTATTTCAAAAAGTATATCTACAATCCTTACAATAAATATATTAACTATACTCAATAATTTTTTAATTATGATTAATCCTGATGATAATTATATTAAATACTCCAAAGGAGGGAGTACCTAATTAGAAAGGCCTCCATTTTTGATCGACCAAACGTTGGGAAAAATTAAATAAATATAATACAGAGGATTTAATATAGCAAGGGCCGAGAATGTCTTTCATGTGAGTCCCAACGTGAAGCTCTTTTTCGACTTTTTTTTTTTTTTAATATCAATATTTCAGCCTCACCAATTTGACCTTGTTCCCAAATCCCAAGTGTTGATGTAATTTTGGATTCTTAAGGAATAAGGAGCAATAATATGTGGCCTGTGGACCCTTAACTTTTAGGTATTTGTCGGACGCCACCACTTATTTTTAATTAGTCCATCAAGTGGATATATTATTAAAAAAAACAAAACAAAAAAAAAACGAAACAAAGTGCATGAAAGAAATATGGGTTGTCAAAATAGATGCAGGAGTGAGCAGAATGGGTTTGTCTTTTGGCGGTAGCCGACTGTCTCTGATGGGATAAGATTAAGATTAAGGGAAAGGGAAAGGGAAAGGGAAATGATTTGCAAGAGAAGGTAGGGGTTTTTACTCTTTATGCATCAAACCACAAGGGGGATTATTGACACAGTAATAAGTTAGTCAACTTGTCATCACTTCTAGACTCGTCAAAAACGTGCATAAACCGGCATGTGATCGGATACCAGTAAAGATCGTAAGTATACCGATAAGCGTCTGTCAAAAATAGCAACTTCTTCGTTAGATATTAACTAACATTTTCTCCAACGTTCTGTGTAAAAGTAGACATTTAACTAACATTTCCTCTTATTATTATTATTTATTTTTTTTGGATGTTTTACATTAAATGTCTACTTCAAAAAAATTAAATGACCCCCCTCAATTATGGGTTAGATTCAAATTGGTCTCCTCAACTACTAAGTGAAGAAATGTGCCCCTTAGTTATTGCATTTTCTTTGGTCGCAGCTTTTATTTAGACACTACCATTTGTGCTGACGTAAAATACCTACCTGAGATTCATTTAACCATCTTTAGGTTTTTTTAAACCATAATTAAATTTTAGTGTTTTAAATGACTATTTTACCCTTGATGTTCTAAAACCCTTTTTGTGCCTAAAACTGATCGATATAAACAAATTTCTATCTTTAGTTTGAATAATCATGTTAAAATTAATACATAAAGATGGTTATGAGTCTTACGTGTGAAAATTCCATCAATTCAAACAATCAAGACTAAACAAAAAGTGCAATTCAAAAAATATTATAGTTGGGGGAGGTACATCACTGCAATTGAAAGTTGAGGGGGCAATCCAAGCTTTACCCTTAGTTGAGGGGAGTTAGCTGTAATTTACTCACAAAATTATGTTTACAGTTTTTATAACATTTCATATTTACCATCTACTTGCGTCGTAAACACATTGATTGTGTTTTAAATATTTTTATAATTATGATTAATTCCAATGACATTAATATATTTGCAAAAACTTAAGTAGGATGGTCTTACATATATATTTTATAAGACGGATCTTCTTTACCTGACTCATCATGTATTAATGAGTTGAGCTGTGAAAAAATGGAACTCCGTCTACCGTCTTACAGAAGATCCAATATATTAAACTTTTCAAATGGGAACGGAACGGTGGAAGTAACTAAATGTTTTGTCAGCAGTTTTTTTTTTCCGGGAAATTAATGTTAAATGTGACTTTGTCCAATGAGATGAATTACTAACAACTCTTCAGTCGTTATATTGACAGGACTGACTTTTCAAGCAGTTTTACTAAATCAACGGTGTAGATGGACCGACTTCTCCAAAAACAGAAGACCCAGAAAAGCAGCAGCCGGTCAACTATTGGGGCACGAAGAAGCAACCGGGAAACTCGTGAAAAAGTAGTATAAAAGACTTGCGTCGTCATTCAATTATTTATTCAAAATTAATACAAAAATGTTACAAGAATTTAAGGAAGGAAAAATGAAATAACGTACGTAGTAGCTGATGATGACGATTCTCAAAACTCAAAAGGAACTGACAACTGGAGTGAAGATCATAGTGAATATATACAATACATATATGGAATCTTAGAATGAAAATTTGTTACAATGAAATGGTTTAAGTATGTATCGGCTATCGGCGTTGGAAGTTGAATGTCCTGATGGCGAAGGCAAAGATGGTTGCAAAGAGGAGGACGAATACAAGGGTGATAGCAGCACAAACGCCAAGAAAATCGTGTTGGAACCCAAAATATCTGTCCAAGTAATCCTTTACAGGCTCTTCTAAGTCTTCCAACACATTCGTATAGTCTCCAAACTGTGAAGCCACCAAACCGTAAAGAGTCCATGCAGCAGGGTTTGCCCAGTAGTACCATCTCCACCAAACCGGGATCCTCTGTTAGTTATCAATTTATAAAGAAGAAGATGTTATTAGCCAGACCATGTACTCGAAAGGGAAATTAACAACAACTGAGATCGAGTTAGTTAAAACTTACGGGTCTTGGAATGACAAATCCAGAAAAGAGATTAAACATTCCATAAAAGGATGCAGCAATGATAGCAGCAATGTTGTCGTTGGGAGTTAAAGCTACTGTCATCATCCCATAGTAGGTCATGTACAACAAAGTGAAGAACATGAAGAACATGTACCAAAAGAATTTCGCTGCTGTCCACTCGAATCCAATCATAGCGTACACTATAACACCGTATACCATCGATTGTGCAAGAATGTATGGAATTTCCACCAGAACCTGTGAAACAAGAAAGGATTGATTCATTCGCGATCATCTATTGGTGTTTCCATTAAATATTCAATGATTTGATAGTTGATAGTTAATACACACATGAAAAATATAATTACCTGTGCGAAGGCGTAGGGCAAAGCGGAATACATTCCTGCAGCTCTTTCTCTATAGAAGACAGTCCGTTCAACTGATACCACTGGCTGCACCGTTGAGGAATTTTGAACACTAAGGAAGATAACAGCCGAATACATAGATCCCATTGCATTAATCAGATCGAGTTGGGTTGACCTGAAATGATTATTGAGGAGATTGGTTAATTACGACTAAATAAGTGCAAAAGGATAGAATATTAATTTATTCTAGTCAAATTTCAATGCAAGTTTACTTTTTGCCACCAAGATCCCAGAACATTGTCCCGAATATCAATCCAATGAAAGTTGTGAAGAGAAATCGTATGGCAGTGTAAGTAGGGTTTCGCCAGTAAGACAACCGTTGTTTCCAAAGGCAAGCCACACATTGGCTGAAGAAAGACAGCGAAGTATTGAGTTGCGAATGAGATATCTGATGACCCAGGACGAGGTGTACCTAATTCACTGATAAGTGCTTTGTTTCTCCTGCATTAGTATGCGTCAAAACATCAGCAAGGACTCTAACATACAATCCAGTATTAATTCAACAACAAAATCTTCAAGTGTATTGGGTAATTGACGGCACCTGTAAAGGTCTGAGTTCTTGTACACTTCTGTGAAATCGACTCCGAGAACCATTTCTTGTGCTGAAGTCGTAACTTCCAACATCCAAGTCGCAGGGTTATAGCCATCTTTAATCTTACTTATTCCATCAACATCCTAGTTTTGAAGATCATTCATATTTTAGCACACTACTATTACCTAAAGACTAATGGGCATTAAAAGTGTAATAATCTATATAGATAGTAGAATTTTGGTTTGTTCATGCCAACTCACCTCAAAGTACTTGATCAAATGACAAGAATGATGACCCACGGGTCCAACATATAACTCTTGTCCTCCTCGTTTCATCAGGAATAGCTGCAATCAACGGAGTATAATTGATTAAGGACATGCCAAAATTAGTTTGCCGTTTAGCATTCTGTTTACTAGTTTTGTGGTTTTCAATTACCTCATCAAAAGCTTCAAATATGTCGATACTTGGTTGATGAATGGTGCAAACAACTGTTCTTCCAGTGTCGACAGTGTTTCTAACTGTTCTCATCACAATTGCAGCAGCTCGAGCATCTAGCCCTGAAGTGGGCTCATCCATAAATATTATGGAGGGGTTCGCGACCAGCTCCACTGCAATGGTTAGCCTCTTTCGCTGCTCTGTCGACAGACCACTTACACCTGGCAACCCAACCAATGCATCCTTCAAATTATCGAGCTCCACAAGTCTCATCACCTCATCAACAAACATCTACAAGTAAGAATTATACAGCATTAAAAATATGTAAATTGTGTTGCTCAGATAAATCTTTAATGTTCAACAAGCACCGACCTCTCTGGTTTTAGCATCAACTTCTGCAGGCAGCCTAAGCCAAGCTGAGTAGAGCAAGGACTCGTGGATGGTGACATGAGGAGAATGGATATCATTTTGTTCACAGTAGCCAGCAATCCTAGCAAAGGTTTCTTGCTTCTTTGGATACCCTGAAATCATAATGTTACCCTCTATGTATCCACCCGTTTTACGACCAGCCAGCACATCCATCAGCGTTGTTTTACCGGCCCCACTCACACCCATTAGAGCTGTGAGAACACCTGGCCTAAAAGCTCCACTCACACCCTTCAGAAGCAGCAATCTGTCTTGATCAACCCCTTGTTCTTTCATTTCCTTCATTGTCACAATATATGTATATTTAGTCTCATGTTTTTCAGAAAATATATACTTTGAAATAAGAATTACGAAATAAATTAAATTATCAAGCGTATCTTCAGTTACCTGTGGCATATCAACGGAGTATTTGATATCATCAAACGTGATAGCATGTGGTTGAAACGGAAGAATCATCCCTTTCTTTTGGACCTCATTTGCGGATTCTGTCCCCGTAGATGATAACTCGATGGCTTCTCCATTATCGTCTTCTGGTATCATAGCTTGAACCCTATCTAAAGCTGCAGAGCACAACAACCACAATGTTAATTAAATGACCACCGAGGTAACTTCAAAGATTTGGCAACCAAAATTACAGGAAAGAAAGAAAAACTCACGGTTGAGAAAAGTGAGGGCCACAGCGTAACCGATATTATAGAGAAATGTGAAACCAAGCAACGCCCCTATTGCAATCCAATACCAGTATGAATATGGGAAGAACCCTCGAGAAGTTATAGCATTGACTCCTAGTGATTCTGTTGCATTGGGCAGGACCTTTGGCACAAAAGAATGTCAAGAATCAGCTTGGGACAATGGCAATATAATGACTATGTCACAAGAGTGAAAGCGCATAATATAATCTCAATAATGACTTACTGTCTTCCAGCGAGGGCCAAGAAATTCATTCGCCATAAGTCCATTCATCGCATACATCAATGGCGATGTCCAGTAGCCCCATATCCACCAACTCTTGACATCATCTACAATATCCCCAAAAGGAAGAAAGTAAAAGCATTGGTCAAAGCTGGTGAAAGAATGAATAATTGAAATGATTTTTTGTTTTTTTATTTTAATTTGGACTCCTTTGAAAGTTAGTACCTCTGGCAAGGACAAACCCACATAAGGTGAAGAGTATGAGCAATGTGAATGAACCAAATATGTTTGAGACAATCATGGTCCGACCCAATGCCCCAATAGCTCGGAACAATGAAGAAGCCATCTGGTTAACGAGTATCAATAGCAAGTAAAACTTGAAAAATCTGTAAAATGGAGATCAAACAATTAGTAAAATACAAAAGAAGTTATTAGCCTTTTGATATAGCCATTGTTTATCTTATATTTACCTTGCAGCGCTTGGCTCAAATCCAATTACGTAATAAGTGAGTACTGCCCAAACGGCAGCCTCAAGAAAGGAAATGGGGATCTTAATGGCCCATGAAGGAAGAGCATATGTCCACGAGGGGAAAAACCGAAGATCCCTTTGCTTGAAGAAGACAGGAAGCTTTGCAATTGTCATGGATATCTCCGACATTCCATTAAACATGATCATGACCGCAGCAAAAAATATAGCACCACCATAAACTGCTCCATCTTCAGCCGACCTCCGATGCATCTCAGTTCGGAAAAACACAGTCATGGCCACGAATGACATCACCATAAGCTGCACACATGCCAAACAAACCTCATTAATAATTACATTATGCATTGACAAAACAAAGATCAAACTTGGGGATATAGATGTACAAATGTATGTGATGCCAACTCACTTGGAATAATTTAAAGATGTATACGAACGAGTTTCTTTTCATAAGCAAAATTTCTCTTGATGTACATGCTTTCAAGAGCTCCATCTGATTTAGACCATAATCTTGGGTCGTCAAAGCAGCAGGGTGGCTTTTGCTTTTGTCAAACGGGGTTGACAAATCGTCTCCCAATCTCCGTCCAACATGGAACGATTGGTAGGCCTCGGCAAATTCTTTGGCTGTGATGAATCTATAAGCCTCGTCTCTTTTTGTCCAATATTGCTTCTGGTCTTTTTTTGATGTCACCTGTAAAAGCAGTTTCCACATTCAATCAGTTTCAAAGAAAATTAAGTCATGCAATATAAAACGAGTTCAAGAAATTAATAAACATGGAACTAGCTGAACTTACTTCTTGCAGGAAGTCAGCCACACCTTTCCTAGCCGGGCATTTGAATCCCATAGATTCGAAAAAATCAAGCACATTTTCACGGGGGCCCTGATACACTATCTTACCATCGGAAATGAGAATAATGTCATCGAACAAATCATATGTTTCAGGTGCAGGCTGGAGGAGAGAGATGAGAGCGGTGCTGTCTAGAATGTGGACAAATTGCTGGAGCGACTTCACGATTTGGAAGGTTGTAGAACTATCCAAACCAGTAGATATTTCGTCCATAAAAAGAGCCTTTGATGGCCCAACCAACATTTCACCTGTTGTAACACGCTTTTTCTGTCCGCCAGAAATACCCCTTAGCATCTGATCACCAACCATAGTATCGGCACAGACGTCCAGTCCCAAGATCTAGAAAATAAGTTAAAAGTAGAGGGTTTAGTTTATCCAAAGTTTGTGTTAATCTACAATCACGAAAGATTACTTTCTGTCTATAATAATTAACCTTGAGAATATAATCCGTGACCACGCTTGTTTCTTGTCCTTCTGTTGCTGCAGCCTGAATTTTGTAGAAAACAATAATGAGATATATAACACAACAACAAAAAAGTTCCAAACGCCCAAGATCTTGAACTGCTAGCTCCTTGCTTACCTTCATATAGACATCAACATCGGGATCAGGTTTAATATTTGCGTTTTTCTCTCTTCTAGACAACTCTGCCAACATCTCTGCAAGTCATAAGACAAAGTGTTAAAATACTTGACCCAGACGAGAACAAATTAACACTTAAAATCTTGAAGTTGAAATTGGAAAGAACAATAGGTAGACATATATTACTAACCATAACGGGATCCAACCCCCTGGCATCGTGCAGAAAAAGCCAAGGTTTCTCTAACAGTCATTTCTCCTATATGGAGATCATTTTGACTGATATAAGCAGATGTTCTCTGGGGTACAAACTCGTGCATTCCATGGCCGTTGTAAGTCACCCCCCCAGAGCACTAGTTTTACATAAATGAAATGATTTTAAGTTCATATATATGGAAAAAGAAAAAAGAAATTATAAATCAAAATATATATATATATAAGTTCAAAAGTCCACAACTTTACCTGAAGCTCCTTATCAAGCTTCCCAGCCAAGGCCTTCAACAGTGTTGTCTTTCCGGAACTTGGAGGACCTAAAAGTAATGTCATTCTGCAAAAAATGCACAAAAAGACTAAGACAATGAATTGGTTGGAAGTTGGAACCACTTGAATTCACAAAATTTAACCATTTGTTCTCCTCACCTGCGAGGCTTGATGATGCCATTAAGATCATCAAGGATAGTTAGATGCTTCTTTCGATTTGGAAGAAGATTGAATAAGCTTAAGAACGACTGTAAGTTGGAACATAAATTACGATGGAGCATATATTAAGTTATTTTAAATTAAAAATAAAAGTAAAGACTAAAGAGATGTTAATTGTTGTTGAAGAATTAAGTTGTTACCTCCACTATACTAAGATGGAAATTGATGAAGCTAGGCAAAGCCCTGCTTCCTGTAAAAGCATCTGTCTCCACTGTCAAATGCTCGAATCGCACTTCTATTGTAGGCAGATCAATCCCAACTCTGAAAATTCCCAATTATCACAACCAAATTGTATAGATTATAGACTAGAATAAAAAAATGGAAAAAATCAGTGAAACAAGTTTACCTATCAATTCGGTCCTTGAGCTTCAACAAGAACTTCTCATTATCTTCTTCAGCAACTTTAACCAACCTCTCAAGTAAATGCTTTTTCTCATCATATCCAAGATTATTGACATCAACTTCGTAGGAAGCTTTGGATCCAAGAAGCAGACCTTTCTTCAAACGATCAAAAGTGGGAAGCTTTTCGAGAGAAGCCCATTTAAGAGCTTCTTCATCATCTTCTTCTCGAGAAGACTTCGAGAAAACCTCCATCCCAGTGTTCCTCCATAATGAAGCACTTGCAGCTCTTAAACTGCCCAAATTTATACTCCCTGATCTTATACTGCCCCCTCTTATGCTGCTACTAGCTTTGTATATATCAGTTCCGTCCATCGCAACCAAAACCCAGAACGAATTGAAAGAAACTCTTTGATCTGGCCAAGTAAAATAATCAAATTTGGTGGAAATTTTAACGACTCGGAAAAATGAGATGTATGGTTGTTTAGTACTCAACAGACAACAGAAGACGATTGCTGAACATGAACTATGTTTTCTTTTCCAAGGAAAATGTGATGTCCTTTTATAGTACGTGGTCTCGGCCCTCGGGGGGTGGGGTGGCGGCTTTTTATTTCCTTCCTGTTTAAAAGTCACATTTTCTTACTGTATTAATTTTCCTTATACTAATATTTTTGGAAGGAAAAATTGATTGGTTACTTCTTAAGCCACCACCCACTGTTGCTCTCTACTTTTGAAACATCAGCAATTACCAAGGAATACTAGTAGTAGTATTTAACAAGCCCATAATTTTTCATTTTCGCTTCATTGCAAATTATCATATATAATGTATGCAATTAAACCTTTAAACCTAATTGGCTATTGACTAGCATAAATATTTAATATAGCACCTATAAAATATTTAATAAAACACTTTTTAAAAAAAGTAGACTAATTGTCCTTTGTCATTTTATGAGTAAATGATAAAAAAAATTAGGATTGGTCTCAAAGCGATCACAATGACTGGAAAAAAAAAATTAGGACTTGTCCCAAACCGGTCCCAATGTCTGGAAAAAAAAATAGGACTGCTCCCAAACCGGTTCCCTGATTTATTATTTTTTTGACTGCTCACAAACCGGTCCCTATGCCTAAAAAAAACATTTTTTATTAAGATAATATAGTATTTTTACAACAAAAAATATTGTATTAAGTATTTAAGTGTTGTATTAAGCATCCCCCATTGACTAATTACTAGCCCAAAACAAAAAAAACCCCAAATAAAATTTTAAATTAGTGGAGAACAAAAGAGATTGGTTTGAGATTTACCTCTTAAAAAATCAGTAACAATAAACCGTAATTTTAAATATTCAAGGCAATACAATTTTGCCCTTTTGTTCTTCTCATACTTGAATTTGACAAAACGAAAAGAATTGATTACACCTCCTTCTTTGTTCTTTTGTTTTGTTTATATACTAGTGTGTAACCCATGCTATTCACGGAATAGTTTTTTTCTTTCTAACGTAAGTTAATATGAAACTCATGTGCAAAAATCTTACAAATTGACCTAATGAAATTTAAAAAGTTAGTGAATTAAAAAAGTAGTTACTTATATTCACTTTATTACTCAAATAAAATGTACATGAATAATTTAATAGAATTCTTATGGTTACATTAATAATTTAGTTGAATTCTTAATGTTTCGTTTAATGGGTAACACTTTGCTTTGCCTAACATCATGAAAACAACGTAGAGATGAGAGTTTTATTTTTCTTGCTTTATATAGGAATAAGTTCAACCATTTGAAAGATCTGCAGTTTATAAGTGTAAAAAATATGGTTACAACTCACTGTAGTACATTGTATCATAATTGAATAAAAAAATACTATAGAGTTAATTTAAAATTAAAGACTTTACAGGATATCTAAATTGAAAACTGACCATTGATGATTTTGTAATTTAAAATTCAATGTATCTGTAATCTACAATTAATTGTGTACAACTTCTAATTCAATAGATTTTTAAAATAAAGGTCAAAGGAAAATTTAAAACACAATTATTAACATGTGGGGTAATGTATAAATTATAATAAACAAAGTGAAGCTTCTAATTGTTTTCAAAAATAACGGTAGAAGAAAATTTAAGGAACAATTAATTAAAATTAAAGATTTTAAAGGTTAAATTGAAAACTGACAATTTATTATTCAGCAATTTTAAAATCTAATGAATCTTAACATCTTCTAATTCAATAGTTTTTTAAAATAAAAGTTGAAATAAAATTTAACCCACGTTTATTAACATGTGGGGGTAATAATGGGGTAATTTGTTCATATACATGGGTATTGAGTATCACCTTAAGTAACTTATAAAGACTTATTTTCAAACCAATTTGGTATGCACAACTGACAACTCCCATAAAACTTTAGAAGGATGGTGCATTATTTTGATTAAAATACTCCTTTTAAAAACCAACAATCTCACACTTATTTTTATTTTATTTTAAAAATCCATGTGCAAAAATCTTACAAATTGACTTAATGAAGTTTAAAAAGTTAGTCAACTAAAAAAGCAATTACTTATGTTCACTTTATTACTCAAATAAAATGTACATGAATAATTTAATAGAATTCTTATGGTTATATTAATAATTTAGTTGAATTCTTAAGGTTTCGTTTAATGGGCTAACATCATGAAAACAACGTAGAGATAAGAGTTTTATTTTTATTGCTTTATATATGAATAAGTTCAACCATTTGAAATATTCACAATTTATAGGTGTAAAAAATAGGAGTTACAACTCACAGTAGTACATTGTATCAGAATTGAATTAAAAAAATGCTACATAGTTAATTTTAAATTAAAGACTTTACAGGATATCTAAATTGAAAACTGGCAGTTGATGATTTTACAATTTAAAATCCAATGTATATGTAATCTACAATTAATTGTGTACAACTTCTAATTCAATAGTTTTTTTAAAATAAAGGTCAAAAGAAAATTTAAAGCGTAATTATTAACATGTGGGGTAATGTATAAATTATAATGGACAAAGTGAAGCTTCTAATTGTTTTCAAAAATAACGGATGAAGAAAATTTAAGGAACAATTAATTGAAATTAAATATTTTAAAGGCTAAATTGAAAACTAACAATTTATTATTCAGCAATTTAAAATATAATGAATCTTTACATCTTCTGATTCAATATCTTTTTTAAATAGAAGTTGAAAGAAAATTTAATCCACGGTTATTAACGTGTGGGGGGTAATAATGGGGTAATTTGTTCATATACATGGGTATTGGGTATCACCTTAAGTAACTTATAAAGCTTTATTTTCAAACCAATTTGATATGCACAAATGACAACTCTCATAAAACTTTAAAAGGGATGGTGCATTATTTTGATTAAAATACTCCTTTTAAAAACCAACAATCTCACGCTTATTTTTATTTTATTTTAAAAATCGTATAGACAAAGAAAATATGAAATACATAATAAAGGTGACAACTTTCTTGAAATGCATCGACACGTATTTTTTGGACTAAATATCCATAGTAAAGTCGTGTTCCGCTCGGTTTATTAGTTAAATATTCATAGTAAATTATAAAATTGTATATAAACATGTTATTTCTTAAGTAAATATTTTATATGAAATCCATATCTTTGATATTAATACTGGAAAGCAATAATATTTTAACAATACACAGATATTTTTTATTTATTAAAATTACTTTTATCAATAATACACAATAGACTCTCAAAAAATTTGATACCAAAATTGAAATTGAAAAAACAATCAAATGTCAAAATCAAGACTAAAATAAAAACCAATTTACATCGAGTTGCAAATCTCAAATTTGGAATCATGACGAAATTGAAGAAAAAACATAAAATAAACAAAATCATAACTTAAGAAATAAGAATAAATAAAAACTAAAATAACTGTCAAAATAAAAATCAAAAGCAAAAGATGAAAACCAATATAAGAAACACTAAGAAAAAATCAAAACTAAAACTAAAATCAATACCCAAACCAAAAAATATAATCAGTCAAAATAAATATATCTTCATCTAAACATAAGCAAAATCAAAAAATCAAAATGTCAAAACTAAAACCGAAAACAAAAGCACAATCACAACAAAAATAACAAAATGTTAAAACTAAAATCATATCTAAAATTAAAATTTTAAAAAAAAACTATTACCAAAAACATTTGAAAAACAAATTTAAAAAATTAATAGCAAAAAAATCATGAAAACGGATGCCAAGAGAGACATCTAAACTTTGGTATTATTTAAAAAATGAAAACCAACCCAAAATTATAAAGATCCGGCAAAAAGAGTTTTATCGTTTTCTTCAATGAGTCGGTTTTCAAAAGAAATAGAAGAAGAGAGGAAAGAAAAAAACATGAGTAAGCTTATAGTGTAAATAAATTATTTAAGGCTCTTGACATCACTTTCATAGTCTTTGATTCATTTGCAGGTGAAGTGAGATATTCAATTCTTTGAAGGGTGAAGCAAATGTGCCAATTTAGTTTTAGAGTGAGCCAATGATGAGTATTTATTAGAAGAAGAAAGAGCTTCGGTTAGTGCCTCTATTTGAAACATAATGTCATGAATTCATAAACACAAATTATACAACTCTTTAAATTAATTGTTAAAGTTCTTAATTGCCGTCCTTTTGGCTCCTTCTCCTAGTAGCTAAAGTCCTTAGCTATTGTTTATTATAGAAAAGACTTTAAGTAAAGATCTCCATAGTTATATATAGCTATATGATAATACAATTTATCATATTAATTATTAATAGGTAATAGTTGGAAGATAATGAGTCATACATGAATGACTAAAAATCAAGATTTATCTAAAGTAGATGAGGTGGCACAACCATAATGCTTCTCACCATATATATATATATATATTTCCTACTTTGCTGGCTTAATTAATTAAAAATCGAAGCACGGAATAAGGGTGATAAAATAGGTGTTATGGATAATCATGGGTTAGTTTATTATCCATAGATAATAAATTAACACATAATTATCCATAACACATATTTTGCCACCCCTAACATGGAAACAGCAAGCCACCCAAATGCATCAAGCGGAATCCCGCATTATTACTGTACGTGTATTTCAAGTTACAAATAGACTCATTTATCTATATAGTATATTAAGTGGTATATGGATTTAGGGGCCCTATTTTGGGATAAAAATTTGGGTTGGTCCATTTTTCCAAGTTTCTAATCGCTAAAATACAGTATTCTTTAAAAAAACCAAAAAAAAGTTATTTTTGGACGCGAAAACACTGCGATACCCTAAATGAGCAATAGACGCGCTACATAAAGTTTATATATCGCGGTGCAAAGTTTATAAAGTGCAAGTTTATATATAACGGTGCAAAGTTTCTTTCATCAATTAATTTTACATATTTTTACACCGCGATTCAAAGATTCATTTTGAAATATTTTTTACAGCAAGTTTATATGTCCCGGTACAAAGTTTATAAAGTGCAAATTTATTTATAGCGGTGCAAAGTTTTCTTAATAAATTAATTTTACATATTTTTGCATCGCGATTCACAAATATATATTCACCGCAATTCAAAGATTTTGAAAGATATACCGCGGTGCACATATATTGTTAATCAGTGTTCATAACAATTAATATTTATTAGTTTTTACATAATTTAAGTTTTAATAGAAAAATTAAAGTAAATAGATATTTGTATCGCGGTACAACTTTTTATATATCACGGTTCATAGTTTTTATACTATTAAACTACGGTGCAAAAATTAATGTACTAAAATTGATGAATCGCGGTTCAAAAATAGACTAGCAATTACACTATTGAACTGTGGTGCAAAAATTAATAAACTAAAATTGATGAATCACGTTTCAAAAATAGACTAGCTGTTACACTATTGAACCGCGGTGCAAAAAATAATACGATAAAATTGATGAATCGCAATGCAAAAATAATGATCTCCGTAGCGCGCCTACGGTTCATTAAGGGTATCGTAGTCATTTTGCCACCAAAAATGACTTTTTCCGGTTGAAAATAAAAAGAATATACTTTAGCGATTAAAAGTTTCAAAATGTGGATCGACCCGCAATTTTTTCTAAAAACTTTGGGGGTAGTTGCCTAGTAGGTCTAGGCCCAGGGTCGGCCCTCGTTCTTACGCTTAGATTAGACACAATTTTGAATGTTTTACGGATCTTAATTTGTAAGACGGAGAATCACTCTCTCACACCTTAATCACCAACACACGAAGAGTTAGGTAAGATGATTCATTTTATAAATAATTATCCGTAAGACTGTCTTATTCAAGTGTTTTCCCACAAATTTTTATTTGTCAATTACATTGCCCCACCTTAGCTGAAAGAAATCGATCAAACTCATGTTTTGTAAAAACAAGACCAATTTTTATGCTATTTGTTCAATAATCTTAATTACTTGAAACTAATATCGTTGTTAAAAACAAAGTAATACTACTAGATGATTCGTATCATTGCCAATATTGTTGACATTTTCAAAAAACGATTCCTAGCTTGATGTCTACGGCTACCAAAATTTCAAGAAAAATAAAAGAGACTATTATTTATCTAATCATTTTCTTATATTTTATTGGCTCTCTAAAATCTGCGGTGATTTTGAGGACAATGTTAGTAATCTAATTTTTAGTTGAGCAGTGCTAAATCCGGATCAAAAGTATTAAATGCTTCCTAAATCATTTAAAAAAGACATATTAAGCCTTCATATATCTTGGCTCCAAATTAAGATATTAATTGATCTTAATCTGTGTCAATTAAAATCAATCTCAACTCTCTTATTTATAATGCAAATTATAATCAATCTCATTTGCAATGCAAACTGTCTACCTTAATTGTAATTTATACAACAAATTGATAAAATTTTAAACATTTCTTGCAAAAAAAAAAAAAAGATTTTGTAAGCAGATATTAAAAAAAAAATAGTTTTCTTTTGTATTATCTATTTATAAAAAAAAATAAACATTAATACATTATTTTTTTCAAAAGTGGCGCCCAAGATGGGTGATATTATTTAAATAGTGTCGCCCACTATATTTAAATAGTGTCTGTTTAAAAAATTGAATTATCAGTATCAATTTTAAGTTTTTAAACCATTTTAAAAAACTTTTATGATAACAAATGAATAGAAGAATTAATTATATGGTTTGATTGGATTCATTGTTGTGGGTAACCTTCTATCTTTTCCACATAAATTTTTTTATTCATGTGAAAGGGTATTTTAGGTAAAAACACCTCTTTATTATTTTAAATATTACATAACTGTCCATATTGAGCCAGATCAAATTGACCCATAAAGATTTATTATTTTTAATCAAGGCTCTTCAATTAGTACTGTTGTATTTTACTTATAAACAAAACTTTGGACGTTGTACAATGAAGTGCCTCAGTTAAAAATTAAAGTGTTAATAGCATAGCTCTAAGATAATAATTTCGAACATTAAATGTTTGGGACCTCACTTTTTTATCTCATTTTTTTCATTGATGATTTTTATATACGAAATGTTTTACCTACAGTATCGTTAATTGATGCAGTTAAATGTTAAATTTTAGAACGTCAATGGTGTTACTTTTCATTATGGCATAAACATAGGAATTGAAAGACCGTCTTACAGATATTGACGGATCCCCTAATTCGATCCACTGTATATTAATGGATTAAGGTGTAACAGAGTGATGTCTCGTCTTATAAATTATGATTTATATGATTGTCTCACATAAAACTCAGTCTTTCATTATTAAAGATCGTGTTAAGTCGCTAACAAGTATCTAAACAGCACTATTTAAAAATCAGATTTATAAGCTTACTCTCTTCTAATCCACTAAAGTGGCCTTAGAAAAGTTCACAAGACTATTAAGCATATTTACAATACAATTTTTTTCTAAATTTTAATTAAAAAATTACTTTAAAACTTTAAATGTGGAGTTCTATTTTCTTTAGAAAATATAGAAGACTTAGGGTGTGTTTGTCTTCATGTCATGATTTAAAAGCTTTGTTTTAGATTTTAAGTTTATTTTTGTAAAAAGAAACGATAATGGAAACGAGATAAGGAGGAAAGTTGTGGGACCAAGAAAAAAATTATAAACCACCAAAATTAGGTCTTAAATCACAAGTAAAAGAGGGTCTTCCAAAATTAAAATATTTAGGATTGAATATTTAGGAATATTTATAAATATATTTTATATTTTGAATATATTTAATGTACAAGCAACTAAAATAATTAATTGAAATATTAAACTTTGTTACATCTCTTTATGGCCAATATGCCAAGAAAGATCGATAAGTTGAATAATTAGTACTCCATCTGTTTTGTGTAAATAGTGCATTATTTTATTTTAGAATGTTTTATTTAAAAAGTTAATTTTTAATTTAGGATTTTTAAGATTTTCTTTCATATTAAAAAATAATGTTTTTCGAATTTTCTTTACGACAGATTCGTTAAATTTTGGTTGGTCCAAACTTCCCTCAAATTTTGAGGACTACAGTTATCATAGTACCCTCATAGAATACAAAAAATACTACTTTATGCATTCTTAAATTATTGTTATGTTTTAATTTTTTTAAGTCAAGCCAATTAGTTGTCTTCTAAATATAAATTTGATATACTTCTTAACTTATTTTAAATTTTAAAACATGTAATACGTTTTTTTATGATTTTTTTAAAAATTAAAATATCTCTTCAAAATAATTTTAAAAAATATATACGTCCTATTTTTTATTTGAAAAAGTGATCATTTGACTCATGGTAAAACAAGACAAACTTCTAGAAATTTTATGTATTTTAAAATTCAAAAGCTGCCAATGTCTACAAATTTAGCAATAATCAATGTTGAGTTTTTGAATTACTCACTCAACAATTCAACATTAAAAAAGTTTTTGGGTGCTCATAAACTTTTATATGATTGATAATGCATCAAATATAAACTAATGCTAGAATAGAATGGTTTGACTGATCAATTATAGAGCTGAGGTTTATCTAAGTATACGATTTTAGGTAGTTTGAAAATAAAATTAATTCTAAAAATCATCTTTATGTAGTTTATTAAAAAGCATTACTAAGCTAGACGTGGCAAGTTGTGTATAATGGTTGTACATGATTAATTGATTATCCATTAATTAAGATAGTTTTGGGTAATATTAAAAAGTATCTGTCAATCTTAATGAATAATCTTGAATATTCCCAAATATAGAACATGGGAGGATGTCTTTTCATCATTCTATAATCCTTCGATTAAAAAAAAAACGTCATCCCCGTCTTATGCAAAGAATCTCTAACGCTTAATCAATCTGTCATATTCAGATCTTTAAGATTTCCTTTTCTTTTCTTTTTATATATTGTAAATAAAATTTTGCTAGTGATCTGTAGTATTCAACTTTATATTTTGATAATTTTATAATTGTAGTGTTAGATTTTTTTTCTTTATATTTCAAGTACAATATAAAATACAAATCTTTAATTAAGATTTGTATTTATCATATATGTTTTTTTTAAAAAAATTTATATATATATATATATATATATATATATATATATATATATATATATATATAAATAGGACTTAAAATTAAAATCTTGCAATGATTTTATATTTATTTTATTTTTTGAAGAACATCTTTGGTTTATCTTCCACTCAAATTGTAAAAAATATTTCAATAATGAAAAGATGGTCAAGATCCATATTTATTGTGATTGAATATGTATTGTATAGCAGTATACATCATGATCCATATTTTTTATAGTATACTGTTGAAATAATTGAATATGTATTTTTTACACCAGACTCTTGAACTAAATTGAATATGTATTGTAATAAATATATACGGGTGCCTTTGCTTCATTTACGACCAGGTTTTTTATTATGATTTCGTTTATAAAAAAATATATATTTATTTTATTTATATAGATAGACAAATGAAAGTGGTTCACTTGCCAAGAAATGCTTCACCTTTTGGTTCCATTTACTATACATTCGATTAATTTGTTTCCAAAAATGAAGAGTTGTCCCAACAATATAAATTGAAATAAAAGAGGTGAAAAATATGGAAACTTACATTTTCAAGGCAGGGCACAATTTTTAATACTTTATGTTTTTAAAAATGTATTTTAGACGAGAAAATATTATATGCAGTGTTACGTGCTTCTGTGTGTATATATATATATATATATATATATATATATATATATATATATATATATATTGGGCGGTTAGCTGACAACCCAACCCATTATAGTATCAGGTACTAGGTTATTACCCGTGCGATGCATGATTGATTTAGGGTTATTTTTGAAACTTAATTTTGTAAATATAATCTACAAGCTATTTGAATGAACCAACAACAGCAAGATGTTCACAATATTAATAAATTAAAAAAATCGTAAGATCACACCGAATTATCAAACCAAAAATTTATGCGAATTACAAAATCGAACTAATATTCTTAGGAAGATGAGAGGAAGTACCACGACAGACTCGTCAATGAGGTGCTTGATGGTGGGTAAGTATTTTGTAGTGGTTGTTTATGGTTTTGGTAGAGCACGTTTAATCAACTTGAATAAAAACCTATTTTAAATTGATCGAGTTTTGGTAAAATAATAAAAATTAAAAAAACTTACCATGACAATTGAGGAATTGTAATCAAATGAAACTTATCTAAATCAAATGTGATAAAATATATCCGATGCAACCCGATTTTGGCCGCAAAAAAATGGTAAAAAAACAAATTATCATGAGAATTTAAAAGTTTTAATCAATTGAAACACGTCTAAATCAAATGTGATAAAATTTATCCGTAAAAAAACTTTTACCATAAAAATTTGGAGTCCTAATCAAGTTAAACATGTTTAAATCAAATGTGATAAAATCCATCTGGTATTAACTGATTTTAACAACAAAAAATGGTTAAAAAAAACTTTTATCATGCATAAAGGATGGACCAATTTCAAAATCTATCAATTTTTTATTTTTGGCAGCAAAAAAAAAAAAGAATTTGTATATATATAATATTGTATACATAGTTTTAATATTTTTTTTTTGCAAAAGTTATTTATAATAAGATGATTTTCTAAACTTGTAACAAATAATTAAAATTTTTAATTAGAATAATTTTTAAAAAACGAAAAATAAGATAAATATTCAAAATTAATCATATGAATATGTAATTGAAAGGTTAAAACCTATGACAATTGATAAAATCTACCCGCAAAAAAAATTTACTATGAAACTTTAGAGTACTAATCAGGTGAAACTTGTTTAAATCACATGTAATAAAATATATCCTGTAAAAATTGGTAAAAAAAACTTTTATCATGTATAAAGGAGGCATTCGTTTTAAAATATATCCGGTTTTAATTTTTGGCAGAAAAAAATATAATTAGAGTAATTTGAAAGAAATAAAATATAAGGTAAATATTCAAAATTGACCATGTGAATATGTAATTGAAATATAAAAAGTAATGAGAATTGATAAAATCTATTCGCAAAAAAAAAATTTACCATGAAAATTTGGAGTCATAATCAAGTGAAACACCTCTAAATCAAATGTGATAAAATTTATCTCGTACTAACCAATTTTGGCAGCAAAAAAAATAATAAAAACTTTTAACATTTATAAAGGAGGTACCAGTGTTAAAATCTATCCGGTTTTAATTTTCGGCACCAAAAAATAAGAAAAAAAATACAAATTCACAAGAAGGTGTCACGTCAAAGCACATCAATCATTTAAAACTTTCAACTTTCACTATAAAGTCGTCATGTGGTAGAAGTGACTTCTTTTTTTAATATTAGTTAATAGATAAATAATAAACTATTAATTATTGATTAATAAATATAGATTAGTAGAAGAACAAATAACATAAAATTGCCCCGTTGATAATTTGTATAAATTAAATAGAAGGAAAATGAAAAGAGATGAAAATTGAAGAGTTTCAGTCAAATTAAACTTGTATAAATTGCATAAGATAAAATCTAGTTTAATTAAGAGATATTTGGAAAAAACAAAAACAAAATCCTAAATCTCTATCATAAATTTACTCCTAACACTATATCCTAAATCTATCTTATCAAATTTGTTTTAGGATTTTTATCTTATCTAATTAAATTTATAATTTTTATCTTAAACTAATCAATGTTGAAAAAAAGAAAAAAACTTACTATTTCAAAAGTGACACGTGGAAACACCGAATTTTTTTAAAACTTTTAACTTTTCACAGAAAGTTGTCACGTGGCAGTAACGACTTCTGTTTTAGTAATAATTATAGATTTATTGGGTAACCTAATTAAAATTTATTATAGTATTGAATACATAAATAATTAATCCAATAAATTATTTTTAACTAATAGAAATATAGAATAGTTGAGCGAGTAAAATTGATTAAAAAAATTGTTATTCCTAACTAAAGTGTTTGTGTAAAAACAACGTACTCCCTTAGTCCTAGATAAACGTTCCTAGTGGGTAAAATACAATTATTAAGAAATATAATTAATAATGTGTTATAAAATATTTATAATACAATACAGCTCATAGTTACATATGTGTAATTGACTAAAGTTATTTAGGGGCTGAGATTGATTCTTTTACAGAGATCATACGGTCATTATCACTCCCCGAGTTCACATGTGTGAAAGACGGTTAAGTAACTACCCCCTCTCTCTTTCCAACTCCCCCCACTATTCACGATTGGTGGCCACTAATCCTTCCTCCACCAAACCCAAAGTTATTTAGGGGCTGAGATTGATTCATTTATTGAGATCCTACGGTCATTATCACTTTCCGAGTTCACATGTGTGAACGGCGGTTGAGGAACTACCCTCTCTCTCTCTCTCTCTCTCCAATTCCCCTCACTATTTACGGTTGGTGGCCGCTAATCCTTCCTCCACCAAACTCACGTCCCTTTTTTTTCAATATTTTAATTAATTAATCAATTTTATACAAAAAATTTCGTAAGTTTTGTAATTTGAAATATTTGTTTTTTTTTTCTTTTTAACTGTTATCGTAATTAACTTAATCAATTTATTTTTTGAAACTGAATCACAATTTAATTTATGTCTAAGTTTTGAATATTTCTATTTTAATTTTTTTCTTTTTAATTGTTATCGTAATTAACTTAATCAATTTAATTTTTTTCCGACCCATAATTTCGTATACAAATAATTTTAAAAAAAAATCGTAAGTTTTGAAATTTGAAATATTTGTTTTTTTAAACTGTTATCATAATTAACTTAGACAAATTATAAGTAAATATTAATTAATTTCCACATTATCTGCTTTATTTATTGATAAATTCACAAATTGGTGTCGTGTCATCGGCACGGGCAAGAGTACTAGCATCCTAAAGATATTTGGTCAACCCGTTCCTTATTTTTTGAGATTAACAAATCTATATTATAAAACAGTTTAGTAATCGACTAGGGCTATTCAAAAGTTAAGTTTAAACTATCTTAAAACATTTAACGGTTAAGATTCACCATCACATTCACATTTGTGAGTAGTTATCCATTTGGTTAACTCATTCTTTTTTCTTTCCTATTACAAGTCACCTCTACAATCTATATTATAAAGAAGTTAGGCATATTCACAGGTCAGGATTTAATTTTTTTTTTACTATCATCCTACGACTAACATTTATTTGGGTAACCTCATCTTCTGAGTTTCCTTATACTATTAGAATTAGGTTTGGATCCCCTTTTATACTCAAACCATTTTTCCTACTATTATCCTACGGCTGTCATTTATTTGGGTAACCTCCTCTTCTGGGTTTTCTTATCTATAATATAAAACAGGTCAGTCAGTTACAAAAAGTTAATTATCGGCCAAGATTGGTTTTTATCAAACACAATTACTGGCAAACATTTAATCTTACAATCTCAACCGTTTTTATCACCTTTTTTTCCATCTCTATTTTATCTCTACAATCCTTTTATCTATTCATCAGTTTCTATGAGATCTACTCTTTTACTACGAAAATTAGATATTATAGTTTTATGGTTGCAAAAATTTGTATTTGTATTTTTTTTCTTTTTATTTGTTATCGTAATTAAATTAATAAATTTAATTTTTTTTCGACCCGTAATTTCGTATACAAATATTTTTTAAAAAAAATATCGTACGTTTTGTAATTTGAATTTTTTTTTAATTGTTACCGTAATTAACTTAATCAATTTAATTTTTGTCCGACCCATTTTTTCGACCCGTAATTTCGTATACAAATTATTAATTAATCCCTCCGATCCGAGCAAAGATGTCCCGTTTGAAAGTCAATTTTTTTAGAAAATAATATTTTTAGTAGTTCATTAATAATAAAATGACATTTACGATTTTACAAATATTTAGTTGTAGTTTTTTTAATTGATTGCTATCGTAATCAACTAAATCTCAATTTAATTTATATCTGGCTTAGATTTATTTTTTTTATAAAAAAATTGTTCGTAAGTTTTGTAATTAATTTTTGTAATTTAAAATATTTGTATTTTAATTTTTTTTATTGTTATCACAATTAACTGAATCAGTTTATTTTTTGTCCAAAAAAAAAATTAGTTTCTAAGTTTTGTAATCAACTTTTGTAATTTTGAATATTTGTATTTTAATATCTTTATTTTCTTAAAAATTGTGTTTAGTTTCCCTTATTGGTCTGAAATCTTTGTGATTTCGATTTCAAAATAGTATTTAGTTAGTTCACTCTGTCTTATTCAATTTATTTTGTGGTTTTTGTTTGCGGATATTTTCATTTTTAAGTTTATTTCAATTAGCATATGTTTGGTTGGTGTGTGTGTGAGAGAGAGAGAATATTTTTTGATGCTTAATTATACTCTTTTAAGATAAGTTATAAATTTTCTTTTAAGATGAGTTATAAACTTTTACTACCAATAAAATATATTATTTCTTTAATTTTTGGGATGTTAGTGTGTAATTTACATTAAGAATATATTAATTTATTTTCATCATGCTCGGTTCATACATTGATCATGCTCATACTGGCACCGTGTCATCAGCACAGGCACAAGTTTATTTTTATAAAATACTACACATCTTCTTATTGTTGTGGTTTCGTTTGTTGGGGCATGTGTATTGGTTTCTAATGATTTAATTGCCATTTTTTTAGCTTTTAGGATTGATTAATTTTGATCAAAATGCATCTCCGTTCATCTGTTATATTTTATATGATAATATGTGGGAGGATTCGAGTTTTGCAGATGAAGCAGAAAATTTGGTTAAATGAATCTGTTTGAATTTTCTTTGTGTTATGTGTATGTAGAAATGATGGACAAAGTTATTGCATCTCATGCTTCCAAACCAACAATTGTTGTTAAGCAAGAACCCCCGGAATAAGAAGACCGACTTTTCATTATTGAGAAAACAATAAAATTTTCTTTTCGTATTTTAACAGTAGTTACAATTAAAATATTTATTTCTTGGTTTTCTTATGAAATAAATATCGAAATAAAATATTTTATTTTTGTTAGGTATTTGGCTTTTCTCCCCTTTTCGTTGTGTAGTGTACATATATCCAACTCATATAAATTATAAGTAAATATTAATTCATTTCCACAATATATGCTTCATTTATTGATAAATTCTCAAATTGGCATTGTGTCATCGGCATGGGTAAGAGTACTAGTTTATATTACAATAGAGTTCATTTTCACACATGTGTAATTGACTAAAACTATTTAGAGGTTGAGATTAAATTATCTTAAAAAAATTAATTGTTAGAATTCACTCTCACATTCACATGTGTGAGAGTGATTATCTACTTTTAATTCTCTATTTTCTCTCACTCTGTTACAAAGTCACCTCCTACAATTAATATTATAAGCAGTCACACTTTGAGATTAATCTTCTAAGCCATTATTACCCCTTACAAAACATCAATCTTACATTAATATATATCTATATTACAATAGAGTTAATTCTCACACATGTGCAATTGACTAAAGTTGTTTAGATGTTGAGATTAAATTATCTTTAAAAAATTAATGGTTGGGATTCACTCTTACATTGACATGTGTGAGAGTGGTTATCCACTTTGAACTCTCTATTTTCTCTCACCATGTTACAAAGTCATCCTCTACAATTAATATTATGAACAGTCACACTCTGAGATTAATTTTCTAAACCATTACCCCTTACAAAACATCAATCTTACCATAATATAATCTCACAATAGAGCTCAATTGATTGACTGAGACTATCTGGCCATGATGATTGATTCCGACACAAAATCAAACGTTCATATTTCAGTTACACATATCTCCTTACAAATAACTCCTCTCAACTATGGGTCGAGTTCGAATACCGCCACTCAACTACCATTTGAAGTAATGTACCCCTCAACTGTAACATTTTTTTTAAATCGTACTTTCTATTTAGACGTTGTCGTTTCAATTGACGAAATCAAATATATTTGCATTGTTCCATAGGCACGGGCACAAAGATCTAGTATTGTTACAATAATACTCATTACACATACTCTCTCTCTCTCTCATTAATTATGTACACATTACACTTACTCTCTTTTTACGATGTGTAATAATGATAATATTAAATGAAGAGATATATTAAGAAGAATGATAATATAAAATTTATATATCAAAAATCTTTAGAAACATCCCAAAATAAAAAACATATAAGCATTTATCCAGGACGGAGGAGTATTACATAATAAGTAGGTCTCATATGAAATTATCTTATAAATTTTAAATCGTAAGACATAATCTAACAATCTCACAATTTAACCCACTATTATACTATATGTTAAAAGAAAAAGATTTATTTAATATAAAATACATATAAAATCGTTAATTGAGCGTTTTTATCTAAAATAGTTAATAGTTGAGAATGATAAATTACAAAAAAGTACGAAGTGGATATTGCGAAGATATTTCTTATTAGAAGCCATCGGTCAGCACTGAGCAGTAGCACGCCTAAAAGAAGCTTCCATTATTAGGCATTAGTGATGAATAATCTCATTCAATGCCATTATAAAAGCAAAATCAGGTACATTCAATTATACATTAATTCATGTGCGTCATAGCTTTGCATAACCATCCTCCTTTGACTTTACGCCCTGTATGTATCCCATTCATTTTCATTCCCATAGGCATAAATGAAGTTCACGGTCACTTATGACCTAAGAATGGTCGATGAGTAATGTTAGAATCACTTAATAAGTATTTAAATTTATGTATCAAATAATATAATTTTTAATATGTTATCTTATTTGGTATTTTATGGGCTCCACTATAAGTTAAAAAGTTATGTTAACAATATAATACATAAGATGTCATATTATTTGGTACCTAAAATTAAGTGTTATTAGAGTGGTCATAGCATTACCCATGGTAAAATAGATGTTATAGATAAATACTCCCTCTTAATAATCGTTCTGGTTAATTCGGCGCACAATTAAAAAAAAAATAATTGACTTGATTATTTATATTGGTTTAATGTGTAGTTTTCTTTAAAGTTTATGTGTATGTGGTCCATAATTAAAGTAGAGTGAAAAAGTAAGGATAAAATAATAAAAATAATATTTTTAAAAAATAAGTTTTAAATTAAATATTTATTTTGAGATGAATAAAAAATAAAAAGATAACGATAATTTAGTGATTGAGGGAGTATAATATAAGGGTCTGGTTAAACAGATTGAAAGGGGAGCCCAACTCTCCTATATTGAAAGCTCTAGCATTACCCACGTGCACATTTACAGACACATATATTATTTTATTTTTTAATTTTATAAACCTAATCCCTTCAAGTTTATGTTTATATATGCGTTGGACTGCACATTTCCTTTCCCTATAAAGTCACTAACGGTTTGTAAAATATAATTTGTTGGTTTGTATCTTTACATGCAAATAATGTAATGTCTAACCAATAAGTTGCAATCTTATATGAATTTAAAAGGAAATATTAAAATAACTATCACTCTCTAAATAATTTAACATTTTTGTCGTGGATTGAGGGCTCTAGCTCCAAAGTTTAATGCTCCACTATTGTATGTGCCTTTTACATCATAGGATGGTGTAAAATGCAAGTTGTTGTTTAATATGACTATGACTAAAAGTATATTAAATCCATTCTAGTACTGAACTTTATATTAGCTTTAATAATGATCATGCTTTAGCATACGATGCTTGGGGCCACTCTATCAATAACTAACGTCAATGGCCCCTCAACTATGTATGTATGAACAGCAATAGCACTCTAAACAATCAATAAACATGTAAGTTGGTCCCTCAAAGCTCTCATCGTTTAGATAGGCATTCCCATTTCCCATTACTATACATTGATAACAAATACTAGTCCTTTTTTCACTTTTTATCCATTTGATCTTTGTGTTTTATAGTGCAGGGGAGGTATCTATGTTGCATTGAATTGAACAAGGGGGTGGGTCACAAAGGAATTATAATTTAAGGTGGCTCCAATTTTACATGTCCAATCGTTCTATTGCACCCCACTCCCCACTCCCCCAAAAAAGAAAATTTTAAAAAAATGTATGATTAGGTGCTGGATTTGTCTCCATCCTCTTTTTTTTGGAACTAGGGCCGGCGATATAAGGTACCTTACTTGCCGGTCTGTGACTCTGTGTGTGTGGTGCGGTGCTGTTTTCTTATACAAAGTATTTTTTTTAAAAGCATCACGTTTATTCAACTAAATTACTTAAATTCGTGGATGTTGCATTTTCTAAAAACAACATTTAAAAAAAAACTTTTCTCAATAAGAACTAAAAAATTGTGTTTCTTACCGTAAAGTTTAGATCCATTCACGGTAAAATGGACTTTGACACAAAATGTAACCAATGGGATGGCACTAAGATAAGCCAAATTGTGGAAGGGCATTGAAACTTGGCCAAACCATGGGGGTGGCGTTGTATTTTCTACAATAAATTCTAAATGGATGCTACTACTTACTAGCTAGTTTTTAACTTTTTATGATTAATTAATAATAGTCGGGAATACGAATACCAATAATTATTTTTGAAAATAGTGATAAAATTGTTTATTAGGGCATTTTGATGTATCAAAAATGAAAAAGAGCACAAGAGGACTTGTAAATGAATGTGAACTCCTACGACACGCATCACGCATGCAGTTGAGGCCTGAGGATCTAGAATCTAGAATCTAGATTAAGGAGGGTGTGGGTCAAATTGACTTAGCTAAGTTTACGAAATTTTCTTAAACACCTCTTGAAGTGTTTTCAAATTATCAAATCACCCTTCTCAAATTGGGAGCATTAGCTTTTAAAATGTTTTAAAATAGAATTTACTCAAACCCCACTCCTTTAACTTTGAAAGAGAAAAACTATAGACAGTTCATTTTTAAAAGTTTTTAACTACTTTACACATTGATATTTTTTTGAAATAGAAAAAAGATAAATCATTTATCACAATTTATGAAAGTATTTTATTTTGTACTTTTATATCAAAAAAATAATTTAAAGCAGAAAAGTAACGGGAATATGAAATGATTGCAAACTTTAAGTAGCTGTAGCCTGTAGGGCTCCTTCCATACTTGAAAGATAATTTCAACTTTCAAGCAACGTGAACGTATTGAGTAGTTTTGAGTTGAAAAATACGAACATGAAGAGGCTCAGCAATTAAGGATGGGATTGGGAGGGTTCAACATAGACTCCAAAGATCTGTGATTTTCACCTGCCCTTCTAGAAAGGGTACTAGAGAGAGAAAGCTTCGTGGGTCATTACAAAAGTCCAACCATTAAGTAGATGCTATCTAGAAGTCAATATTTTCCTAAGCGTCATCGAGTGAGTCAAAGGTCTATATCACACGTTTATACAAAAATAGAAAGTTCAAAAGAAAAGGAAAAGGAAAAGGAAAAGTTGGCCCGGGAGAAGGGAGATTGATATAAGTTATAACTCTCGCTTACATACATGAAATGACTTTAAAGAATTTTTACATTTTGTTATATTACGTTTTTTTTTTTGAATAAAAATGTTATTGTATTTTAAAAAAAATTGTAGGTTTACTTTCTTAGGACCAGTTTAAAATACACTAATATTTTTTAAAAAAGTAAGACTATTTATTTAAGACAAACCAAGAAGGTGAGAGGAATTATTTTCTTGGGATGGTGGGGAGGGAATATGTTATTTTATAAATCAGACAAATCATATATTATACTAATATTAATAATAAAGTTAATTATCAAATCAAAGCAAATCTAGGAACGGATTTAACCCCAATGTTGAAAAATGAGAAAATAGTTGAAAACGAATGTGTGAAAGACTGTCAATCTAGTCTCTAGGATTAGTGGTCGTAGATGATGGGCCAACCCCGTTTCCCTATCTTTCTAGACAAAGGACAAAAGGCTTCATATTTACAAAAATATTGAAAAGTATTATGAACAGAAATGACATCACGTGAACTTTGCTTGTCAATGGCAAATAGCAGTCCCACCGCCACCGGTTTCGTTTTTCCACACATTAATGCTACTACTAGGCTACTTCCAAGAAAGAGTTGGGAAATTGGGATATCTGAGGATGAGCAATGCCCTTCAAACTCAAAGCCACGACACTGCCACATCACACATTTGACAGGTACGAGGTAACAGGTTGATTCAACGCATATATTCCTGCAAGCTCTCAACTGACTCCAGATGCTCTATCCCCAAATGCAATTCTATCATTTCCACCGTGCTTAAACTTAGTTGCTTCCGATGAAACAAACTACAAGGACAAAATATGAAACTCACTGTTGTATCCACCCAATTCCAAAGTGTCCATGTGGTTCTATGGCAAATCCAATAAATCCTTCCTCGTCATTCTAATTGATTGGTTCCATTTGTAAATAGTTGACTCAATCTTTCCTTGTATATTGGATGATTGTGTATATCACCATATTTTGTAACGTATATCTCTAGCTAGGGTCTCTATTCTTTATGTGTGCATAAATACTACATCAAGTTATTAATGAAAATAATCTTTTTGCTATTTTTCTCTTTATGGTATCAGAGCAACGTGATCAACACATCTCAAACTTTTTCCATGGCATCCCACAACTCTCCTCCGTCATCCCAAACTCCGCCGAGTCTAACAACCCAATTATCTTGGTAAACCTCTCACACTGCAAAACCCTTACTCCTCTCACCTATCTTTCGTGGTCTCTCCAAGTCACCTCTGAGGATGCCCACTCTAAGATGACCTAGATGCCCACATATTCCTTCCATGCTTTTAAAAAGTGAACGGCTCTAATGCCCCTTTAATAATTAATATAATATATAATATAATAAATATATGTATATATAGTAGAAAATTCGACCTGCATTGATTACTTGATTAGCATTCAGTTACTAGTTGTCTATGGAAGGACACCAGCCCATGAAACCACTCACGGAATAGGCAATTCAACCGCCTCATTTGAGCCCATGCCCGGTGCCCTACTTGGCACCTTAGACTTTGCCGTTGCCCCACTTGTTTACCAACTTGCCACCACCATTTCTCGCCAAGCTTGGAACATCCTTAAGACCACCTATGCCAATCCATCCGGTGGTCACATCCTCCAACTCAAACACCACCTTGATTCCATCACTCAATCCACCCTCTCCATGCATCACCGAATACATGCACTCAATCAAATCATTAACCGACAAACTAGCCATTCTTGGCAAACCCATGGACTTGGAGGATGTCGTAGCCAAAGTCTTAAAAGGACTTGACCATGAATCCTATAAACCCATCATTGATTACGTCGAGGCAGGGCAAGAGACAACCCCATCTCCTTTGAAACCGCTTCACAAAAAACTTATCCACCATGAACTCACCTCGAACAACAACAACCACCACCCTCTCTGTCTGCCGGCCATGCCCCAACCTACCCCAAACACACGCCTACCGTCCATTCCCGAAACCATCATATACTCCCCCCCCCACCAACACCCATGCTCAAGGCTTCGACCACGAAACCTTTCCCAACCCATTCGAGGCAAATGCCAATCTTGCCGCTATGTAGGTCATGTAATTTCCCAATGTAGACAATTCAAAGCGTGACTACCCAGTGTTGTTTTCCTCCCGCCCCATCCTCACCGCCCACGCTCTCACCACACGCAGCCCATACCCGACGCCACCCTCCCTCCTCCACCACCGGCCCGCAGCTTGTTGGCGTGTGCAACCAATCACTTCACTAATGACCTTTCCAACCTAGCCGCCAACCACTACGATGGCATTGGCGATGTCATCATTGGAGATGGGTCATCCCTTCCTATCTCTAATATAGGTTCTTCCTCTTTTCCTACTCTTCACTCATCTCTTATTTTTAATAACGTTCTTCATGTACCCTTATTTCTCGTAACATTCTCTCCGTTTCACAGTTTTGCAAAGATAATAATGCAACTATTGAATTCTCACACTCCTTTTTTCTTATTAAGGATATTCCAACCAAACGCAGACCACTCCAAGGAACAACTAAAGGTGGAGTCTACATTTGGCATCCATCTTCCCCTCAAGCACATCTTGGCACCACAACAATCCTTCAATCTTGGCATCATAGACTAGGACACCCCTCTCCCCCTATTGTCTCTTTTCTGAATAAACAATTTTCTTTATCAATTCCATGTAGTTCTTTTCCTTCTTGTAATTCATGCAACATTAATAAAAGTCACAAGCTTCCATTCTCTACTTCTACTCTCCAATCTCATGCTCCTCTTGAACTTGTATTTTCCGATGTTTGGACCTCACCTATTTACTCTTATGATAACTACAAATATTACGTCATCTTCGTTGACCACTTCACAAAATACACTTGGTTGTATCCCCTAAAACAAAAAATCTGACACCTTCGCGACCTTTAATCGCTTCAAGAACCTTGTTGAAAAATATTTCTCCCGACCCATTATTCAATTCTTCTCTGATAACGGTGGAGAATATATCAAGCTCACACCATCCTTACTCCAAGATGGAATATCTCATCTCACATCTCACATCTCCCCCTCATACCCCCGAGCACAACGGCTTTTCTGAACGTCGTCGCCGTCACCTTGTTGAAACCGGGCTCACGTTACTCTCTCATGCTTATCTCCCTCTAAACTTCTGGCCTCACGCCCTAACCACAACCACATACCTTATTAATCGGATGCCTACTCCCACCCTACAAAATGATTCACCATATTTTCGACTCTTTCAAACACCACCCAACTACACCAAACTTTGAAGCTTTGGTTGTCTTTGCTATCCTTGGCTCAAACCTTATTCTCCTCACAAACTTGCCCCTAAATCTACTCCGTGTATCTTTGTTGGCTATTCTTCTTCTCAAAGTGCATACCATTGTCTCGACCAAACCATAAATCGCTTATACACTTCTCGACATGTAAAATTTGTCGAAACCGAATTCCCCTATACTTCTCTTGTATCTACCCATGTCACCTCTCCAAACATCTCCCCAGAATGGTGCTCAGGTGTCCATTCAATTCCAATCTCGGTCCACTCCACTCCGACCCAACCCTGAAATTCCCACCTCAACAACTCCACTCCGCCTACGGCCCAAGCCCTTGCCCTCTTTCCAACCAACTTCACCAACGATGTGCACCTAATAAGATCACAGAACCCCCATACTCACTGACCACGACACTACCCAACTACAAACCACACCAACTGATACCATACCGCCACCTACCACCTCAAGTTCCGCTGCCCCACCCCCTCTTCAGCCCACACGCACCATCACTACCCGCCTCTCCAACAACATTCAAAAACCTAACCCTAAATATACCCAACTTGTTGCTCTCCCATCTCCCACTACTCTTCCCACCTCCACCAAACATGCACTCTCTTCCCCTCATTGGTATGCTGCCATGCTTAATGAGTACAATGCTCTCATGTGAAATAATACATGGACTCTAGCTCCATCACATGAAGCTCCTAACATAGTTGGGTGCAAATGGGTATTTCGAATAAAGTACAACCCTGATAATTCCATATACAAATACAAAGCTCGACTTGTCGCCAAAGGGTTTCATCAACGCCCTGGCCTTGGCTACTACGATACGTTCGATCACGTAAATCAACCACGTCATAATCCGTCTCATTCTCTCTTTAGCTATTAGTCAAGGTTGGTCTCTTCGCCAACTTGACATCAATAGCGCCTTTTTTTCAAGGCAATCTCTCTGAAACTGTCTTCATGACTCAACCTCCCGGTTTTCAAAGCACAAGCCAACCCTCTCACGTGTGCCGTCTCTCAAAAGCTTTCTATGGCCTTAAACAAGCACCCCGTGCTTGGTACACTACACTTAAAAAATATCTTCTCTCCTTTGGGTTTCTTTCCTCTCTTGTTGATCCTTCTCACTTATACTAAAAATTCTAATCATCTCATTCTTCTCGTCTACGTTGATGACATTGTTGTCACTAGACCTTCTGACACATTCCTTAACACCTTCATAAACAGTCTTGCTTCTCGATTCTCCTTAAAGGACCTTGGTCCTCTCTCTTATTTTTTAGGTATCGAGGTAACACCTAATGCCAATGGCATTCTTCTCTCCCAATCCAAATACATCAGTGACATACTCACTAAACACAACATGATTGAGTCAAAACCCTCTCCCACCCCGATGGCGACTTATCACACTCTCTCTGCCACCCCTCGCACACCTATATACAACCCATCTGAATTTCGTGCAATCATTGGAAGTCTCCAATACCTATCCCTCACCCGCCCGGACATAGCTTTTCCAGTTAATAAACTAGCTCAATTTCTTCACCACCCATAAGAAACCCATTGGACAGCCCTTAAGCGACTTCTTCGTTACCTTCACGGCTCACTCCATATGGGCATTCAACTTTTTAAACACACTCCTAACATTCTTCATGCATTTTGTGATGCCGATTGGGTAGGTGACAAGGATGACTTTGTGTCCACCACCAGTTTCATAGTCTACCTGGGTTGAAATCATGTCACCTGGTCTTCCAAAAAGCAACGTGCACTTGCTCGTTCTTCCACCGAAGCCGAGTTTCGTGCCGTCGCTGCCACAACTGCTGAAATACTATGGATCACTCACCTTCTGTCCGAACTTGGCATAGCATCTACCACTCCTCCAGTAATTTATTGTGACAACCTGGGAGCTACCACATACTCGACAAATCCTGTTTTTTTATTCTAGGATGAAACACTTAGCTCTTGCCTTTCATTTTGTCCGTGAACAAGTCCAGCTTGGCAAACTTCGGGTTCAACACATCTCCGGATCTGATTAGTTAGCCGACACTCTCACCAAACCCCTCTCTCGTGCTCGGTTTATGTCTCCTATCTCCAACATTGGTCTCACACAAGGATCGTCCATCTTGCGGGGGCGTGTTAAGGATCCTAATGATCCTCCTCATTCTACTCCTCATTCTATGGCAAATCCAATAAATCCTTCCTGATCATTCTAATTGATTGGTTCCATTTGTAAATAGTTGACTCAATCTTTCCTTGTATATAAGATGATTGTGTATATCACCATATTTTGTAACGTACATCTCTAGCTAGGGTCTCGATCCTATGTGTGTATAAATACTACATCAAGTTATTAATGAAAATCATCTTTTTGCCATTTTTCTCTTTACGTACATGATGTTACTATTTGTTGTTAAATGAGAGGTCTGATCTAGTTCATGCAGTGTTGTGTATTAAGATCCACGAGATTTTCAATCTCTGTCCTTAGACAAAAAATGGTACCGTGTATGGAATGGACGGGTGCAGCTAGTGAGTCTCCCAACTGCAGTGGTATGCAGAAAGAGAGATTTTTTCAGTAGTGAAAATCAGTGTTTCATGTAGTATATATGTGGCAGTTGGGAGATGGAAGCCAGCCGCCAAGCCAAGCCGGGTCAGGACGGGCGGGTGGCGGCGCACGTGTGTTTGGACCTGCACTTAGCTAGGTCTTCCCTCCTACACAAAAGTGTAGTGGCCCAAGGGCCGAATGTAAAGCCTAAAAGCTCTACTTTATAAAGTAGAGTTGTTTTCTTCTTATTCCCAATGTGGGATTCCCACTTCCTTCTTTTACATGACTGGATTATTCAATTATGTTGAAACATAGTTCCAATAATCCCCCACATTAAATGAGATATCATGTAAGTTGATGACATATTGATATTTACAGAGATACAACTGAAAGTAACTGTACTGGAATAGGTGGCTTTTGACTTTGAACATTTCCTTTTGATATACTATCGGGATGACTTACTAATTAGTGACTTGAGTGTCTTGAACTGATTAGTGTTTGATGTCAACCAAGACAATAGTAATCACACAGCTACCCTCAAACAGGGTGTGATTCTTCGTTTGTGTTCATTTTGGCCCTGAACGATACCCGGTTATGTGAATGTTTGTTAGAGAATTTCAGCCTCTTAATTCTCATAAGATCGGCCAGTCTTACATTCACATAGGTGATTGCCTATAAGAAGTTGTTCTGTCAGAACTCCGCTTGACGAGACAAGTCATAGGAATCATTAAAAGCAAATCTTATCCTTTACCATGACAAATACATTAGTGTGTTTTATCATAGGAATGGGTAGGAGTTAAATCCTGTAGTGTTGTCTTTGAGATTAATTTAGTTGGGTTGTCCCTTTGAACCTATACCATGGGATCTCCAATCAGCTAGGTGGGGTTTGACGTAAATTATTCTTTATTTCGTAGGCTTAAGGCCCATTCCCTTCGATGAGTTGCATACTTGCTCTCTAGACAGACGTTTAGTTAGTGGATCCGCTAGCTAGGTTGTCTTTTGATCGAATATAATCGATGGTGATCACTCCATTTGAGAGAAGTTGCCTAAGGGTATTGTGACGCCTTCGTATGTGTCGTGATTTACCGTTATACATATTGTTTTGTGTCTTTCTTATTGCGGCTTGGCTGTCGCAATGGATGCATATAGCTAGTACTGGTTGTGGCCAAGATGGAATATTTTCTAGGAAGTTTCGTAGCCATTCGGCTTCTTCCGCTGTTTTATCTAAAGCAATAAATTTAGATTCCATTGTAGATCTTGTGATGCAAGTCTGTTTGGAAGATTTCCATGCGATAGCACCACCACCAGTGTAAATACAAATCCACTTGTGGATTTTGAGTCGTTAGTATCGGATATCCAGTTAGCATCACTGTAACCTTCTATTACTACTGGATACCTGGAATAGTGCAACACATAGTCTTTAGTGTATCGAAGATACCTAAGGACTCTGACAATAGCCTTCCAGTGATCATGTCCGGGATTGCTATTAAATCTGCTCAATCGATTAACTGTTTGAGCGATATATGGTCGCGTATAATTCGTGAGATACATGAGACTTCCAATGACACGAGAGTATTTATTTTGAGATACACTTTCGTGTAGGTTCTTTTTGAGTGAAAGTTTGGGTTAATTGGAGTTTTTGCAATACTATTATCACCATTGCTAAATTTCTCCAGTAATTTCTCGATGTAATGAGATTGTGATAATATGATTTCCTCGGATGTTCTAGATATTTTAATATCTAAGATGACATCAGCTATCCCAAGATCTTTCATGTCGAACCTGTTGGTCAACATTTTCTTGGCGTCCTTGATCATGTTGTCGTTACTGCCTATGGTAAGCATGTCATCTACATAGAGGTAGATAATTACGTAACCATGTTGTGTATTTTTGGCGTACATATATTTGTCACATTCGTTGATCTTGAACCCATTTGCAATTACTATGTCATCAAAACATTTATGCCACTGTTTTGGTGCTTGCTTTAATCCGTACAACGATTTGACCAATCGACATACTTTCTTTTCGTTGCCCGAAGCTATGAATCCTTCTAGTTGATTCATATAGATTTTTTCTTCGAGTTCCCCATTTAGGAAAGCAGTCTTAACATCCATTTGGTGTATTTCAAGACCAAAGAGTTCACAATCGAAGGGACAATTATCCAAGGATTTCTCACAGCTATGGAGACACGATTCAGCCTTCCAACAGAAACCCACAATACCCGAAATTACCCCCTCACAGAACCCTCTATCACAAAGCTTCAAACTCACAGTGTATCCCTTCAAAACCCACGTCTCACAGCAGGGAGCAGAGACGAAGAAGAGAGAGCAGAGAAAGAGAGATAGAATAGGTTGATTGTGTATTACCTGTGTGGTGCACTAATAGGAGGCGGACAGAGGGAGTATAGATATATAGCCAAGAGCCAATCAATCAGCCCAAAAGATTAGCCAAGGAGCAGAAGACGCGGCTGATAGAGAAGCAGTAAGGAAGGAGCCGAAAAACATGGGTAATCAAAGATTCCCTCAAAATAAAACCAATCAGCCGAAGGAAAGCAAGAAGTCAACTATGAAGGGGAACACAAAATAGGTAAAAGGGTTTGGGTTGCTAGGTCCACTAAATGGGTTGCCCAAAATGGGTCAAGCCTACACTTACAATCTCCACCTTGGAACAAGTATCGGGACAATCATATTGAACTCATGGACATAAGTAGGAACATTATATCCTATCCCGAACTTGATCCAACACAAAGAACGAAACAAGAACGGAGACATACTTTCACAAAGAAAAACTGCAAAAGGGACAAAACTCACTTTCCAAGCACAAAGTAAGGAAACAGGGACACGAAGCATAAAATCAACCACCGGTACCAAAATTCAAAATTTTCAAGCATGTTTGAAATTTTAACTAGGGTTGTAAATTGAAACCACCGAACCACGAAACCGAACCGAACTAAACCAAACCAGTCGGTTTGGTTCGGTTTTGGTCGAAGACGGTTCGGTTTCAGTTTCAAAAATTGAGAAACCATGCGGTTCGGTTCAGTTCACGTTTTTTGGTATCGAACCAAACCACGCTATATATTTTTATTTTTTTATTATATAATATATATTATATTATATATATTAACTATTTTAAACCTTTGACTTATTCATTTTATATATATATATATATATATATATAGACGGATGCTAAACCAAACAAAATCTTGATTGTTGGAGAACTATTATTTTTTCCATTGTTTGTGTTTATTTTAGAATTTGTATTGTTTTATTTATGATAATTTGTTGTTAGTAGCTTATTTCCTAATTTTGATGTTAATTCTAAATTAAAATCTTATTTTTATTGTTATTTTTAATATTGGTTACTTTCATTAAAAATAATTTATATAAACCACAAAACCGAACCAAACCAAACCAAACCAAACCGAGTGGTTCGGTTCGGTTCGGTTTGGTTCCAAGTCTTACTCGGTTCGGTTCGGTTTGAGATTTTTGAAACCACTAGAAAGCGGTTCGGTTTGTGGTTTTGGCATAAACCAAACCAAACCGAATCATTTACACCACTAATTTTAACACAGGTAAGCATTTAGTATTCATATCCGCAGGGTTATACTGAGATGGAATTTTTTCAAGTAAAATAAAACTCTTTCCAATCAAATCTCTCAAGTAATGAAAACAAACATCAATATGTTTGGTTTTATCATGAAAAACAGGGTTTTTGCAAAGTTGAATTCCCGACTGACTGTCAGAATAAACTACAACTTTCTCCTTAATAAAACTAATTTCAGTTATTAATCCTTTCAACCAAGTCGCTTCCTTAAAAGCTTTAGTTATAGCAACAAACTCAGATTCGATCGTAGACAATGCAATAATGGGTTGTAATTGAGATTTCAACTAACACATGAACCACACAAAGTGAACACATAAGAGGTAGTAGACTTCCTACTGTCTCTATCATTAGCATAGTTAGAATCCATATAACCTTTCAAAACAACACCTTCATTGCATTTGGAGAATTTCAAGCTATAATTCACAGAATAACCTAGATATTTGAGAAGCCATTTGACTGCTTCCCAATGAGGCATACCAGGGTCAGACATGTATCTACTCAAGCAACTAATAGTATAAGCTATATCATGTCTAGTGCTAACCATAAGATGCATAATAGAACCAATCACATTAGAATAAGGCATTTTCTCCATTTGCTTTTTATCAAAATCAGTTTGGGGAGCCTGATTTTTACTAAGGATGAAATGTCCTCCTAGAGGCACATCAATAGGTTTAGCATCTTCTATCCTAAATTTACTCAAAATATTTTGCACATAAGAAAGTTGATTAAGAGAAATAGTGGAATTCTTTCTATCCCTAACAATGTTCATTCCCAAAATATTTTTAGCATCTCCTAGATCTTTCATGTCAAAATTCGCACTAAGACAATTCTGCACATTTTCAATTGATTTAATACAAGCACTGATAATAAACATATCATCAACATAAAACAATAGGAACACAAGAGTAGAATAGTTGGCTTTAAAATACAAGCAATGATCATAAGAGCTACGAGTGAATTTTAAAGACAACATACACATATCAAACTTCTTGTTCCACATTCTAGGAAATTGTTTCAAGCCATACACATATTTTCTCAATAAACACACATAGTCGGGATTTCTCTTATCAACAAAACCTTCGGTTGTCTCATGAAAACCTTTTCATCCAAGTCACCATGTAAAAACGCAGTTTTCACATCCATTTGTTTTAATTCCCAATTAAATTGAGCAACTAAAGCAAGCATGACTCTTACCGTAGTAAATTTGACAACCGAGCAAAAAAAATTTCTTTGTAATCTATCCTCTCCTTTTGAGTAAATCCTTTAGCAACCAAACACGCTTTAAATCTAACATTCTCATTCTCAGTCTTAACCTTAAACAACCATTTGCAAGCAACAAGAGAACATGTTTTAGGTTTAGAGACCAAGGTCCATGTTTGGTTAACATGCAACGAGTTCATTTTATCTTTCATAGCATTTAACCACTTAACAGAATGAGAAGACTTTAAAGCATCATTGTAAGATTTAGGTTCATCACAATTGTCAAGAGATTCAAAAATACTAAACACAAAAGATGTCATATGAAAATCATTAAGTCTAGATGGTTTCCAAACTTCCCGTCTAGGTCGGTCCCTAGCAAGTTGGTAGTCATCTAGATTTTCTATTTCCGGGACATGCTCATCCTCCACATTTCATCATCTTCATTGTGTTTAATTTCAACATTCTCATGATCAATTTCCACATTTTCGGTTGGCACATCATCAATGACATTGGGTTAATCCACCGCAATTGGAGCTGGGGGAGGGGGAACATCATTAACAGGTATAGGTTGAGCAAGAATCAAGCAAGGAAATTCAAGTTCATTAAAGACAACATCCCTACTTATTATGGTTTTAAAACCATGTTCCTCTTTTAACCAAAGTCTTTACCCCTTCACACCCTCCGGTACCCTAAAAACACACACCTAGCAGCCCTAGGTTCAAGTTTGTCATGTCTTTGATGTGCATAAGTCGCACAACCGAACACCTTCATATGCGAGATATCAATCTCTTTGCCCATAAATACTGCTTCAGGGCATCTTCCATGCAAAGGCACATGGGGGACCTATTGATGATATAGGCGACAGTTACAACTACCTCTCCCCATAACCGTTTGGAGAGACCCGAGGTATTAAACATAGCTCTCACTCTTTCCAAAAGAGTCATGTTTATACACTCGACAACACCATTCTGTTGTGGGTTATAGGGAACAGTTTTGTGTCGACCAATACCATGAATAACACAAAATTCATCAAACTCATGATTACAGAATTCTAATCCATTATCGGTCCTAAGCATTTTGATTTTCTTTCCTATTTGATTTTCAATAAAAAAATTCCAATTTTAAAATTTTTCAAACGAATCCGATTTGTGTCTCATTAAGAAAACTCGGACTTTTCGTGAAAAGTCATCAATGATGTATAGAAAATACCTATTGACACCTTGAGTGGGCACACTAGAGGGCCCCCATACATCGGCATGTATGTAATCAAGGAATTTCTTGTTAGAATGCTTTCCTAGGGAAGGGGGGGATGGAAAACTCATTTTATGATGTTTGCTCTTAACACAAGTATCACAAAAAGGCAAACCAGATAATTTTTCATTTCCAAAAACACCCGTTTTTTACAAAATTTCTAACCCTTTATTACTTATGTGTCCTAGTCTCTTATGCCACAAAATCGTTTTATCCTCCTTAACGACATTAGCATAAATTTCAGAAGTAGACATAGGTAAAGCACAACAAACATATAAATTCCGACGTTTTTCACATTTAGCAATAACTAAAGACCCCTTTAGTATTTTCATAACAATTTTTCCTCATTTTCCTTCCAAACCATCATCCTCAAATGAGGCACATGAAATCAAATTGCTACATAATTTAGACACATGTCTCACATTTTTCAAAGTTAAAACATAACGAGAATTGCATTTCAAATCAATATCACCAATACCAAGTATTTGACATTTTTTCTCGTTAGCCAGAGAAACAGAACCAACATCAACTTCTTTATAAGCAGTAAACAATGATTTCAATGGTGTCATGTGATAAGTGCAACAAGAATCTATAAGCCATTCACTAGCACAAGCAAAATGCACAGAATTCACAACATTATCACAATTCACAAGAATCAGTAACCATAAACACATCAGCGAAACATTACTACTAGAAGCTAAGTTGCAATCACCTTGGTTTTATTCGTGATTTTGATTTTTCTTTTTCGGATTAGGGCACTCCTTTTTAAAATGACCTACTTCACCACAATTGTAACACATTTCATGTCTTTTCTTTAAACTCGACCTATTTTTGCTTCTCATTTTACTCTTGCCACAATTTTGATTTTGATGAGATGTTCTATTATTCCCAAGGACTGGTCTTCCTCTAACCATGTTCACTTTACTAACAATTGATTTTCCCTGATTAGCTTTTAGATCTAACTCCTTACTTTTTATCCCATTGATCACCGTATCAAGAGTAATTTGGTCCCTACCATACGTAATATCAAATCTTAAATCGAGTAAGATTCAGGTATAGAATTAAAAAAACACTATAAGGGTGTAAACATCAATGTGTTGGTCACCAGTTTGTTTAATGTTTAGGACTAATTTAGCAAACACATCAAGGTTTTCCTCCATGTCTTTATTAAGGTCTAACTCAAACCTAAAGAACTTTTCTAGAAGGCATAGTTTACTAGGAAGAGATATTTCAAAGTAAGTATCTTCTAATTTATCCCAAAGAGCTTTTGTCGTATCAAGTTTACCAATTTTCCTATACACAGAGTCAGTCAAGTTTAAAATAATAGAAGAATAAGCAATCTCATCCATCTCAACTTTGTCACTTTCTTTCATTAAAGTCGTGACAAATTCAACAGTGATAGCTTTAAAAACTTTTCTTTTTATCAAAATATCTTTCATCTTTTGTTGCCAAATTGAAAAATAAGATTTTCCATTAAACGGTTTCAAAGTGTAAGTAAACATAGTCAAAAAATTACAATTTAACGTTTATAGGAAAAATCATCGATTTTAATTTCGAATGCAACAATGATCGAAAAAATAGCAGGTAAAGAGCAAAAAATATTCGGAAGCAAAAAACAACCGAAGCAGACAAGAAACACAATTAATAGGCAAAAAAATAAATACCAAAGTCACAACCCAAATTTGGATTGAAGAAAGCTCCAAAAAAATTTGATTCAACCACCCTACGCTCTGATACCCCTATAGCATAAAAATTAGGATACTTACCGAACAAAAACCGGAGCCACACCAAATTTTAATATGAGACTTTGTAGAAATACTCATCTTCGACTTTGGTAGTAGACTTACAATATACCAAAGTTGAAGACGCACTAATAAATCGTTAACAATCATATATTTCCAATGAATCATCTGCAACACACAATATATAACAAGGTAATATAAAACGATTAATTAGTAACTTGAGTATCTTCGGCTCAACGGAGCCTAACTCGAATCTGTCTAGGGCTTATAATGCCTAGACTCAGATCCCCACTGCCTATACACAAAGTATAGCAGTCCAACCAAAGTGTTCACAACCGAAGGGACAATTATCCAAGGATTTCTCACAGCTATGGAAACACGAACCAGCCTTCCAACAGAAACCCACAATATCCTAAATTACCCCCTCACAGAACCCTCTATCACAAAGTTTCAAACTCACAGTGTATCCCTTCAAAACTCATGTCTTACAGCAGGGAGCAGAGACGAAGCAAAGAGAGCGAGAGAGAGATAGAATAGGTTGATTGTGTATTACCTGTGTGGTGCACTAACAGGAGGCGAACATATGGAGTATATATATACAACCAAGAGCCAATCAATCAGCCCGAAAGATCAGCCAAGGAGCAGAAGACGCGGCTGATAGAGAAGCATAAGGAAGGAGTCGAAAAACATGGGTAATCAAAGATTCCCTCAAAATAAAACCAATGAGCCGATGGAAAGCAAGAAGTCAACTGTGAAGGGGAGCACAAAATGGGTGAAAGGGTTTGGGTTGTTAGGTCCACTAAGTGGGCTGCCCAAAATGGGCCAAGCCTACACTTACAAATAATATATGTCTTTTGTAGATGTTACTCGTGGTGACCCCCTTCCCTTCATTTGCTGCTATAAACTCTTGTGGATTGTCCCCCAAAATCGCAATTCTTAGACAAATTTGTAACACCATTTATAGAAAAAGTCGCTCAACTCATTAAAATACAAATAGCAATTTGATCTAATATTCCTATACTTTGGAAAAATAATAACCTTCAATTATCATTTGCAAGACAACATGTGAAATTCAAGTGGTCTGATCATCATAGTATTTAAAGAAGATTATAACAATTAACAATGAGAATACATCTAAACTGCATTACAAGTTTACAACTTAGTATACCATGGAAGGATGCCATGCATATATCATTCTTCCTCAACCTCCTTTCTCATTGCAGCATTTGTACTTACATCAGAAGCAAGCTCAGCCTCAACCACCACCGATGGCAACCTTTCATAAGCTCTTGATCTTTGTGGCAGAATTTTATACTTGCCCAAAACTAGGATTTGGCTGAGCTTCTCGTAACTCCACCTTTGCTGAACATATATTGTAACTGCAAGAAAAATCGCTGTTGCAGGTATTGCAACATCTCCGAACTTGGAGTAAAAGTCTAAATTTGGGTTTACAAACTCATAATCTTCGGACAAGTAAGGATTTGGTATAGGAGTTCTTATGTAGTCATAAATGTGTGGGAGAAGTCGTACCACGGTCACCCCAATGAAATATATATTCCTGAGTGGTTTGCAATTGATCTGCCAAATCAAGTTGGCAATGACTTGAGGAAGCAGAAAAAAGTCTTGAATGAGACCCACATACTCCTCGAGTTCAATTTCCCATTCTTGCAGGTTACGTAGGCTCCCCTTCGAATCTAAGTGTCTATCATTCAAAATAGGTTGCTTAATGCCTCTCACTGAATGGATAATGACAACACTTGTGTACCCAATGACATGTATAATCAAGGTAACAAGAAATACCACCTTATCACTCGGGACCCGATGTCGTTCGAGTGGGGTCCGCATGAGTAATCTGATTCGGGATCTCCACACCTTCTGATAGAGTCTCAGCGTTAATGAAAAAGAAACCAGTACAAGAAGCTTCACCGAGTAATCAATCACACGGACCCACTGACTACTTTCAAGGTCATAAGATGGGCTTTCATAAGATTCATTGGACTTTTGGAAGAGCGCTTCAGCACCCGTGATCAGGGGAAGCCCATAACCAAGTGCTTGAACACCTAGCATGACAAGAGAATTGTAAGGAACAGAGTCCAGGTGATTTTTGATGTAGAAGAGTTGGCTCAAAATGCAAGCAATCGCCACGGAAAGTGTCAATACTCGAAAGATTCCCTCGACACCTCTCCTAGAGAGAATGTCTTCTCGTTGCTTCCTGTACATAAGCGGAAGAGTCTGGAGCCTGATTGGACTGAAATAGAGAGGATCATCTTCGGTTCTTTGGCTAGAAATGGAAATCCTAGCTGTTGGATTGACAAGCCATCGGGTGGTAGTAGGGGGATACAACACGACCACTTCAATCAAACAATCTAATCCCGCTTCAAGCCCCATGCCTTCTGATAAGAGCTTCCATGAGACCCCAACATCCCTGCAACCAATCAGATACATTTTTCCCACGTGCTGGTCATAAAGCCCTTCAACAAAGAGGGTAGAAAAGTTGCTGTACGGTTTTCCAGTGAGAATGAGTTGAGCTGATATATTTAAGAGGAGCTGTCTCTCGGTGGATTCTGCCTTAGTATGGTAAGGAACCTCCTCTTCAGTGATGGATTCATTTTGTGAAGACCAATAACGCCCAAATAAAGGGCCAACAGAGAGAATCTCCATCTGAATATCGGTTCTTGGAGAATGGTAACTAGGAATAGGATCAGGGACTGCTGATATTTGAAGAGTGAGATCTTCAGAGAGATAAGAGAGACTGAGCTGGAGCGAGTCCGCGTCTTCCATTTTGGGGAATGTCAGGAACGATCTTTTAATTACGGTACCAAAGTTAAAAGGCTCGTTTTTCTCAAGAACCGTACCAGCCAAATCTATTTTCGAGTACTTGTAATATGGACGAGAAGCAGTGTACTGATCATATAGCTCTGAAGGCCGCACTGGCTTTTTGAAGGTCAGTGGGAAGTAAGACGGCGAACCTTTTTCAATGCTCGAAAAAGTCCCGATAACAATGCTGCGTTGCTCAATGGAGAACGAGAGAGGTACATACAAACAGATTCGAGAATCACAACCATTTCCTTGGCAAGCAACCATGCAGAGCTGCCCACTGGAAGGCTTCCAAATACCTTCAGCAGAAAGTGTCATATTATTGAGCCCGGTTCTCTGTGCCGCATTGAATGGACTCTCAAATGCAGGAAATGCTCTAAAAACTGCAGCAACCTTTGTAAAGCCAGTGGGGTCCCTTGAAGACATCTCCTCACATCGCACATCCTGAAGAACAAGCTCAAAGTCATTAAAGCTTCCATTTATGGCTTTTCTCCCATTTTCTGTGACAAACGGGCCCAACTTACTACAAAAGTCATCACTACCATTGCATCTCCAGTTTGGCATAATGTGAAAGGCTTCTTGCCTAGTGAACCGCTCAAGAATGAGGCAAAAGTCAAGCCCTTTATATATATCCATTCCAGAAGTCAACAAAGTGTCTGTATACGGGTATGGATTGCATGCTCTAGACAAGATCTTTTCAGAACCAAACTCATAGTTGGCAGAAGTACCCAAACAAGACGAAATCTGGACTTTGTCGAAGTACTTTGGACTTGATTTCAAATTCAAGCTTTTCATGCTTCCTTGAATAGCTCTGTTTGTCAAGGTGAATGTCTTTGGATAGCGAAGAACAAGCAAAATCTGATCATCCTGCGAAAGAGGGGGCTGACTGTTATACCCTTCCTTCATCCATTCCCATTGATTGATAGAGTCAGGATAACGAGTAGGCAACAATGTATTCCCTAGCAAGCACATTATCTTTTCCCCTTCAGATTCTGTGTAAACTCCTTGGAAAGAAATTGAGAGCTCAGAAAGACTAGGCCAAATGTTGAAACGTGGGTTCCCTTCATCTGGCTTTTGATCAAACATGCGCCAGAGGCTTATTCCCATCTGCAGAACCCCACTAATACCTACCCAGTTCTTTGACCGATGAGCTCGGTCAACATCAGTCACCCAGAAAGAAACCAAATTCAACGGAGAATGCATATGCTGAGATCTATTTGAAGTCTCAGTATCATCAAACGGCATCAACGGAGACCCATTCAAATCTTGCCACCAATCCCCATTAACAAAAGATAGCTCTTCTCTAATGCTAAATGCTCTATTATCATTGGGTCTCATAGCAGTAGCGGAAGCTAAAACAGAAGAACATTCTTTTTTCACCTCATCAATCCGATCATACTTGTAGATCATAGAGGGTCCGTTTCTAGGTCCAAGATCCCCAAACCATTCACGAGCACGGGTAGGGGTGTAAGCATTTATAAAGCTAATGTAAAGTAATGTCAACAATCCTAACACAGACCCCCATTCAGTAAGCATAGCCTTCATGACCGCAAATCTGAAAGTCTTGGCCAATTCTTTTGAAAACTCTCGAGAACCCACAAACTAAAAGTAGAAAATTTGAATACCCAAATGCTATAAGCACAAATGGGTGTATTAATTTGCAGTTTCTAGTACTAAATTACAGGCTATGAATCAAATTAATAACTTACAAACTACATAAATCCAGGAAACAATTGGGCGAAATGAATATGGATAAGCTGAGATTTAAGCATGGACTTAATTGAGATTTAGAAATTGCATCACTCATAAGAGGAAGGGCGAACCTGGAAAAGGAGTTAAACTACTTTGTTCTTCTTGCTTATGACTGTTTTGGAGCTGTAATTAATTCCTATACCCAACTGAGTTGTTGGATCGTTGGAGTGTGATTTTTCTGCGTTTGTGGGAGATGGATCAAGAGGGAGAGTGAAGTTGAAGTCAAGCGAAAATGGTACTGTTCTTAGTTCTTACTAAGCGATTTTTGTATAGAGTTGACCGAAAGAATATAAATAAAATAATCCGTTTATCTGTTACAAATTATTTTTCAAATAAATTTTAACTTGCATTTTTTTTTATTTTTTCTCAAACTATTAAAAAATTGATTAATAAAAATAAACGTAAATTTTATTTGAAAAATACGATTAATTTGAATTTTAAAGGACAAGACCGTTATTTAGAAACAAATATAATATTATTTTTAGCATTTTATCGATAATTAAACTCCATTAATTCTATTAATGTGTGCTCAATTTTATTCTACAAATTTTATATATGAATATTACCCACTTCTTTTTAAGTAGTTAAGGATTAAGGATGACAAAATATTTTAAGGGCGGGGATTATCAATGCCTCAAAGTTTGTTCTCTACGCTCTAAAGTTTGTTTTTATATCTCATTTTCTACATTTAGGTATTATACAATACATTATACATTACAAGAAATGGGATGTGGAAAGCAAATTTTGAGATTTAGATAGTCCCACCCATATCAAATCAAAGTCTAGAACTTGCAATGATCGGCTCTTAAAAAATGGGTTTGTTAAGTTATTTTAAAAACTTGGATAAATTACGGTCAATCCCTTTTTAGAGATAACCATTCTAGTACCTTTTTTTTTGAGAAATCCTCATAAGGCATTTTTTTTATAAACTTCTTCCTAAAATGTTCAATTACAAAATCAATGGAAATTTCTTCTTCTTCATTGTGCCTCTTCTTCATTGTGTGTCTGTATCTTCTTCTTCGTTTTTATTGTGTCTTCTTCTTCGTTTTCATTGTGTCTTCTTCTTCATCATCATCTTCATTGTGTTTCTGTGTCTTCTTCTTCATTGTGTTTCTTTGTCTTCTTATTATTCTTCTTCATTATGTTTCTTCTTCTTTTCTTTTTCATTGTGTTTCTATGTTTATCTGTAGAAACTGATAAAGTTTAGAATAATGGCATCATATTTTCATTGATTGAATCACATATTTATATAAGGAGTTACAATTAAGGTTATACTAGGAGTGTGGTACAAGAAACATTTATAAAGGAATGGATCGTAATAAGGAAAGAATTGTACAAGGAAAAGAACTATATCTAGTAGTTACTACTAAACACTAATTACAATAAAGACATGAATAATTAATAAATATATTATTCTCTAATATGCCCTCGCAAAATGGATGCCCGAGAGGAGAGACCAATCTTGTGAAGTAATTGATGGAAGCGCTGGCGAGCAAACGGCTTGGTAAGGGCATCGGCCAACTGATCAGCCGAGGAGGCATGGGAGACCTGTAATAGCCCGTCTTGAACTTGTTGCCATATGAAGTGAAAATATAAGGTCACATGCTTCATGCGAGTATGGAAAACTGGGTTAGAGCACAGGCTAGTGGCACCCACATTGTCATAATAAATGACATGTTGAGTTGAGGAGGTGATACTGAGCTCACCGAGTAGAGACACAATCCAATGGACTTCAGCAGCAGTGGCAGCTACTGCCCGGTATTCAGCTTCAGTCGATGAGCGAGCAATAGTGCGTTGTTTCTTGGAGCTCCAAGAGATAGGGTTGCTGCCAAGATAGACAATGTAACTAGTAGATGTGTAGTCATCTTTGTTGCTCGCCCAGTCAGCATTAGTGAACGCATGGAGAACAGGAGGAGACTGACGATAAAGAAAAATGTCAACATCAATAGAACCGCAGAGATACCTGAAAACACGCTTGACCGCATTCGAGTGCTCGGTAGTCGAACTATGTATGAACATAGAGAGTTTGTTGACGGTATAGGCGACATCAGGGCGAGTAAGGGACAGATATTGAAGGCTCCCGACCATTGCCCGAAACTCTGTAGGATCCATAAGAGCAGTGCCCGACTGAAGTGTCAAAGTTGGCAACGTGGCGAGGGGAGTAGCAACTAGGCGAGCATCTGTCATGCCCGTGCAAGCAAAGAGATCGGCAATGTATCCACGTTGGGAGAGCAGGAGACCACTTGGTCGCTTAACGACTACAACACCAAGGAAATAATGAAGATCACCAAGGTCCTTAGAGAAGCGACTAGCGAGTAGAGAGATGAAGGTTTGAACAACAGCGGGCTGGTTCCCAATGATGAAGATGTCATCCATATAGACAAGGAGATAGATGGTGGTGCCCCTTGCATTAAGTATGAACAACGATGTGCCGGCCACACAATTTTTGAAGCCGGAGGCGAGAAGAAACTGGCGCAGTTCATTATACCATACTCGGGGAGCCTGCTTGAGTCTATAAATACCTTGTGAAGCTGACATACATGCTGAGGGTTATCCTTGTCGATGAAGCTAGGTGGTTGAGCCATGAAGACCTCATCTAAGTCAGAGTGCCTTGGAGAAAATCATTGTTCACATCTAATTGCCGAAGATTCCACCCTCGGCATACGGCTAGCGATAGAACTAGACGGACAGTGGTCGGTTTAACCACCAGCCTGAAAGTCTCGTGATAGTCAACTCCTAGTCGTTGGTGAAACCCCTTGGCCACGAGGCGAGCTTTGTGGCGTCAATGGTGCCATCAGCATGTCGTTTAATGCGAAAGATCCATTTAATTACAACCAACAATGTTGCGAGCACTTGCCGAGGGAACCAAATCCCAAGTACCATTGCGAGCTATTGCATCATACTCTTCAAACATGGCCTAGCGCCACTTGACATCTTTGAGAGCTTGAGTGACACACGTTGGCTCGCTGTGCACTGCTAGATGAGCCGAGAGACTCAATTTGGTGAGCGGTTTGTAGATATTGTTCTTTGAATGGGTAACCATGGATGAAATACCAGAGGCAATGGGCACAGGAACAGGGTCAGCAGGCACTGGAGCGTCTTTGGGTATCTTAAGAACTGGATTTATAGGACTGGTAGTAGGCAAAGTGCGATCCTCGAGTATCTCTAAAAGTGGATGTATAGGAGTGGCAGTGGGCACAGTGTTATCCTCGGGTATGGTACTAGTTGCCGATGAGGGTTGAGTAGTATGCACAGGACAGGTAGCGGGCAGACTCGAAAAAACGAACATGACGCAAAATGAACAGTTTGGTGGTGCTCGGATCATAACATAGATAGGCACTCTAAGTGAGCGAGTAACCTAGGAAGACACAAGGAGTGGAGTGAGCAGCGAGTTTGTGGGCGAGTAAGGGCGGAGCCAAGGTTAGCAGTTTATGGGGCTAGTCGCTGTTTGGAAGGCAAATGACCAGAAGGGCAGCGGAAAAGATGCTTTAAGGAGAAGAGATAGACTGGTCTCAACAATGTGGCGATGGCGTGTTGGCAACGTTCCGAGAACCCATTGTGTTTCGGAGTGTGAGGTGGCGAGGTGAGATGAGAGATGCCATTAGCGGACAGGTAGGCGACCAAGCTAGTATCGCGGGCAAGTCTCATGTAATCACCGTCATTGTCCGAGTAAAGAGTGACAATGGTGGTTTTAAAATAGTTTTCGACAAGGGCTTTGAAGCGGGGAAAGATGGTGGCAACCTCAAATTTTCTTTTGAGCGGGTAGAGTCATATATAGCAAAGTGTAGTGATCGACAAAAATAACATAGTATTTAAATCCATCAGCAGAATGAATTGTGAGGTCCAGACATCAGAATAAATAATTTGAAGTGGGGACGAAGACATTATGGTAGATTGCAAGAAAGGAATTTTGTGACTTTTATTCCATAAACAATCATTACAATGTGTTTGTTTAATACGAGTAGTGTCTAAAGCTACGCCTAAACTAGATAGAATCTGACGCTGGACTGGTTCAGAGGGATGGCCAAGTCGGTGATGCCAATCGTGGTGAAAAACTTTAGCGCCCACATAGGCAGAGGGCGAGGAGGAGGGTTTGTGGTCGGCCATACATATACACACCATCTTTAGAGTGCCCGGTCAGCAATATGCTTCTCGTCAGTAGATCCTTCACATGAAAAGAAGATGGTGAAAACTCAATAGATGTTTTATTGGAGATGTAAAATTGAGATATGTATATGAGATTACGTTTCATATTGGGCACAAAGAGAACATTATGCAAGGCAAATGTGTGTGATGGTGTGTTAAGAGAAGAAGAACCAGTTTTGGAGATAGTTAACCCTGTACCATTACCAATGACCATGTCGTCAATGCCCGCGTAGTCGGATAGAGATGTTAATAGGGTCGAAAACCGCAGGTTCGAACCGAAATCGTTAGGTTTTTGGCCGACTAGATCGGAACGGTTAGGGTTGAAATTCAAGATGGACCGTTTAAGCCGGATCGTTTAGGGACCGAAACCGTTAGGGCTGGATCGAAAACCGTTAGGGTTGAACCGAAAGTCGACTTTCATATGGTTTAGTATAGTTAGTAATATACAAGATGTGTATAATTCCGAAAACTGTTAGGGTTGGACCGATTAACAGCTTTAATATAGTTAGTATAATATACGAGACGTGTATAATACGCTGAAATAAACGTATAAGCCTCGAAATTAGGAAAAAGCGTACAAGCTTAATCATTGGCTGCAAACCGTTGATTTGAACCGAAACCGTCAGGAGCTAGACCGAAACCGTTAGGTTTTTGACCGGATAATAGTGATAACCGACTAAACCGAACCTATGTTAGACAGAACCGTTAGGGTTGGACCGATTAACATATCTATAGTCGGAAGTGCAGAGAAAGGTTGCCAATGTTGCCAATGACATGGTGGGAGGCACCACTATCAAGAAGCAGGCTTGGTGTCCCTGTGTCAAATGTAGTCGCAAGATGTGCCCGTGGTTTCCAGCCACTTACCGAGGAGGAAGTAGTAGCTTGGGGCGTGGTAGCGACCAGGTGGTAATTTGGGCAGCGAGCAACAATGTGACCATGTTGTCGGCAGCCTTGACACTTGCCTAGATAGGGTCATTGTGGCCAAGAAGCTGGTGTCGTGGTCTGTAGAGAAGGTTGTCGAGGTTGTGAGGAAGTTTGCCGAGCATACGAGGAATGTTGTCGAGTATGCGAGTTATTGTTCCTTAGAGCAGCAGGATTGGCAGAAGCAGGGTGTGAGAAGGACGCAGGCTGAGACTGCTTCAAGAACAGCTCGCAGTTGATGAGTTTTTCATGAAGTTTCATCAAACGATATGGGGGTGTCCCGTCCTTCGACCACATCAACAATGTGGCAGTCTGGCAATAGTCATCGTCCAAACCCGCAAGGATGATCTCGATGAGATTGTCATGGTCGAGGGGCTAATCAGAACGACTCTTGATGGATTGCATGTAGTCGGATATCGTCTGACTACCTTTAGAGGCTCGTTTAAGGTAGTCTTTGATCTGCTTGATATGGCCTCATGCGGGCGAGCATAGGTGTGAGCTAGAGTTTCTCATGCTTCACGGGTGGTGGCTGCCTGTTAAATCAAGGGAACCAAGGGAGCAGAAAGGAAGCCGACAAAAGCGCCAAATATAAGTTTGCTCTTGCCGGATCCAAGGTTGGTAGTGTAGGTTGAGTGTTGGAACATCCTTGGATGTTTGAGAATCCTTGGCAAGGACGGTGGGAGGTGGACATGGGTGTGAGCCGTCTACAAACTTGTAGAGGTCATATACCAATGAGGGTTTCCTCAACTTGGAGTTTCCAAGCGGTGTAGTTGGTGGAGGTGAGTTTGGTGATGTTGTGGTGAGAGAAGTTTATGAGGTCGAAGGTTTGGGTCTAATGGTGAGGGTTTGGTTGCCGTTAGCCATGGAGGTGAAATTGATTTGGGTGGCGGCGACGGCAAGAGGAAGAAGGTTAGGAGCAGAGCTTTGATACCATGTAGAAACTGATAAAGTTTAGGAATAATGATATTGTCTTTCCATTGATTGAATCATCTATTTATATATGGAGTTACAATTAGGGTTACACTAGGAGTGTGGTACAAGAAACCTTTACAAATGAAGGAATCATAATAAGGAAAAAAATATACAAGGAAAGGAACTATATCTGGTAGTTACTACTAAACACTAATTGCAATAAAGACATGAATAATTAATAAATTTATTATTCTATAATATTTCTTCTTTCTTTTTCATTGTGTTTCTGTGTTTGATTCAAAATAAATACATTTTATTTTGTATTGCTATGTATGTAAATTGTTCGATGAAATACTCGAATATGATTTTGTTCATTATTGGACACCCATTTTGAATCGGATGAAGTGAGTTGATACAAGGGAAAGAAAAACGTTGGTATCAGTGTCTTTCACCCAATGAATAGCAGCGAAAAGTACTTGACAATGAGTCAGATGCTAGAACGATATTCAAGTAGTCTAATTGGGAAAATTGAACTAAGATATAATAGTAGGACAATACTTAATACAACACCTATAAAATACTTTATACAACACTTTTTGTTATAAATATATTATATTACCCTTAACAAAAATTTAAAACAAAAAAATTTAAACACCGCCACCGGACCATCACCGACTGCCCACCAGACTACCACCGCCTGCCCAGCCCCACCACCTCCCCCAACCCTCCCACACCGCCTGGGCCAAGCCCAGTCCCTCCCCCAGCCCCAACCCACCCGCCTCGGCCCACACCGTCTTGCCCAGCCCCTCCCCCCCCACCTCCCACTCCCCCGGGCCTCTCTCCCTCCCTCACCTAGCCCACCTGCCTGCCCCACACCCAGTCCCTCCCACACCCCTCCCACACGGACTGGGCCTCCCCCAGTCCCTCCTTCACCCAGCCCAACCTCCCGCCCAGCCTCCACCACCATCTCCGCCAAAAAAAAATAGTTTTTTTTTCATTTAATTAAAAACCAACTCCCGCCCAGTCCAACCACCTCCTGCCTACCTCTACCACTTATCTTTTTTTTTAATTTAATTATAAATTGAACAAAAGGCAAATTGGTAAACTTTTTTTAAAAAGTGTTGTATTAAGTATTTTATAGGTGTTGTATTAAATACTTATGTAATAGTAAATGGTTGTTCTACAATTATGAAATTGCACTTAACAAAAAATAGCAAACTAGGCGTCTCGTTGAAGCATGACAACAATCAAAAACCAAAACTGAAGATTGTTTTGCAAAACAATAATGATCAAACACCAAAAAGATGGGCAACAACCTTAGGTCCACAGAGGATTCTAACCAAAAGGAAGACCAATTTTTTGAATCACGATGCAGAAATGAACATCAATTTTTAATCATTTGATGATTGTGTACACGAAAGAAGGGACATAAGATTCTGGTTCGTTTTGCGATACATCTAATTAGAATTTCAATGTATCAAAATCATGCATCCCAAATTAAAATTTATGCATTGTCTTTAACTGAAGACCGGTCATGAGGTCTGGTTCATTTTGCGATGTATCTACTTGGAATTCGATGCATCAAAATCATGCATTGCAAATTGAAATTTATGCCTCGTCTTTAACTGAAGACGAGTCATGAGGTTTGGTTCATTTTGCGATCAATCCAATTGGAATTCCAATGCATCAAAATAATGCATTGCAAATTGAAATTCATGCATCATCTTTAACCGGAGACGATTCATGAAGTCTAGTTCATTTTACGATGCATCCAATTGGAATTTCGATACATCAAAATTAGGCATTGTAAATTGTAATTCATGCATCTTGTTTAACTTAAACTCAGAAGTGCGTATTCGGTTGAAGTCATTAAGGATATATTAGTTATTTTGCACCTAAAGTACCTTTTATAGATTAAAAAAACGTGGAATGTAGCAATTAAATATCGATAGAGGAGACCGACCGGGTTAATCATCCTAAAAACTTTGTGACCTGGTTTGTATGTGATCCAACCCAAACTCACACATATCTATAATTAAACATCATTTGTATTTAACCTTTAGGTAGTTATTTGTTAACTTGGAGTTTATGAAGTTAGATGAAATCCGAGAATGAAATTTTAATTTGAAGACCCTTTGAATAAATGTGCAATTTTTTTTGGCTATCTACTTCTACAGCTACTACACTCTTTTTAGGCACTAATATGAGATTAAAAAAAGAAAGAAATATGTATAAGAATAGATGATCACTTGAGACAAGGATATGAATTACAATTTGCAATAGCAATACAAGACTTTATATGTTATACAGTGGGTCTAGCAGTGGCACTAATGTATTTATTTATTGTTTGGTAAATGGTAATGGTTGGTACTTGGTAAGGATTAAGAATTAAGAAGAACAAGATCATGATCATGATCGCTTCTCGAATTGAATCTCCACAACCCAAAACCAGAACAATCCATTTCCCTTAATTTCAACATTAAAAATAACAATATCCCACTCACGAATCCCAACACAGCACTTGACCCAGTGAGTGATACGGCAGCACAAACCAACATCACAAACGACTCCTCTTTTGTGTTCATATCCCTCGAAGCCATTGCCAATTCTATCCCAGCAAACAGCAGTAAGGCTCCCAGTATCCCTACTGGAAACTCACCCAGTATTCTCACAAACGAGTTGCCAAACACAACCCCAAGTATTAATTTCCCCGTTCCCAATAACACCACCGACGTCCCGCTCCTCCCACCGAACCTATACTGACCCGCTAACCCACCCGCCCCGTGACAAACCGGCATTGCTCCAAACCAACAACCCACTAAATTCATAGCTCCCACACTCACCGACACCGCCGTCGCCGACACTTGCTTCTCCGGAAACAAATCAATTGATAATTTACACACCGCAATAACCGAATTCAAGACCGACAGAGGAATTTGCGGTATTGCACCCCGGAGAAACCCTGTTTTCCAATCCTCCCACGTGATTGTCAACACGTGTACCTTCGATGGGCCCAATCGAAGGTCTCCCATAATGGAGGGATCCCGTATAAAGCACATCACTAAACCAAGTACAAAAACTAACAGAGCAGCAGGAAGAGCCGACAAGATTTGAAGCCTGCGACGAACACGGCGTCGTGTTCGGGTCAAAGTTCCCGGGGAAGAATAAGTTTGGTCGTCGTCGTTATACGTCTCGCCGGAGCCGGTGGATAGTACGAGGAAAAGAATCGACGAAAGAGCTAAAACGATGCCGTCGAGGCCAAGCCAGGATCTCGGGGAACCCGATTTGCTTAGGGCAAAGTCTTGGTTGTAGCGGATGTATTTGATGGCTGAAAAGGCGAAGGAGAGGCCTTGCGAAAGCTGGACGCCGCGGACCACGGGAAGGGGGAGGTAGCGGTAGAGAACGGACATGAGACCGGTGACGCCTAAAAGGAGTAGGACGGATGCGGTGGAGATTCCGGCGGCGGCGATCTGGGAAAGGGATAGGTGAGGGGATTCGGAGATGGCGACGGCAGCGATGGACTTCATGGGTTGGACGGGCATGGGGATGCCGAAGAGGAGGCCGGTAGCGATGTTGTAGAGAGCGGTAAAGATGAGAGTGGTACCGAGGTCGAGGTGGGAGACTAGGGTGAGGGCAAGTACTATGGGGATATAGGTGCCGAGGTCGCCTACGGATCCGCCTAGCTCGGAGCATAGGGTGGTTTTGGTGAGGTGGAGGGAGGATTGGAAGTGGTGCCACCATGGACGACGGAGGAGTGGGGTTGTGTTGTTTGATGGTTCTTCTTCTTCCATTTTGTGAGATGGTAGTATGGTACACCGTACAGTCGCTTATAGAGTAGAAGATACGGTTAGGGATATTCGGTTATTTATTTCTTTTCCTTTTATCTCAAATTCTCAATCAAGGAGGTTCACGCATTTTCTTGAGTCACATCCTTCTTTTCTCTGTCCGACTCCGACTCCGACTCCTCACGCTAGTGAAGAGTTGCTATAACTCTATTGTATTCTGCCAACTAGGTTTCAATCACATGATCACATCTGCTTCCAATCAATAAAAAACTTTATTCCAGTCCTTTTATTCTTAATAAATACTCCCAACATTTCGGACAAACAGTTCCCATGATGTATTAATTTTTATTTACGATGCAAGAAAGATAATCAATAATCATTTGTTTGATTGTGTACAGAAAATAAGAGACATGAAGTTTGATTCATTTTGTGATGCATCATCCAATTGAAAAATCGATGCATGAAAAAAGGACATGAGGCCTGGTTCATTTTGCGATGCATCCAATGGAATTTTGATACATCAAATTCATGCATCGCAATTTCAAATGTATGCATCGTCAAGGGACATGAGGTCTGGTTTATTTTGTGATGCAACCAATTAGAACTATAATGTATCCGATTGGAATGAGTAGTTTTCGTCTACATTATTTACTAAAATGCTTTGAGATTAATATTTCTTTTCCTTGCAACATTCGCTCTCAACCTTCGTTCTTAATTTATAAAAGTTGAGACTTGTAAGCCTTTGAAGTAGATTCATTCCTTCATAGACTAAATTGTGATGCACCTGCTTTGGTTTTGTGATGCATCACGTGTGTAATGCACTGTGTGCCTAAATTGCAAGGCACAAACTTTGGTTTTGTGATGCACAGCGTGCCTGATGCAATGCGGGCTTGCATTGCGATGCATCGACTTTGGATTTGTGAAGCACATCGTGCATGATGTGCGCGTGTTTTCCTTTTATTAATGACATATTCGTATTTTCGATTCGAAGTGCCTTTTTTGCCATTAAAAAAACAAGATACTGTAAAGGATAAAAAGTATTGAAAGGGAACCGGTCCGAAGTTCTCTCAAATTGAAATAGGTAATAAAATTAATGCATTGTATTGCAAAAATTGATACAATTTAAATTGATGCATCACAGTGCAAAAATTGATACAACATTATTTATTTGAGTAAATGATCTGTAGCGCGCCTCAGATTCATTAAAGGTATCGAAGTATTTTTTATCATCCAAAAATGACTTTTTCAATTAAAAAAACATAAAGTACTATAGTGATTAAAATTTATCAAAGTGGACCGACCCGGATTTATCCTCTCAAAACAACGTCAAGAGTCAACAACAAATCATAGTTTGTTAGTTTCATTCACACTTGCTCAGTCCTGCGGCGTTTTCTATTTCTATGACTCTTTTTCTCATAAAATTCTAGAAAACTCTAGAAATTTTTATACTCATAACCTCAAATTAAAGTCATATACAATCCTTTACATCTCGCTTCCAAAAAACTCAAGTCAAAATTTAAAAACCCACCTAATGCAAGTGTCCACTTTTTGCAAACTCGGCGACAGAAGATACGAAATCGTCATGCCGGAGACTTGTTGGTAAGTTAAAATTTTTATGAAAAACTCATTTAATGATACAATTTTTTATTATTATTAAGATAAAAAAAATTGCATTTTGCATATTTGCCATTTTATTCTACATAATAAAGTATATTTTCTAATTTATTTGAACTACAATACAATTTCTCAGTAATTTCGTTTAATTTCATCATTATGTGTCTAAATATGAGACACACACAAATCATAAACTATTAGATCCCAATTTTTATAACATGTTTCAGTTTCAAAAAATAAAATATCGATACATTGATTTTTTTTTGGTTTGTATAACATCGAATCCAATTAAATATATAAAAAAGGTACTAAATCTGTGTATATTTCTAAATATATTTTTCACATCGACGATTTAACATGTAATTTGTTATTGTGTCTGTATGTGTGGGTTTTTGATCGGCAAACCTCACTTTTTCTAGGTGATTTATTTAAATTATTGGCTATTGTATTATGGTAAAATTACAATAAATTATCTTGTAACTTGCAATATCTTGGGCAGATGGTCTCATATCTTCATCATTTGTACATGATGTAGCAGGAGCAAATAAATATCAACATTATTTAAATCAGTTTGAACCAATATCTTCACATATTTTGGGAGTTCGTTGGTACATGCACCACTACCACTTTATTTTTGTATCTCCCCGGGTACCAATCAAAAGTATCTTTAAACAGATTTTGTTCGTTTTATATAAAAAATTATTATCTTCATCAAAAGAAAAGTTTCATATTTATATTGGAAGTTATCATTGAATCTTTTTGAAGAATGAACAACCATGGGACTATCATTCTCCCAATACAGCTGAATGAAATAATTTATCAGCTAATTATTTTTATTGTTTTGATATTGTATTTCTTTATTAATAATTTGATATTACGTTGTAACAATAAATGATAACAAAAAATTATTATTATTATTATTGTTGTTGTTGTTGTTATTGTTGTTGTTGTTGTTGTTGTTGTTGTTGTTGTTGTTGTTGTTATGACAATCTTGTAATTTTTTTCATATTTTATTTGTTTACGATTCATCATAGATTTTTTTTATTATTCAATTGACTAAAGATAAATAGGAATGTGAAAGGTTTTTGAATTATTTTATCCACTTAATGATAATGACAATATCTAGGTATTAAAAACAGATATATTAATGACTCTTAAACTAAATAAAAGTGCTACCATTTTTGGAAAGTTCATTTTGGCGGGAACTTTCCAAATAATGCACTTCTACATTTAATCTAAATTGTAAGCGTGTGAAAGATAGTTACTTCTTCCAATTTTACTGTGATTTATTGTTTTACTGGTATATTATGTCTGTAATTATCCAGTTTCTTCTCCGTTAACATGCATTACTAATCAATTTAATTTTAGTCAAGCGGTAAGTTTTGAATATTTGTATTTTAATTTTTTTATTTTTAATTGTTATCGTAATTACCTTAATCAATTTAATTTTTTTTCCAGCCCGCAATTTCGTAAATAAAAAAAATCGTAAGTTTTGTAATTTGAAATATTTGTTTTTTTTCCTTTTTAACTATTATCATAATTAACTTAATCAATTTAGTTTTTGTCCGTCCTGTAATTTCGTATACAAATAAAAAAAATTCATAAGTTTTGCCCGACCCGTTTTTTTGTTCGGCCCGCAGTTTCGTATACAAATTATTAATTAATTCTTCTATTCCGGGCAATGAGGCCTTTACGACTTTACAAATATTTAGTTGTAGTTTCTTAATTAATTTTTTTCATCATGCTCGGTTCATACATTGATCACGCTCATACTGGCACCGTGCCATCAGCATGAACATGAGTTTATTTTTATAGAATGTCGCACATCTTCTCATTGTTGTGGTTTCGTTTGTTGGGGCATGTGTATTGGTTTTCATTGATTTAATTGCCATTTTTTTTAGCTTTTAGGGTTGATTAATTTGGATCAAATACATCTTCGTTCGCATGTTAGATTTTGTATGATATTATGTGAGAAGATTCAAGTTTTATAGATGAAGCATAAAATTTGGTTAAATAAATATGTTTGAATTTTCTTAGTCTTGTGTGTAGGTGAAAATAATTGACAAAGTTATTGTATCTCATGTTTACAAAGTTAAGCAAGAACCCCAGAAGAAGAAGATTGAGTTTTCGTTATTGAGAAACAATAAAATTTTCTTTTCGTATTTTAACAGTAGTTACAATTAAAATATTTATTTATTGGTTTTCTTATGAAATAAATATCGAAGTAAAATGTTTTATTTTATTAGGTATTTGGGTTCATTCCACATTATCGAAGTAAATTCTCAAATTGACGCCATGTTATCGACACGGACAAGAGTACTAGTGTGTGTGTGTGTATATATATATATATATATATATATACACACACACGATTCATCATAGATTTTTTTTATTATTCAATTGACTAAAAATAAATAGAAATGTGAAAGGTTTTTGAATTATTTTATCCACTTAATGATAATGAGGAGTAATATTTAGGTATCAAAACCCGATATATTAATGACTCTTAAACTAAACAAAAGTGTTACCATTTTGGGAAAATTCATTTGGCGAGAACTTTTCAAATAATACACCTCTTATATATATATATATATATATATATAGTGCCAATGTACGGCGAAGAGGATATCGTATTGAGGTGTTAATATTTAAATAATTAAATATATGCTTTAATCATGTTTCAAAAAATATTTTTTTATAAAGATAATATTTGAGACGATCTAATTGCGGAGGTTTTAAATAATCATACCTCTTGTGAAGATGGTGGCACCGGTTCTTTTCCTTTTTCTGAAGCTGAAGGTTGGTCCATTTAGTGGAAATTACTGAATAGGTTTTGTAAATATTTTAATTAGAAATTGAAATACAAAAAATGATAATTATACTTACAAATGCGCCGGGCCTTTAAAATGTTTTGTTTGCAAATGGTTAATCTTTTAGCTTTTTGTTTCTTTTAAAAAAATGATATTTTCTATACATTGTCATTAAAAAAAAATTGTACTCCATACGTCAAAGGATGAGTGCTCTAAAAAAATCAAGGATATTAATTTTAAATAGTTTTATTAACACAAATTTACAACAACTTTGAGATCTATGTTGTAGCATTGCAAGTGTTATAACATGATAGTTGACAAAATGTAAATTGAGAGAAAATTGAGAATTTGGGAAAAAAAAAAGTTTAAAAAAGATTACTCAATTTTGGACAATTTAAGGTTCAAATCTCAAAATAAAAATATATGATTCTCAACATTTTATCATAACTTTTCATCTCAACCTATGTGAGAATGTATGTAATTGGCTAGTGTGTGGCACAGACTGAATGGATGTTTGAGCTTAAAAATTATGGGTCGCTATCTTAATAACCTTGTAATATTTAAAACTTGGACTATTCCATTAACACAAAAAAAGTTTTCTTAATCTTTTGTAAATTGATAATTGAGGGACAGTTTCAAATTACTCAAAGCAAACTCAAACCAATACTCCCTCACTCTCATTCTCCAATTTAACAAATTAAACATTTATTTCTTGAAACAACCCCCCCCCACACGTTTGAGAAAACAGAAATGGAAAGACGGAGACCAATCCAGTGGGTCAATAAGAGCATGTATAATGGGGGAGTAACATTTGCTCCCCCAAACTATCCAAATTATTAAAAATAAATAAAAAAATATTTTAAAGTTATTCTAAGCTATCCAACAACAAAAATTCTTACAGCGATGACACAAACTCCAATAACTTTACCTACTCACTATCTTTATCTCATTATATTATATCATTATATATTAATAAATAAATTTGTTTATGAAGAAATAAATTTTATATTGCATAAATTACTAATAATGATAATATTAATAATTAACTACTAAATAAAATATTAGTACAAAATATAGTTAACAAAAAATCTTTAAATAAATAAATATGGTTAATAGAAAATATCAAAATTTGGGAGGGTGGAAAGGAAATGAAGGAAAACTCAAAAAATTTGTAGAAAATTAAGTTGATATTCAAATTCAGCAAACCAAGTTTCTATTTATAGATAAAAATGTATAGATATTTTTTTAATTTTTTTTGAAAATAATAATAATTTTTAGGTGAAAAATAGGCAAAAAAAAAAGGGGGATAAAAAGAAAAAATCCACCACACCACTCAAATTTCAACACGTGTAAAGGAAGTAGATTAAATGTGCCGGCCACTTGGTTTGTTGATTGAATTGGTGATATTCAAACATCACCGTTTCATCAATTTTTGTAACAAAACTACACCGTTTAATTTCATTTGAAGTCAAAGCTACTTGTGGATCCCATATATAGCATTTAAAACTACTCAATTCTTTCAATGCCTTTCTCTGCTACCGCTGGCTACCGAAACTTTCACCATTGTTTTACAAAATACTTGCCAAGCTACCCAAGGATCCTCCATGAAAGTATTTCTTTTACGGAAGATCTCAACAACCGAAGGAAAGTAACAGATAATAAACCAAACTATCATTCTCCAATTTAACAAATTAAACAATATTTAGACCCGGTTGAGTTGAATAGTACGAATGGACTGGGCAACCATCGGACGGCTATGTGGGTTGCAGCCATGGCCACTATTCTCGATTTTACTAAAACTCACGCCAAAAACCAAAAAGAAACCGACTAAACCGACCGAGATTGAGAGAGACCCAAAAGAAGGAAGAACCGACAAAGAGAGAGATCAACCGAGATGGCTAGGATTAAGAAAGGGAGATCGAGATTCAGGAATAGGAATAGGCTGATATAGGGAGAGAAGAAGAGAGAACGATTAGGTCTACTAAACCTGTTAAGATTCTCCACAGATGCAAGTCGGAGCCTACTTTTTTTACTATTGATTCCTCCGTCGGCGTCGGTGATGATCACTGGGATTTGACGCTGTCGTTTGTTGTGCTTTACCGACCTTTTTCTTGCCGCCGGAGATTGAGAGATAAAGTGATGGCGAGGTGGAACAGAGAGATGAGAGATCAGATAAGAGAAACAGATGAATTAGAGGAAGAGAGAGAAAGAGATAGAGAGAGATAAAAGAGGGATGGATATGAATTAGAGGAAGAGAGAGAAAGAGATAGAGAGAAAAAAGAGGGATGGATTTTGTCAAAAAAAAAATGTGGATACAGACGGTTGGGAAAAAAAACGTATAAAAAACGGTTATGGATAAATGAAATCTTGGCCGGTGATTGTGTTTCGTAAAAACAAATCCTGACCGGTAAATAGCTTTTGATATGAATTAATCCTGACTGATAAATAGCTTTCTTAAAAACAAATCATGATCGGTAATTATTTGATAATAATCGATCATTAATATATATATATATATAGATATAGATATATATATATATATATATATATATATATATATATATATATATATATATATATATATATATATATATAAGAGGTGTAATTGACAAAGTTATTGCATCTCATGTTTACAAAGTTAAGCAAGAACATGAGAAAACAATAAAATTTTCTTTTCGTATTTTAGCAGTAATTACAATTAAAATATTTATTTATTGGTTTTCTTATGAAATAAATATCAAAGTAAAATGTTTTATTTTATTAGGTATTTGGGTTCATTCCACATTATCGAAGTAAATTCTCAAACTGGCGCCGTGTTATCGACACTGACAAGAGTACTAGTGTGTGTGTATATATATATATATATATACACACACACACACGATTCATCATAGATTTTTTTTATTATTCAATTGACTAAAAATAAATAGAAATATGAAAGGTTTTTGAATTATTTTATCCACTTAATGATAATGAGGAGTAATATTTAGGTATCAAAAACCGATATATTAATGACTCTTAAACTAAACAAAAGTGTTACCATTTTAGGAAAATTCATTTGGCGAGAACTTTTCAAATAATACACCTCTTATATATATATATATATATATATATATATATATATATATATATATATATATATATATATATATATACATATTAATAACTCTTAAACTAAACAAAAGTGTTATCATTTTTGGAAAAAGAACTTTCCAAATAATACACATCTTTTATATATATATTTAAAATAAAAGGAATCGCTATTACTATACAATATACATGCATCTGCAAATGATTAATAAGTAATAACTAATCATATGAGTTAAATATTTTCACCAACGAGATTTTTCCTTAATAGTCTTACGAAAAAGAAAATAAAATGAGAAGCTAAATTGATTATAAAATACTGGAAGCAACCCATTTTCTGGGTCAATTGACTCAATTCAAACATGTGCATGTACTGATCACATTCTATAAGAGTAACAATATAAATATATTAATGGTTTTAATTAAAACCATTTCTATTTCTAGTCGGGGGGAAAGGAAATATGATCCAAACGTCCACTTAAGGGTGTAAGTGGTTCGCTTTTGTTTGGTTTATGTCAAAACTACAAATCGAATCATCTCCTAATGGTTTAAAAAATCTCAAACCGAACCGAACCGAGTAAGACATGGAACCGAATTAAACCACTCGATTTGGTTTGGTTTGGTTCGGTTTTGCGATTTATATAAATTATTTTTAATGAAATTAACCAATATTAAAAATAACAATAAAAATAAGATTTTAATTTGGAATTAATATCAAAATTAGGAAATAACCTACTAACAACAAATTATCATAAATAAAACAATACAAATTCTAAAACAAACACAAACAATTGAAGAAATAATAGTTCTCCAACAATCAAGATTTTGTTTGGTTTAGTATCCGTCTATATATATATATATATATATATATATATATATATATATATATATATATAAATAATGAATAAATCAAATGTTCAAAATAGTTAATAAATGTAATATAATATATATTATATAATAAAAAAATAGGGTGGTTTGATTCGGTTCGGTTTGGTTTGATTCGATACAAAAAATCGTGAACCGAACCGAATCGCGTGATTTTCTAATTTTTAAAATCGAAATCGAACCGTCTTCGACCAAAACCGAACCAAACCGACTGGTTTAGTTTGGTTCGATTCAGTTCTATGGTTCGATGGTTCCGATTTACACCCCTACATCCACTAACTTAATGCCAAAAGGTGATTTTTTTCCTTTTCCTTTGCTAGTCTTTTTATTATCGGACTCTACTTTTTTATATTCAAATTAGAATGATGCTTAAAATCATTGCCTATTTATTAGGGGTGAATTCGGATCAATCCATTCTAATAAGTTTCCAATTGCTACAATATTTTACATATTTTTTAATAACCTAATTTAATTTATGCATTGTGTTACAAATATAATGGATCAAACCTTCACTTTTGTTTTTTTCAGAACACAATCAACAAATGATTTCAAATTAATATATCTTTCATGCATCTCAAATCCAAATCGATGTATCACGATTGACAAAATAATGCAACGTGATTCAAAATTGATACATCCACTAAGTGCAGCTTAGTGGTAAGACGTTTTACCCATACCTAATAGGTCGTGGGTTCGAGTCACCAATGGGCAAGTGGGGAACCACTATTGATCCTCTTAAAAAAAAGATACATCCAAATTGAAAAAGGGTGTCCAACAACGAACAAAATTATACTCATGAATTTAATTGAACAATTTACATGCATAACAATACAAGTGAAGCGATTTTAAATCAAGAAGAAGAAATAAGTGAAATTAAAGATTGATAGATGAATAGAAAAGAGAGTGAGAAGTTAGGGTGATTGATTAATCGAATTCAAAGTGAAACGCATAAGTGTTCTTCTTCACCACCCGACCTCCCCACCCTTTTTCTCTTCATCCCTGTGCATTTCAACCGTTATTTCTCTTATGTGGAAATTTTAGGAACGATTTCATGAAAATAAACTTTACCAGTTAAAAAAAAGAAGGGGAATTGAAGGGGTTATATACTTTAGAAAGGGGACCACCGGTCAACAATTTCTCCCATTTATTATTTAAAAGAAATTGCAGGCCAGTCTACTTTCCAAAGTTTTCGATCGCTCCAATCTCATTTTCTTTTCAACAAGAAAAGGACACTTTTAGAGATAAAAAGACTACAATACCCTTAATGAGACTGAGGCGCGCTACAGAAATACATCGCGGTGCATCGATTTTTGCACTGCGATAAATCAATTTAATGAACATGAGGCGTGCTGAAGAAATGCATCGCGATGCATCGATTTTTACATTGCGATTAATCAATTTTAATGGAATCAATTTTAATAACAAAATCCAATTTTTGCACCGTGATGAATAAAATTTTGCACCGTGATACATAAATTTTAATTACCTAATCCAAATTGCATCGCGCTTCACCAACTTTTATGTATCACGATGATTTAATTTTTGTACCGCAATACATAAAATATTATTTAATTCAATTTTGCATCGCGATACAAAATTATAAATAACCAGACCACATCCTCCACATTTTTATTCCATTCCTCCGTTGTAAGCCTTCTTTTTCCTCCTCCTCCACCTTTATCCTATTGAAAAATCCTGCGACCCAGCCCAAATCCATTACATGTTGATCCCGTTTCGTTGTTCAACAATGATGATTTTCGAATCCAATGTATTTTTCGGAGCTGCTGAATGAGACGATGACATTTTCGTAACAATATTTTGAAAAATGACCTTTTGCGGTTGAAATAAAACGAGGTACTGGAGAGGTTACAAATTTTGAAAAAGAGACTGGTCAAAATTTCACCATATTATTTAACCTTGGGAGAAATTTGGTCGGTCTCATGTGATGAAATTATAACCGAAAAATTATTATATATTTGTTTTAAATCGTTAAAGTACGCTTTTGGGGGAAAAATGATGAAGATATCGTTAATGAAGGAAAGAATCGCGGATAAAGCCACTGCCCAAATTTGGGAATCGAAATGAAAACATTGGGCCTCGCAATTCACAATTGAAATCTGTTAAAATTTGGGCATCGAAATTCAAAAAGTCACTGCCCAAATTTGGGCATCAGAATGAAAACATTGGGCTTCACAATGCACATATGAAATCTGTCAAAATTTGTGCATTTTAAATGCCCAAATTTGGGCATCGGAATGAAAATATTGGGCATCACAATGTACAATTGAAATCTATCAAAATTTGGTCATCGAAATTCAAAAAGTCACTACCCAAATTTGGGCATCAAAATGAAAACAGTTGGCATCGCAATGCACAATTGAAACCTTTCAAAATTTGGTTATCGAAATGCAAAAATCTCAGCTCAAATTTGGGCATCGTAAAAACTTTCGAAGCCCAAAACATTGTTTAAACAACGTTTTTTGGCCTTAAAACAAAGACGTAATGGGTAAACCCAATGTCTTATAGATCTCATTAAGAACTTCGATTTGACATATTGTGGGTCACGTGGTTCATCCAGAATCAAAAGTTATGTCATACTGACGAAAGAGTTCTCAACTTTTTGATTTATACTAGTGCATTAGTTTCAAAACTGACAATTAACACTCTTAAGCTTGATATTTTTCTCAAAGCTTTTATAACCCTCAACATATTATGATAATATACTTGGAATTGTGACTTTTTTGGATGAGTTTAATCGTCTGGGTTTCATCAAAACTCAAAATTCAAAATTCTACTTCCACCTGGCTTTGTTCCTTCGATGTGTTTTTCTTTTAGCGGTTCTTTCAGTTACATGTTAAGGGTTCTAAAATGATAATAGATCTTAAAACACGAGGAAGGAGACGAAGATGGGGGAGAAGAAGAGAAAGAAAATGAAGAGAGAGACAGAAAGTGGGATAAAACGAAAGTGGAAGAATACAAACAAAGTAGTAGGTGTGTACGGGTATTTTAGGAAAAAATTAATGAAAAAGCACGTTCGCGATTTTAAAAAAAGGTGATAATCGGGTCGGTACCTTTTGGAGATATTATAACATCTCCAGCCCACTTTCTTTTTATTCAACCGGTAAAGTATACTTTTTGGGATAAAATGTTGAACATACCCTTAATGAATAAAATAAACACACACAAAGCCCCTACCCAAAATTGGGAATCGCAATGCAAAATCTGGGCATCGTAATGTAAAAATTGGGCATCGCAATATAAAAGTTTGGGCATTGCAATGCAAAAGTTGGGCATCGTTTGTCTTCCCTCGTTAATGATGAATGGTTACTCTCTCTCTCTCGCCAGCCATTATTATACCTTGGGAATGAAAAAAGTCTATGATTTTCTCTTCTTCTCTCTCACACTCACTTTCTCTCACACACACTCTCTCACATACACTCTTTCACACACTCTCTCTCACACAAATCTCTCTCATCAGATCTGAATTAGCATTCCTCCTCCTATTTTCTTGCAAAAAGTAGCGATGTGATCATCAGCTTCCAAAACGTTCAGTCTCCGTGACAAAATTAAAACAACCATTCTCATCCTTCAATTTCAATATGATTTCACAACTTTCCAGTAGGGACACATGATTTTATTTATCTTATTTGGTTCCAAGAAGATTTCTTCACGTTTTGCATTTATTCTTGTACTTGCAATTTTATCTCCTTGTCTTTCAATGTGAATAAACTTAGATGATGAAGGAAATGTCTTCTAAAAAAGATTTACCTTCATCGTGATATCATAATCGGAGCCTCTCAAAAAGCATCGGAGTCTTTGATGCTTGCCTCGGATGTGTGCGATGCCGACAAGTAAGACCTTTCTATATGTACTCTTTTTCATCTTATACGATTTCTTCTTTCTCAGTTGAAGTTGAATCGGAGCCCCTACTTCCGATTTGTTTGATTATGCTCTCAACGTGTTTTCGGTGAAAGATTATTATTAATTTAAGGAGTGAGAGAGAGAGAGAGAGAGAGAGAAAGTACATAAAATTTGAATTCGTCAGATGGTGAGAGAGATGGCAGAGAAGATGGTATTTTTGGAACAAATTTATGAAAAAAACACCTTATCGGTTGAATAAAAAGAAAGTGGACCGGAGAAGTTATAATTTTTTCAAGGAATAATTGTGGGCCGGTACACTTTTGCAAAATTGTAACCACTCCACTCCCCTATTTTTTTTAAACCGGAAAAGTCCATTTTTTAGTTTTTCTTCCTTAAATGGCCTTATGTATGTCAGAGACATAAACACACACACAAATATACATTTCCTTCCTTTCTTCTTTATTTTTCTTAGATCGAACCAAAAAGTGCTTCATATCCCATGATTAATGGGCTTAGTTCCTCATATCCTTCATCGAGCAATAAAAATGTTGCTCCATCTTTTATGATATTATAAGAATTGTAGAAAATCATATCTATCTTTATCTTCGCACAATTTAAGCGAGACTCAGAACGAGAACTACGAGCTAATTCTAAACCAAGAGAATCACTGCAACTTCCGAGTTCCAACTAATGAGAAACTCAAAATCAGAAAACTAGTTGATAATATTTATGATTAAGCAACAACAAATCTAGTTTATGTGATTCCCAAGAGAATCACTACAACTTTAGAGTTCCAATTAATGAGAAACTCAAAATCAGACAACTAGTTGATAATATTTATGATTAAGCTACAACAAATCTAATTTCTGCGATACCCAAATTTCGGCAAATCTAATTTGTGCATCGTTGTCTCTGATGTGGGCATCGATTGTTGCGATGTTGGCGTCTGTTTTTGCGATTCTTGCGTTCGATGGTGCAAATGGGGGTATTTTCAGATGATTCAAGTTGCATATATGGCTCGCTTGCAGCAGACATAGAGTTTTGGAAAAAAAGTCAGAGAGCAGGATGTGAGCATCGTTAGTGTGTGGTTTGTTGGTATACAGAGAAGCTTTGTGGAGGAAAAGGAAAAGAAAGGCTGAAGATGAAGAGAGAAAGAAGAAAATGAGGAAAGGGATGATGAAAGATGTGGAGGTGAATACGATTGTATGATGAATCAAACTAGAAGAAGAAAATAAATAAACCGAGTCAAATAAAGTTTGAAAATTGAAGAGAGAATGAGCATGTTACAACGAATTGCTCCAAACCCATTACATTTGATCATAGAAGAAGAGATTGCAACAACCATTAAATATTTAGCGATTTGAATCAAAGTTGTGATTGGTGATAAATTGTTAGAGAGAAAAGAGGCGAAGAAAAGCTTTTGTGAAGTGGGGTTGGTGGTGGCAAAGGGATCTAATTAAAGAAGAAGAAAAGTTTTTGTTAAATTTATACGATGCCCAATTTTTGCTTTGGAAGTAGTGCGATGCTTAAATTTTGCATTGCGATTCCCAATTTTTGAATTTTGATGCCTAATTTTTGACATATTTTCAATGGTGCATTGTGATGCCTAATTTTTGAATTGCGATGCCCAATGATGCCCAAATTTGGGCAGGGGTTTGTGTGCGCGTCTTTCCTTCATCAATGGTATTTTCACCATTTTCCTTCAAAAATTGAACTGTAGCGGTTTAAAAAAATTATGGTGAACTTTTGCGGTTAACATTTCATCTCATGGTACCGGCCCGTAATTATTCCTAAAAAATAGGGTGATAACCTGGCAAGTACCATGCGGTGGAATTATAACCGCAAAAGTCCATTATTTTTTTAAACCACTAAAATGCACTTTTTGCTGAAAATTTACGAAAATACCCTTAATGAAGGAAAGACGCGCACACAAAGCCATTGTCCCAATTTGAGGGGCGTCGTTCAATTTTTTTTGAGCATCGTCTAAAAATTTTGGGCATCGTTCATCAATTTCAAGCATCGATTCTCAAAAAGACCTATGGGAGTCGCACCCTAAGCCCAATAGCCGCTCCCCCGCCCCTTTAAGCCTCTTGGAGCCGCTCCCTAAAAAAATGCATCGTTAATATGAGTCGAAGGTCCCCAGTACTTGAGTGTTGCTAAATCATAAGCTCTAGCAGCTTTCTCTTCCATGTCATAGCCCCCTAAAAATCAACAAACTTAATCAAAACCAAGAAATATGCAATAGCTTTGACTTGAAAGTCTAAAGAAAAAAGGCTTACCAAGATAAACTAAAGTAATTCCAGCAAGAAACACCATGAAAATTGGTAAACAAGAAGTATTGTTAGTGAGATCAAGAAATCCAAACAACAAACAACAAATAGTGACAAAAAAAAATGAATCTTGAAAGCTACATTATACGAATAAGGAGATATACATCTAGGTCCGAATTGGCTTAGATAGATGAAGGAAATCAAAAAGCATTTTCACACCCAATGGGGCCTGCCTTAGAACATCCGAACAATGGGGATGCTTTTGTTAGAAAAAGAAAGAAGAATTCTTCTTGTTCAACGCTTCCTTGCCCAAGCTCAAACAACTTCTTTTAGCTATTTATCTAAATGGAATTCAGAGGCAACGACGCCCACATCAAAGGTAATGACGCTTACATCGAAACCTTTAACGCCCACATCGAAACCTTCGACGCTACATCGAACCATTCGACGCCCACATCGAAACCTTCTGCGCCCACATGGAAACCCAATTAGTTTGTGATATTCCTTGATTATTATTTTCCGATCCTCTACGAAATGTTTCTAGCCTTTTGTATAGATGATGAATGAAAGATGCCAAGGATAAGTATCATTCCTGAAGCTTTCTGTCCCACATTTTGTATAGATGATGAACGAAGGATGTAAAGGAGCAATATCCTTTTTGGAGCATTCTGTCTTGCATTTTGTATGTACAAATCTCAATGAATTCGTAATTAGTAATATATGCGTGTGTGTGTGTGTGGAGAAAAGGAGAAAGTAAAATAAAAAGAGAAAGTAAGAGAATATAGTGAAAGAGACGAAGATAAGATGAAATACACTCGGGACATTTTTGGAACAAAATTTTGAAAAAACACTTTATCGGTTGAATAAAAAAAATATGAGACTTTTTGGAGTTACAATTTTACAAAAGTGTACCGGCCTACAATTATTCCTAAAAAAAAGGTAGCTGAGCGGTTCCAATTTATCCAAATGGCACTGCCCGCAATTATTCTTTTAAGAGCATCCACAATGTTATTCTTCTTAGAGCATCCTCATTGTATAAATCTTCTTATACATCTTCTTAGTTGGGTCCTACTGCCACCTACATATTTTTATCTTCTTACCCACTTAAGAATTTATCTTCCCATTGTATAATCTTCTTACACATCTTCCTACACAAAAAATATTAAATTTATCACCATCCCACATAATAAATACAAAACTCTCCCCCCTCCACACACACACCACAAAGTGGGCGGCTGTCCCCCTCTCTCTCTTTCTCCTCCCCATCTTCTTATTTAGGAAGAAATTTTTTTATCTTTCCTAGGTGGCAAATAAGAATATTAAGAATGGTGGGTAAATACATATTTTCTTAATTAGAAGATGATTAAAAACATACAATGGTGTTGTTCTTATATCATCTTCTTACTTCTTAGCTTGGTCTCACTGCCACCTACACACTTTTCTCTTCTTACCCACTTAAGAATATATATTTACATTGTATAATCTTCTTATATATCTTCTTACACAAAAAAATAAATTTAACGCATCTCAATAAAAAATATTACATTCCCCCCACCCCCATCACACACATGGCACTTAGGAAGATTCCTATTTTTCTTCCTAAATTGGAAGAAAAACTTACCTATCACCTACATGGCAATAGGAAGAAGACTCTCACCATTATATAATTTTATCTACTTAATAAGAAGATGAATAAGAAGATTGGAATTTTATCTTCTAAGTTCTAACCTTTCACAAACCAATTCAGTTCATCAGGGCGTCTATGGGCGATGGGTCCGATGCCCATCTAGAGGGTAATATAGTCATTGCAGTATAATGTCTTTTTCTTTCTTTTTTTTGGGTACAATAGGAAAATGTCAATGGAGTAAATAATTGAAAGGGTGTCCGTCACTCGTGAGTTGGCATTATTATGGTGGGACACGTTATCTAGCCGTTGCACTCCCCACCCTCGCCAGCGTGGCATTTAACAATTTGAAAATAACGTCACCGAATAAACCTTTTTTAAAAATAAAAATTGACCGTTAAGTCTCTCTCTCCCCTAAAACACCAACTCCAAGCTCTTTAGTCGGCACTCTGTTTTTGGTAATAAACAGATTCCTGCCCCTGAAGAAGAAATTACATCAATGCCAATGGCTACCGCCGATCTCCTATTCACCAAAGACGATATGTCAGTTGATGGTACCATTGGCTACCCGACTGCCTATGCTAAGCTTTGCTGCGATCGTAGCTTTGGTCCGTACAGTCATGGCCCCCCCTTCACTTTCATCCCCTATCGTCTGCAACCTCAAGAGGTAATCAGTTGTTCAATATCCATAAATGGGTATCATTTTTGTATTTCTTGCATCCTAAAATGTGGAAAATTGAGCATTTCATTCACTGGTTGATTTTCTCATCATTTGACAAGCTACGAACTCTTTTTATCCACCCCAATTCCCATTTCAAGATTCACCATTTTGATGCGGATTTTGGCTCATAATTGTGAATTCCCATGATTTTTAGGCTATGAGGGCAAAAGAGCTAGATGAGATGTTCCCAGTTATTGACCCTAAAGCAAAGCACACTGCAAACCCCAAGATCTTTGCGAGCATTTTATGGAAGCAACTCAACCACCTTGGGTAAAACAGCTTCATTTAGGATATAGCTATATCTCGTTATGATTTATGAAAAATCTAGGGTTGATGTTTATTCTTGCTCGAATTCTAGGAATGCTGGCTTTGATCCTGCAACATTCAGGGTAGACCCATATGGCAATGTTCTGTATTTCCATGCGGATCCAGCATCTCCTCTAGCTTGGGACATCGATCACTGGTTCCCTTGCTCAAGTAAGGATCTCTCTGTCTGTATATTCTTGTTTCTGTGGCACTGGCGTATTAAGAGTTTGTTTTTGTACCTAAATGCTTTGGTAATTGAGCAAGCTCGTATATCAATTTAACCCCAAAAGTAACTCATAAAGAAAAATTAAAACTGAAGCCAGAGGTAGCATATACATGAACAGATACATCTCTTGAAGCTCTCTCTCCAAAAAATACAGGAGGAGGATTGACTGTTCTTGGCAATCTAAGGATATTACAGTGGCAAGTGTGCAAGAAGAAACATAACAAACTTGAATTTCTCATTCCATGGTGGGATCTCCAAGTGGGTATATCCATAAACCAGTTCTTATCCATCTTTGCTTCTTCAAATTCAGATTTCAGGTACAGGACTCTTCGTTTTCCATCATTCAATTCCTTATGATTTAAAGTTCATAGAACTATTAAATATATGTCGATCTTTGCAATTTGATAGGCACAGGGCATTTTCGCTACTGTTTGCTGATGGTGAAAGTGAAGAAGTGAATGCTTCACAGACTGTTGACTCACATTCTTTTCCACACCATTTTGTGGAGTCAAAGAAACAGCTAGGCCTTGCTCCAGCTGCTGTTGTTGTATCTCGAAGGGAATCTTTTGATGCTTCGTCAACTCTTAAGTCTCTCGATATCAACAGAAGACTGCGCCCAAATTCCCCCATAATAGGTAAGTAATGGAGATCAAACCGTTCAAGTTCTTTACATTAGTGTTAATGTGTGAGCTTCATTCCAATATTGAACTTTTATTGTGGGTTGTAGCATCTGCAAGAAAATTGAAAACAAGTATATCAAAAGAGAATGCAAATCCAGACATCGTAAACAACCCATATCAAGCTATTGTCCTGGCAAGAGATTCTCTGAGGCAAAGAGAAGAAACAACAAAGCTGCAAACAGAAATACACAAATTGGACAATGAAGTGAATGAACTGAAACAAAAGACTGATGAGGAGAGAGTTGCCATCCAAGACTTGGAGTTGGTCCTAATAAAACGAAGACGAAGGGCTGAAAAGTGTCGGCACCTGGCAGAGGCACAGTCCTCGTATAGAGCAATGCTAGAGAAGATGATACGAGATGCAATGCACCAGTAAGATCAATAACTATTTACAACCTCTATTTGGTTAAAGAAGTACTTATGCATTTTTATTTTATCTTATTGTTTTTTTCTTGCAGGAGTGTTATTTATAAGGAACAAGTGAGGTTGAATCAGGCAGCAAGTAATACTCTCATGGCACGACTTGAAGCTCAGAGAGCAATTTGTGATTCTTCGGAGAGAGAGCTCCACAAGAAATTCAAGCAGAGGGATGAGCTAGAGAAACAAATAAGGCCAGAATTGGAGCAAGCAAGGAAGAGAACAAGAATGGATGATACTTTCTATGAAGAGAGAGATGACAAGACGGTTTTGTGTCTACCAGGAAGTAAATCGAGAGCACATTCAGAGAAGAAACTGGATGATACTTTGCACGAAGATAAAGATGAGAGTGATCTGTTGTGCTTGTCTGGAACCAACTCGAGGGCCCTTTTACACAAGGAACTCAGAGTATTCTTGGAAGAGGAGCATAAAGCATCCGAAGCAAGTTCATCTCTGAATGAAGAAAGAGGGGAAACAAGACTCGAGGAGAGAGGGAAAGCAACTGTAGATGATATTTGCAAAGGGAAGTCTGAGGAAAGTGATAACCCAATCGTAATCGTGGCAGAGGATGAAAATCTCATCAAGGACACACTTCAGAAACTGAGAATAGGGGAGGGAATGCCATTTAACACCCAATTTCCAGCTCATGAACCAGAAGGAGAGGAGGATGCTGAGAGCAGAAAGCAACGGGGAAAAGGAAACGTGGAGAAGTGGCTTCAGATGTTGTTGGAGGGTACTGACCAAAATTCTCAAATTGCAGACAAAAAAACTGATGAAATCATCAGAAAGCTGAATCTGAAATATCCGCAGAAGGAAATCAAAATCTTAAGATTTCCAGAATCACGGGATGTGGAGGGGACAGAGCAGGATAGTGAAGTAAACTACCAGCCCAATATTCAAAAGAAAGATGCTGCAAAGGAAGAAGAGATTGTTGAGGTGGAAGCCCTTGAAAAAGGTGGTGGAGAAAAGAGCAAAGGGACCAGTGAGATAGACGCCAGAAAAATACACCTGAATGACCCTCCATACAGATTAATATCAGTGCAGAGCAATGAAAATCAAACTGACTGTGTAGATACTTTACTTGGAAGTAGTAGACCAGAGAAGAGTGGGAAAGAGAAGGGGCTCAAGAGGTCCGAGAGTGCTAGATCTTTTCGCCGGATCCCATCTTCTCCATCTATAATCTTGGGAATGAGAAAGGGAGTGGATTGCATAGGGAAGAAGCCCTTGGTAATTGGTGATGATGATGCTGATGAGAATGCAGTAAGTAGCAACTTCATTAAATCATCCATTAAGACGATTAAGAAAGCGGTGAAGATATAAATCTTATGAACAGAAGAATTCTTTTAGCTTAATAAATGTGAAATATAGGTGTTTATGTTTGATTTCTGTATAATGATTTCTTGGGCGAGATTTGTAATAACAGCTTGTTGTTTTTAACAGATAAGTTCAGTTTGAATTGTTGTCAGTTTCCATGATTTAAAATGATCCATATTTGGGAGGTTTCATACCATGTTCTGCATACCACATGAAAGCAAGTAATTATAACATAGAAAAATATATACATGAAAGCATACAAATTTCGTACCATCTTCTGCATTAGTATATCCAAGCAAGTAATCGTAAATAGAAAAAATACATATGAAGTTGGAGGATTATGCGATCCAAGCATACAAATTATACAAGCAATGTACGTACTTGAAAAGTGGATGAAGTGAGCGGACATCAGCAACAATGCTTGTGCCATCATATTCTTTTGCCTCAAATTTGAACTTGACTCGTTGTTATTTGCATACGAGCAAAATGAGTATACATTTATATTCCATATTTAATGTTTCTCTGCTGCTCTAAACAGGTGTGTTAAATTCTGTTGCAGTAGATGGATGCATGAAGATTAAGCACTTGCCTGGCGTAACCCTAAGGTCGTCATTCTTGTATATTCTTCTAAACAAGTAAGATAATGTTAGCGTTTTCAGCACTCTTGTATATCAAGTTTTTCCCAAATAACCCTCATCGCTACAAGTGCAGACTCCATCCTTGAAATGATGGAAACATTCAGTATCCCTTACAGAAATCTCACGCCTGACAACCTTGGAGATAAATTTTACAGTGTTGTGACAGCTTTCACACATATAGAGATTCTTTGTTACCCGTATAGGCATCCCAGGGGCAGTATTTATGAGCCCAAATCCAATAGCTAGCCTCTCACTGTGCCCACACAACATATCAGCTTTCGAAGCTTTGATTTCATTAATGGAACTTGTATCTGATCCACTGACACCAGCCACCCTCATTTTCTCATTAAATCCCTCTAAAACTACAGCTATTTCATTTATCTGAGGGTGAAAATCATCTCCAGTAAGGAAGGCATGGACTTTACCCTTCACTTCAACCCAACTGCATCCAGGATCAACAGTAAACCCTTTCTCTCTCATCATTTTTCTAAGTCTTGTAGCTTCATCCCACTTACCACTCTCAGCATAGAGGTCACACAAGAGATTATAATACCCAATACTTGCACTATCGGTCTCAAAAATTCGTTGAGCCGCTAGCTCTCCAAGTTCAACCTGCCTGTAGATCCTACATGCATTTAGTAAGGCTCCCCAGATGGCTGAATCTGGTTTTACAGGCATTTCAAGTATAAACTTGTGAGCATCTTCCAATTTCCCAGCACGTCCTAGTAAATCCACCACACAAGCATAATGCTTAAGATTTGGGGCAACAGAATACTTGTCTTTCATGCTATAGAAATACTCTAAACCTTCAGTGAGCATTCCAGATCTACTGCAAGCACACATTAGAGAAAGAAATGTAATCTCATCCGGTTTTACCTCCGCTTTCATCATTCTGCCAAAAAGTTTCATGGCTTTTGCTCCTTGTCCTCTCCGAGCATAGCCTTTCAGCAGTATGTTCCAAGAAACTATGTCTTTCAGCTGTATGTAAAATTGGTTCAATCCAATTTCCATCCTTCCACACCTTACATACATGTCTAGGAGTGCATTGGGCACAAATACATCAAAAGCTAACCCATTTCTCAACGCATGGGCATGGATCTCCTTTCCACGTGCCAAAGCTCCTAGCCTAGCACATGCAGAGAGGATGCAAACCAAGGTTACAGAATTAGGGTTTAGAGTGAGTATCATTTGCCTAAATAAAGTAAGAGCCTCAAAACTCCGATCATTAATCCGAAGCCCGAGAATGATGGAAGTCCAAGAAATCACATTCTTATGTGGAATGTGGTGGAAGACTTCCAAAGCCTTATCAATGCATCTGCACTTTGAGTAAAAATAAATCAGAATGTTTGCAACTATATCATACGACACTAATTTTCTCCTCTTCGCAAATTCATGCAGCTTAATACCCATGTTCAGAAGTCCTAAAGAAGCACATGCAGAGAGAACGCTAGCAATGGCGATCTCATCAGGCATGACACCTTGTACCTCCATCATCTTGTAGGTTTCCACAGCTTTATCAGGCAGCCCATTATTCTCATAACCTGAAATCATCACGGTCCAAGATACCACATCTTTAGAATCAATTCTAGAGAAAACTTTCTCTGCTTCCCCGCAGTTGCCAACACTAAAATACAGCTGTATCAACGAGTTATAAACTGAAACATCAACTCCAAACTCAGTTTTCACGACATACCCTTGAACCGCCTTTCCCAATCTCTCATCGCCAAGAAGGTCACATGCGGAAATCACACTAGTCATGGTCATCAAATCCGGACCAATGGACATCTCAAGCATAAGAAGAAACAAGCTCAACCCTTCCAAACAGTCTCCATTCTCAAAGTACCCCGAAATCATGGCATTCCAAGAAATCCTGTCTCTCCTAGGCATTCTATCAAACACCAACCTAGCGCTGCTCACATCCCCACATTTAACGTACATAGTAATCAAAGCGTTAACCACATCAACATCCGACTCAAACCCAAATCTCAATACATGAACATGAACTTCTTTGCCACAAATCAAATCTGGTACGCCCCCACAAGTCCGCAAAACACAAGGGAAAGTATAAACATCAGGCCTAATCCCAACCCACAACATCTGATGATACAAATTCAAAGCCTCATCGAAATAACCGCCTTTTGCATACCCACCAACCAAAACATTCCAAGAAAACACATTTCGTTCAGTCATTTTACCAAACACGTACCAGGCATCCACTATATTACCCAACCTCACAAACATACTCAACAGAGAATTACCAAGTGTGAGACTCAATTGAATCATTGAATTCGATACGAAAGCGTAAACCCGAGATCCTTCATCGCCAGCACGTCGCCACTCACAGAGCTTGACTACGGTAATGTAAGTCTCCTCCTCGACAGAAATATGAAGTTCATGCATTGAAATCAGCTGTTTCATGGCTTGTTCTAAGTGTCCATGAAGGCATAGTTCGCGTATGTGAGAGTTGGGGTCACTGGTGTCGACGGAGTTGGCGTTGAGGACTGATATTTCGTGAGGTCTACGGAGAGAGAAGTGATGATGGGATTGAGATGTTATGAGAGAGAAATTCAGGGTTTTGGTTATGGGTCTGTGGATGTGATGGTGGTGGAGAGAGTGGGGAATATCGAAGTGGTGAGGAAGTGAAGGGGTTTTAGCAGAGACCGCCATTTCCGGATATACATATACCATTCACATTTACTCTATTGGCCGTTCAGGTGTTATGGCTGAGCATTAGGGTCTTAAGTCTTAACCGACCAGCTCTGTGCAATGCCACACGACGCCGTTCGTTCGTTGCCAATTGAGAGCCTCCACAATAATACCCAATATCACACTATAGTCGTCTCGTTTTCTCTTCCTTTTACACTTTTTCACTACTCTAAAAAATAATTCACTCAAATAATCAATTTATATATAACCTCGGGTATTTTTATTTATAATCTTTTCAAACATACAAAATACAAAACTAACCCAACTCTCAAAAAGTTATCAAGTGTAGCATCTTTTGCGATGAATTGTCTATAATACCCTTTTGGCTCTCAAAACTAATATAGTGAGATTTAAGTCGATTAACTTGACATTTGGGTCGATCAAAGGTAGATCAAATATCTATCGATGGTCGATCAAACGTCTATCGATCGAATTAATAGACATTTGATCGACCTTAGAGCATGTACAATGGTTTTGGAAAATCAAATCAAAAATCAAACTCAATCCATTAAAAACCAATAAAATAATTTATTAGATACCTATTTGATTTAAAACCAAAAATCTTTCCAATGGTGGCACGAAATCCAACACAATAACATATCTCACCATATTTATCTCTATTAATAATGTTTAGAAACTTAAAAAAATCATATAATTTTTTTCTGATATCCAAATGAAACAAACCAAGTCTCTTTTTATAAGTAAAAATGTGCACTTTAATTCAGGAAAAAAATTAAAAAATAAATAAAAAATTTGGCTAAAAATTGGTCAAAAAATGAAATGAGAGAAAATAATATGTCAACCATTCAAATCATGCCACATGGAAAGGCAACCTTGGATTTGGAGCCTTTGGGGTTCAAGAGGTGGTTTTTTTTTTACCAAAATCACTTGTTGATTTAGATTAGATTTTTTAATATTTACCATTGGAAATGATGATTTGAATTAGATTTTGGGGAAAACCCACATTGGGCTTGCTCAAATTGTTTCAAAATTTTAAATGGTCAAAGGCTATATGAAAGAACATTGAACAAGTCAAAGAGTCATACTTGATAATTTACTCATATAACCTCTATATAATATATAAAATACTCTTAAAAAATAATTTATTCATAAAAAATCCACAAATGCAAAAGAAGTGTGCCTTGGATATAAAGTTGGGGACATGTAGGCCACATAGCAGTGCAAGTTACAGGAGGAGAGAGAAGGAAGATGAGAGAATTTTTCAACTGGATAGTTTATTGTTCAAGTAAATCTTCCTCAAAACTTAGAAGGAGGCTTAGTGATTTTTTGGAGATAGAGTGTTGAAAAAAGTGCTCATTGTAGAGTCAAAGCCACCAAAAAAAAACTCTAAAAGGTATTTTAGAGCTTTGTTAAAAGTGTCTATTGTGGACGCTCTAATTGCTCCATACTATACTTTTAGTTTATTTATTTATTTATTCACTACCACCACCACCACTACTACTACTACTATACCATTACTACTACTACTACTACTACTACTACTACTATTACTACTACTACTACTACTACTACTACTACTACTACTACTACTACTACTACTACTACTACTACTACTACTACTACTACTACTACTACTACTACTACTACTATCACGACGACCACCACCACTGCCACCACTACGACCACGACCACTACTACAACCACTACTTCTACCATTATCTACGGTTGCATTAAACTGATTTTTCCTTCAAAAAAATAAAAAACTTGATGCTACACAATTTGGTACTGGGTTGTTTTTCACGGATAGTAGGATATATGGACTTATGTAAATGTCTTATCCTGTAGAAACATGTCAAAACAAAGATACCTTAGAAGAAATGCAAGACTGGGTGTGGGTCGCCCAGTGCCGGCTCCGCGCGCCTTTGATAGGAGTGCGGCGTGCGTGCGAGATCACACCAGCTTGCTCGTTACATTCTCCCTTATTTAGGGGAAAACGAAATTAAAAGTGCGAGAGGAGTGCTGTCTAAAATAGCGCGTTAGAATACGCCTCGGTTGACTTTAGTGGATTTTTGGTCCAATATGGGAGCTTTGGGTTTCTGCATCAAGTTATCCCTTGTTTGGGATACCAGATATAGGAATACATCACCCTTTCATTCAGATTCTCCATTTTTAGGAAAACGGAAAAGTGCAAAAAGGATGTTGCGAGGCCCCACTTAGATTTTATGAAAATGGCCTTATGGCCTATTTTCAATCACTATATGCTGGGTTTCCGCATCAAGTTATCCCTAATTTAGGGGATACCAGATATGTAGAATGCATCATCCTTTCATTCCCATTCTCCTTTTTTTAGGGGAAAACGGAAAAGTGCAAGAAAGAAGTGTTGCGAGGCCCCACTGGATCCAAAATGTTTTATAGAGTCGCCATCTTTATTTTAAAGCAAAAATAAAGCAAAACCAAAAGAAAAGAAAACCATAGATTGTAAACAAACGAGGCTTGTTACGAAGTCAGCGTGCTAGGCACCCAACTCGCCTTTCGTCTCAAAAGCGGTTTTGGCTAAAGTATGCTTTTTGTTATATTTATTTAGCAAATGAACAAAACATTAAAAGACAAAAAATAAAAGCAAATACATCCGCGACTACATATTTACTTTGATTCTCAAACTGCCTCCTTACAATAATTACGATATATTTAAAAATATTTGGCCATTATAACGGCTCTTTACATAGTATTTTCTAACTAAATCCCGCAAAGACAACGATTTATATTTTCTACATTGGACCGATTTAAAGAATAACTTTTATAAAAATAACGCCCCAGGCTATTACCTTAGAGGGAAGGTACTCGCCTCACCCTTCCTCGAGAGGGGAGACTTTTGCTGCCGTCCGCCGTGATTTGGGCAGCAGTAACGCTATTTTGTTTTTGGCTTTGTTCACTCTGGGCAAAGTGACGGCTTATTTTTGTGGTTTTGGCATATTTATTTGGGTGGAGTAACGACTTACTTTGGTGATTTTAGCCTATTTACTTCCGCGTGAGTAACGGCTTACTTTATGGTTTTGGGTCGGGAAATAGATACCTAACTAAAGGGCTGGGATCACTTTAACCGGTTGGTTTTGGTTTGACAGAGTTTTGGCGTGGTTTAGAGGCTTTATAGGAGACCACTCCCTATCTCACTTCACTCTCTATATTTCTCAATTAGATCTATCACGCAGAAATTTTATCGGCATTTCGCTTTCTTCCGGCTCTGAAAGTGAGCCCCAAGCTCAGATTTATAGCCCGAGAAGGAAACTCATCGGGATTAAAAATCCTCTCTCGCGGCTCAAATTCCTCGTACAATCATGGCCGAATTGCACAACGCGTTAACTGGAGGGTCCATGTAGCACCTGGGCGCAGCCATAGGTCTTCTTGGCGCCGTGCCAAGGCCCTTATGGCGCCGCCAAGGCACTATTCACCTTTCAAAATTTGCACTTTTTATCCCACTCATTTTACCTGCTTCGAGCATCCTCGCTTTGCCTTCGCATTTTTAACTCCTCAGAACTTGACATTTGTTAAGTTTAAACAGCTCTTGATATCACATGCCGTAATCACATCGCTGGTAAATGAAATTGGGTGTTCACAGCCCCTCAACGATGGAGTCTACGGTAACCGAGGCTTATTAAGTAGATGAACATCGTTGATAACAATAGACTCTCCAATTTCATGCAATTAAAATAGGTGAGAAATCAAAGTAATAATGCAACAATTTATAATGCTAACCAAACTCCATAGCCTAGACATATTTAGTCTGTTATAGCGGTGTTATCGTAGTTTTTAAGCCATATGCAATGAAATGTTTCCAATGGCCTGACCTACTAGTGGTCGCCATATCCCTTAATAAAGGAACCCGCACTCAAAACGTAGTTCAAAGCCAAAACCTAAATTATCACTCATGCAACGCCGTCGTATTCCACCGAAATAGGTCGCTTATGTATCCTTACACAAAGAATCGACCGAAACTTAGTTCACTCGCCGGGATCAAATGTCGCGAAGCTAAATGAACAGAGTCAACGCAAAGCTTATCAAACAAGTGCCGCTTTAAGTATGTAATTCAAATCTTCAAGCGCAGCGATGCTCGTGTTCACCGAAATAGACCGCCACGTATCCTTAGCCAAGGAATCGACTAATCGAAGTTCGTCTGGCCGGCGTGCGGCATGAAATGTCTCCTCGAAGAAGCGCGCTTTGTTTGAGAATAAAACCTTTCCCTCCGATCCGTGGTTGCGTGCCCCTTAAAAGAAAGTTTTCAAGACATCTATTGATGTCTCGAACGGGTTCAATGTCTCCTCAGAACATTGACGCCTTCGCTCGGAGAACAAAGCTTTTCCCTTGCCCCGAGGTTGCCTGCCCCTTTAGGAAAGTATTCCAAACATCATACAAATGCATAGAAAAGGAAAATACCTTCCTTTCCTTACCCTTGTCGTGCCTTTGCGGCAAATTGCCGCTGCTGCTGCTTTGCTGCTCTTGCTGCTTTATGCTGCTCTTTGTTGCTCTTGCTATTTCATGTTGCTCTCTTTGTCTTTTCTCGGGATTTTTTTTTCGTTCCAGCCTTCCTGAAATTCTTTCCTTTTTTCCGCTACATTTTCGCTTTTAAGCGGAAAATCTTTCTTTATGTCGCATTTGTCCTTTTTCTCTTTCTAACCTTGGCTAGAAATTTTCTTTCCTTCTTTGCCGCTAGAGTCAACGGGCCGGCCTAAAATATTGTCGGCCTCATAAAACTCAAGCCCACCCATGCGCATTTCAAGCTTCGCTGGGGCCTATGGGCCAAAAATAAATATTTTTTTATTAAAAAAACTCACAAATTAGCTAATAAATATTATATAACACATCAAAAGTTCAAACACACACATACTTACTAGTCTAACTTACACAATTACAAAGCAAAAGTGCAACCAAAGCAAATATAAACAAAGGTAGTAATTTAAACAATTGAACGAAACAGAAACTAGAAAAACAATAATGTTACAGATCAAAGAAAAAATACATGTGCTACTTGAAGGATATTTTTTTCAAAAAATTTATAACCAAATTGAAGTTCATCATATTGTCCCCAATTTTTTAATATGTGTTTTCTAAGGATAGACAAAAAATTTCGGGTTTTAGTTTGCAAAATCATACTAACTAGCAAATGTTCATTTTTTTATTCGCCCGACACAATCTAGCATTTTAATTTTATTTTTTTTATCAAGTTTATACTATTGAGACTTTTTATTAGCTAATATCATATAGAGATACTCAATTAAATAGGTCAGTTTCGATAAAATTACTAACTACAACCATACTAAACTAGATTAGAACTTGAAAGATCAACTTCATTTCTTCTTTTAAGTGTCACTTCCATCAATTTAGATTATGAGTTTCAACAAAAAAAAGAACAATGATTTGGAAATAGATCATATTCTGTCATAAAATTTATCTAACCAAAAGAAAAAAAAAGAAAAAAAAGTGGTCTAAATGAATGTCTGATAGTTTTTTTTCTTTTTAGATTTATGTTTTAGTTTTTAATTTTGTAATTAAGTTTAAGTGTTTAACTTTATGATCGGGGCCTGCTTTTTAAGCTCGGGCCAAACGCGCCCACAGCCAAAGAGGCTGGTTTTTCTGCTAAATTGAGGCCCGTGCCCTTGAAAAATCGGTGGGCGGACCGCCTATGGGGCTCGTTTGACACTTTTAGTCGCCGATCTTCTCGTTCTAGCCGAAATTCTTTTCTTTTCTTCTTCTTTTTTTTTTTTCTTTTTTGCATTTTCTAGCTTCAAATTTAAAAATTTCTTCTTTTGTCGCGATTTTCTTTTGTTGCATGCACTTATACATTTTTTTCCTTTTCTTTTCTTTTACATGCATTTTCCCTCTCTTTTTTTTCTTTTTTTTCCTTTTTTTTTCTTGTTTTTCTTCTTGTTTTTCTTCTTTTTTCCTTTTTTTTTTTTTTTGCATGCTTGCCATTTTTTATTCATTTGCATGCTTATTATTTGTTTATTTTCTTTTGGCCTCTTTTTTTTTCTTCATATTATTCTCCTTTTTTTTCTTTTTTACCTTTGCCGCCTGAACTTCATGACTTTTCTGCTTATTTTGCGGCTGATCTGTTGGGGATATCACTTTTCCCTTGCCTTTAGATGGATGGCCGTCGAATTTGGTTAACAAAATTACTTTTGTTAACTTTCGTTAAGCTTTGGGGGGCCATTTTGCAAATTTTGAAACCTGGGACTTAAGTGTCGCAGCTTCAAACTTTGGAGGGGGAAAAAGGAAAAATCCTTTTTCCTCCCATTATTAGTGACGGGACAGAGAGGAGGGGAGCCACTGCTCCTTCTCTTCTTCATTTCTTTCTCTGCTTCTCCTCCGACGCCATTGTTGCCCGTTTTTATTTTCCTTCAATTTTGCTCCTTTTCTCATTTTTCTTCCGTCAACTTACGTGTTTTCTCTAGCAGATGACTTCTTCATCGCGATCCAGGAAGGGGAAGGCTCTCATGCACCCAGAATCTGGCAATTTCCTCCTTTGATCCAGAATAAAATCAAGTATCGCTATTCTAAGGATGACTGTGACAATATTCTCCGCGATCGGGACACCATGTGTCCAATCTTCCAATCACTTCTGTAAGTTTTTTTTTTTAGATCTGCTTGGATATACTTCAGATCTGCTAGATTTTAGCACTGCTTGCGCTTTTGGAGCATTCCTGACTCTGTTAATAATGCTTATGCATGCAATATTTATGCTAAAATGATGCAATTTAGTAATGATGCGTGAAATTTATGCAATTTATTTTTGCGATGCATAATTGGACTAGTGGTCACTATTTGACCCTACTATGCATGATTTATACTATAAATGCAATTGAGGCTATATGATGCATGTTTTAAGCTAAAACATATTTTTATATGTTATATGCTCATGAAACGGACTTTTCGAAATATAATGTAAGTTTTTCTGGACATATTTTCGGGCACATTTTTCGGATGAATGTAGAACAAAACGGATATATTTTATGCCCTAAAATTCATTTCTCATGCATGCTTATGCTGCAGGGACATGGTAAATGCCATGGGAATATTTTCTTTTCATGATTGGTGACATTTTATTCTCTTTTTAGTGCAACCATAATGCAACTTATTAGACAATAAATGCAAATGATGGATGCATATATTACTTTATTTGATGCAAATGCAATGCAGAAAAATTATGGGATGCTTACTAACATGATGCATGGGCATTCTTTATTTTATTATGTATGCAAAATGCAAAAATGCAGTATTTACTTTCAAAATGCAAAATACACTTTTTATGATGCCTAAAATGCAAAAATACACATTTAGATGCAAGAAGATATATATACTTTTTTCTTTTGTTTTTTTTTATTTTATGCATGCAAAAATGCAAAGAAATACAACATATATTCTTAAATGCAAAATATACATTTTTTATAATGCCTAAAATGCTAAAATACATATTTAGATGCACAAAGATGCATTTTTTTTATGCATGCAAAAATGCAAGTAATGTAGCATATACCTTTTAAATGTAAAATATACATTTTTTTAATGCCTACCATGTAAAATAAAAGATGCATTATTATTATTATTATTTATTTATTTTTATGCATGGATGTCAAATGCTTATTATATATTATTATTTATTTCTTATTTATTTTGCGAGGAAAATAAAGATAGTAGATTTACCTCTTCCTTCCCCTTCTTTTTTTTTTTAGTTCTGCAGGCCGTTTCAGAGGGTTCGGGCTTCTTGTTCCAATGTGATGGATATTTATCGCATGTTGTCCCAGGCGGCACAAGTCTTAGTGGAGGGTTCTAGTTTCAGTGCCTTCCTTCATGCCTTTCGCCCCTTTACGAGTTATCTGTCGATCTTTGATGCACTTCGGGACTATTGGTGGGACACCACCCATACTTTTCATTTCAGCTGGGGGGAGGCGACCGTGACTCCTTGCGATTTTGCCGCTATCACCGGCCTCCCTACCAGCATTGGTGAGACTTTGGCTCCAGATTATACTCTTCGTCGGCGTCCTGAGGAGGTGGAGGACCTCATGGGTTTCGAGCCAGAATTCAAATCGACGGATGAGATTTTTATTAGCAGCGTGCGAAGATGGCTTCTAGCCAACACTGGGCGGGTCCCAGAAAATGACCCCGCTGCCGTGGCTAGAGCATTCTTATTTTTCTTCCTTGGCACGTCACTTTTTGCCAACTCTTCTACCACCCTGAGGGTTTCTATCCTGGCCTGCTTGGCAGATTTTGAGCGGATTCCTGCTTGTAATTGGGGGCAGGCGTGCCTGGCCGAAATATATGCTTCTATGGACAGGGCTTGCCGGAATGACTCACTGACCTTGAATGGATTTGCCCCGGCGTGGGAGGTATATGCATTTTCCTACTTTTGCTGCTTTGATATATATATATATATATATATATATATATATATATATATATATATATATATATATATATATATATATATATATATATATATATATATATTCTTTTTTGCGTTGTGGGTTCCCGGGATGGTTGCTCCCGCGCCCTGCGCGCCCTTGGATAGGGGTGCGCGTCCGTGCGGATGCGGTGACATCCACTGCTCCCGTTCCACCCTCCCTTGTTTAGGGGAGGACGAAATCAAAAGTGCGGGAGGAGTCTTTGTCGAATAGCAGCGTTGTATGTGCGCCTCGGTTGCCTTTAGTGGATTTTTGATCCAATATGGGAGCTTTGGAATTTCTATGTCTAGTTATCCCTTTTTTAGGGGATACCAGGATATAGGAATACATCACCTTTCCATTCCCATTCTCCCTTGTTTAGGGGAGAACGTGAAAGTGCAGAGAAAGATGTTGCAGCGCCCCCACTATGGATTTTATGAAAATAGCCTTATGGCCTATTTCGGATCATTATGGGTGCTTTGGGTTTTCTATGTCAAGTTATCCCTTGTTTAGGGGATATCAGGACATAGGAATACATCACCTTTCCATTCTCATTCTCCCTTTTTTAGGGGAGAACATGAAAGTGCAAAGAAAGATGTTGCGAGGCCCCACTGGATCCAAAATATTTTAGAGTCGCCATCTTTATTTTAAGGCAAAAATAAAGCAAAACCAGAGATGAAGAAAACGGGTTCGGAGGCTAAGTTACGAGTTGGGAAGGTGCTAGGCACCCAACTCGCCCTTTCGGTCTCAAAACGGTTTTTGGCTAAAGTATGCTTGTTGTTATATTAATTTAACAGATAAATAAAACATTAACTGCCTACAAATACATCCATTGCATCTATATTATTTACGGACTTGCAACAATCTCTTTTACAAACAATTACAAATATACTTGAAAATATTTTGTCATTATAACAGCTACATTTAATATTATTTCCTAACAAAATCCGGGCAGCATAACTGCTTATATATTTACATTAGGCCGGATTGGAAATAATACTTTTACAAATAAAGACTTTAATGAATAAATAATGCAAATAATTACAAATACATCTGAAAATATTTAACTATAACAACTGCTATATTTAGTACTATTTCCTAATTAAATCCGGGCAGCACAACTGCTTGTATATCTACATTGGGCTGGATTGGAAATAATACTTTTACAAAAATGAAAGACTTTAAAATAAACTTACAGACAGCCTAGGGTGTGCTCGCTCTGTCCCTCGGGGAGAGAGAGTCTTTTTTTGTTGTTGTTGTGTTGTGTGTTGTGTGAATTTGGGCAGCGTGACTGCTCTGGAAAGTTACTTTCGGCCTATGGTTTTGGGCAGAGTAACTATTTGTGTTTGGTCGTTTGTTGGCTTGAGGTAGGCTGAAATCGGACAGAGTAACGGCTTACTTCCGGCTGATTTGGCCTTTTAAATCGAGCAGAGCAACTGCTCTTTCCACGATTTTTGGACCGGGAAAAGGGTGGATACCTAGCTGGGGGGCTAAGGTTCACTTCCTATCGGTTGGTTTTGTGTTTGGCGGAGGTTTGGCAGGGTTTCGATGCTTTTTGAGGTGATCACTCACTATCTCACACCACTCCCTAATTCTCCAGCGTAACGTTAACGCGGAGAAGCTTTTCGCAAAATTTCTTCTTCTGAACGAGGAGCTGGGTGCTGCTATTTATAGGAAAAAATAGGGACACCGACGGAATTTAATTTCCTCCTTCACGCATCGTTTGGTTGTACACCGCGCTGAAAAATTTGTGAATTACGGCAACAACTTGATGAACAGTGGCAGAAGAGGAAAATTGGGCGCCATGCCCATCCATTTTGGGTGTCATGCCCAAACATTATGGGAGCCACGCCCATTTTCAAAATATGTCATTTTTTGAACACTTTAGTCCCTGCAATTCGTCCTTTTGCGCATCATGCTTTGTCCTTTTGCACTTTTGACCCTTTAACTTGACATTTGTTAATATTTTAACAGGTCTTGATATTTTTTGTCATGTCACATACCAGTGGTACGAAATTGGGGTGTCTACAGCAGCATACATTTTTTATTGCTGATAAAATTTCTTTCTTTTATTTTTCTTTCTTTTTGCAGTGCGGGCCTTTTCATTCTTTCATTTCACGGTCCGCGTGTCCACCACCACCTTATCCGCTTTCGAGTTCATTGATGAGAACAGTTCAACGGACGGCGGCGGTTGTTCAAAGAAGCAGGTGCGAGGAGCGGATTACTAGCTCGAGTCCGGGTACAGTGCACTTTCTTCCTTGGGAGGGCCTGGAGGGGCATTATGTTGTTGCTTTGGGATTGAGCATGCCGGATCTTGATGGTATCCATTATGGTGGACTCTTTATATGGGCGATGGGCGGCGGTCAACCGCCGCCAAAGTATTCGATTTTGGTGCCTCCGGTGGTGCCACCTAGGCCCCTTTTTGGGTGATAGAGCCCCACCACTTGCCGAGCCGAATAGCTTATCAAGTACACTGCCGAAATTCCTTATGCACCGATTTTTCCGGTTATGGCATATGAGGATTTCTTGCGGGCAGTGCTTCATTCTCCCTTTACGGCTCCTGCTGTGCCCAGACGGGCTTCTGATGCCTCTGCCAGGCCAAGACCTTCCATCCCATCTCTCGACGAGAATCTGGAGTTTGCTGAGTCTGATGACGTCTTCTCTACCTTTCAGTATCACTTGGGCGGTCATGTGGTAGAGGAAATGCTTCCAGATGTCGAGATTCCTGAGGAGCGTCGGGTTCGAGGCGAGCCCGTTCGGTGAGACACATTTACCTTCTAGCTTCTTTCTTCTTCTTTTTTTTTATCATGCACATATATTTTTTTATTTTTCATTTATCATTTTCCTCCTTTTTATTCATGTCTATTTTTTTTTTGGAGACTAATGTATTTTCTTTTTGTTGTCTCACTTTTTTTTTCTCAGGTGAATGTGTCCATTTACAAAAGGCTGTTGCGGGGCTTTTTTAGCATTAACAAGCTTTATCAAAAGCTTGTTGACGAATTTTCTGCAGGGGGAATGATGCAGTGCGGCAAACCAAGCGCTGATATGGTGATGACGATGATGCGGATGTCGGGTCTAGCCGTGCTTAGGTCGAGCATCGAGCGGTGGCCAGAGGGGCCGCAGGTCATGGGTGGTGGTCTTGATAGGAGCCAGTCATCCCGAGCACATTAGTCTTGGATACCTGCGATTATTAGTTTCCTTTTCTCTTTATTTTTTCGTACTAAAACCTGTACAATCATTTATTATACAATGGAAAATAATTTTATATGATGCAAAAATATATTAAAATGTAGACTCAAAACACATGCATAAAATAAAGCTATACCGATATCTAAGGGTAATGGCACACATTTTTTTTTTTTCAAGAAAAAGGTTTTATGAGAATACACCTCCAGGCTCGAGCGGGCTTTTCTTATAATACGCGGGGAGGAAAAGGCAGCCGCCTTCTCTTGTTTCCTGGCCATATAATTGCTACAAGGCTACACTTGGCATAAGGCTATTCTCATAGCCCCTGCGTTTTTCTTCGTAATCAGACAGGGCAGCAGTGAGTGGTCGGAACCCAAGTCGTTTGGCTGGTTCAGGACAACGGCAGTGCGGACAATGAATAGGACGAGGACACTTCTGGTGCTTCTCATTCTGATGAGACTGAGCCTCTTCTGTACCTTGCAAGAGGAGTATATGGGCCCGGCTGGACGGACGCCGCATGCACTGACGGACCACTTTGGGGCTTGAGCTGCAAAAGAAGGGATAGTTTTTGGGGGAACAAGGGGGATAGAGGCAATAATAGATATGTACAGGCAGATAATGCACAATCTAAATTTCTTTAGCAATTATTCCTAAGTTGCACCTTAGGACCTGTAATTTTATATTTTAGTGTTTTAATGTGAGCTTCCGTCGTGGTTTTTCTCTTTCCTATCAGTCGAGCCCCTTGTATGCTGAAGATTGGAGGTCGAATGCCGAGGATTCAAATAGTGCCTTCCCTCTCCTTTTTCTCCTGATTTTTTTATGCTCTAATTTTTGCCTAGGCCGCCCTTTCGGGTTTTCAACCTAACGAGCCCTTATTTCTTCTTTTATTGTTTTTTTTTATATATGCTCTAATTTTTGCCTAGGCTGCCCTTTCGGGTTTTCAACCTAGCGAGCTGGAGAGGGAAGCTACCGTTGGATAAATTAGCTCAAGCATAATACCTTTTGAGCTTGTCGAGATTGAAGGGCTGAACAAGGTCTTCTCCTTCTTGGTTTGTGAGAAGTACGATACCTCCTGACCGGATTTCTTTGACAATGATTGGTTGTTTATGCTTGGTAGTTGTGACTCTCTTTGCATGTCCATTAGTACACATGTTTAGGGGGTGATTGTTTTGGATTATGCTCTCTAACCTTGCAGGAAGTCATATGTCTTGATCATGAAACACTTGATTTGGATTTGACCAGAAATACTCAACAAAGGGGGTGATTGTAAGGGTAAAATAGGTCATGCCTATTTTTACTTGTTTCACCTTTCTTGGTCAAAATATGATTTTTGTTAAGTTTGTATTAATTTAGGAATTATTTTTTTTTATTAGGTTTAGTTTTGGTATTTTTAGTATCATAATCTTTACTAGATTTCGGGTGCAACATATTTGGTAACTAAATCTTAGCATAAATCCGAGTCAAACCAAGATTCTTGACTTCTTTCATATTTGGTAACAAAATCTTACAAGATTGGTAGGTTGTTAATATTTCCTTATTACTAATCATTTTCCTTGTAGAAGTTGGTCTCTTTTGCGTGTTGTGTAGGGCATTGGATATCTATATATTCAGGAGCAAGGATACGGGTTTTTGTAGAGCTTTAGAGAGAGAATAAAGGCCATACATCTGTGAGCAGAAGCAAGGAGATTCTCAAGTCGTTTTTCCACCAAGTAGTTAGTTCGTGAGTATCAATGTTACAACATTGGCGCGTCACATTGAAATTCGAAAACCTGCTTTTTTGTCTTCCTGTTTTGATTAAAGGAGACTGATTTTGTTTCTTCCCACGTTTTGTTTAACTTGTTTATGTGGGGTTTTTGTTCTCCAAGATTCATTGTCTTGTGAGAATATTTTGTTAGTGATTTCACAAATATTGTGTGTAAAACGATTATTCTTTTAGTGAAATCTTTGTGACCTTGAGGCTAGGTCTACAAGTATTAACTTGTAGATTGTTTTTTGGTAAAACTTGTGTTCAGTTTTCTATTTTTAAATTAGACTTCCGCTGCTATTGTTTTTGTTGTTCATTGTGATTCCGATTGTAGCTACAATCACAGCTACATTGGAAATCACTTTGATCTCTCTTGAGAATCCGAGCTATTGCGTTCTTTCATATATACAGTCTGGGGTATAGACGAGTTTTGTTTTCTAACGAGAACGTTCTATGCTAGTCAGATGGTGATTTGGTATAGCGCTCCACCCTTTATCTTTCTCGTCATGCCGCACGCTTCACTTCCAGTATGAAGAGGCAGTGTTTAACAGGTTTCGATGATACGATGTGGTTAGAGAGGTGAGTCCATGTGTACGAGTGGGAGATGTTAGTAATTTGGCTTGTGGCCCGATTATTTAGTCCCGCCCACATGGAATATATTTATATTATTATTAATTGGTTAATTAGTTTCCTAATCCGAATGGGTTTAGGATTGACTTAACCTACAAGAAATAGGGTTTCTTGGTAATAATATAAATAGGGCAACTAAGGGGATAAAACCCCACAATGAATTACACGCCAAAAGCAGTTGGCCGCCCCCTCTCTCTCTCCTAATTATATCTCACCAAAATACTCCCTCTAGCCTAACCATCAAGAGGCTTGGATTTGCAAGCAGGAACCGATTAATATATGTGCTTCGTGATATCAATCCGACGAGAGAGACTTGCGTGTTTGTTGATCGTGACATACGAAGATCGTAGCTCAAGCCGAAGTCTTCCGCTCAAAGTTCAAGTTCGCATAAGGTAACTCATGATTACTGTTTGATATCGAACTTGTGTGATATATGTTTAGATATATCCTTCAATTCCTAATTAAATAACTATAAATTCCACAAATACTCTGTAGGAGCCAAGACGAAAACCAACATTTGTCTTAGTAATGGGTGTCGTAAAAGATGCCTTAGTACCAGATTTGGTATATGTCAAATTTTGTAATTCTGATGCTAAGTCCTTCACGTGAATCTTAATAACCTTTTGTGTGATAGTTAAACACAAAACCGGGTTCTCGATGCTCAATGCTCAAGCTAAAACAACGATCCTCACAGGCCCCATTGCAATGGCTGGTATTTGATAACAACCATTTTGCACATGGTTAATTCTTTCCTCATGTATTTAGTTTCTATGTTAAATGTACTTTGACTAGATTACATTAATTACATTGGGTTATGGGTTCATTGTATCTTTGAGCCCATTATTGTATATAAATACATGGAAGTAATCATTAATAGAACATGTTGGGTTTCTACATATTTCATATTCTTCGATCTATTCTTCATCCTCTTTTCTTCCAAAGTCTTCTCTCTTTTCAAAGTTATCGCGACATTCATTTACGTGTATTCTAATTTCCTCCATTCCTTCAGTCCCACTATCTTTGCTACGTTCTTGTTCTTTGCTTGCGGTTGGTTGGTTAGCCGAGCCGTCCGACATGGTATCGAGCTATAACGTGCCATGGGTGATGAGTCAAGAACCACAAACAAAACTACGGTGCCTCAACTTCTAGCTAGACAATTCGAACCAAAATATCCTACCTGTACTTCAATATCCAGGTCTTTTATGTCCAATTGCCATCTCAATGAGCACAATTATCGAGTTGGATCTCCTCTTTCTATCTTATTTGGACACACACAATCCGTTACGCCTTATGAAAGAATTCTCCCAACCAACTGTTTCGAGGAAACAACAAGCGACCACCCAACTCTTGACTGTTCACCCAAGCTTAGGGTCTTGCACTAGGATGGATCAGGCTACACTAACTAAGAACATTCGACCCTACGTTAACTCATCAAAGCGCTTTCGGGACGCTTAGGATATTCATCAGTAAGAAATTTGGTGTTTCCTCATAAATTCATATTCAGGCTGAATCTTCACGATCTTGCACGCACTCAGAATGTCAATTAAAGACTATTTTCTCCAAGTAAAAACCATCGCAATTCATTAAGAGCGGCTGAGAAATAGT